>KN817527.1:341202-667104 GCA_000827495.1 Hypholoma sublateritium FD-334 SS-4 | reverse complement strand
GAGTCTGAAGGCCTATTATAGCGAGATGGCAGAAAGGTTTGAAGAGCTCCGGTTGTGCGCCAATGACTGGAAAGCCGAAATGATTGCTTTGGACATTTACCGGACATGGCGTGATCAATGGCAGAAGAAACAGAAGAAGAGGAGGACAGGGAAGGATCTCAAGAATGGACAACTTGAAGGCGATAAGGAATGCGACGAGTCCRATGACGAYGACRACRACAACATCTATGCAAAGCATGGAATTGACCGCATAGCCCCGGACRACGAAMGAGCTGCAAAGAAGGTCAAGAGCAGTAATAGCACACCTGACCCTGCCATGTCCATTCCTGCTTATGCTGTCCCGCCGCAAATGGTATGATTATGAGCTCATTGTGTCATTCATACGATTCTAATCACATTCATCTTTTATGAAACAGTCTGCTGTTCCCAGTATTAATATTGTCCCAGTGACTCTAGCTCAAGGAAATCAAGGAGCGGTAAGCAGCCAGTCAACAATCCATTACCAAAATCTATTGCGATCAACCCAACTACCGCAACAGTCATTCAATGTGAGCACCATCTCACATYGTGTCAATCAAGGCTTACTGTYGTCTGCYATTTAGATCAACAATCCATTCCAGTCATCAAGTAACGTCCCACCGACTCTCTCCCCCTTCGTCGCAATGCCACTTGGTGCTCCTACTTCTCCGCAATTGGCCTCTAATGTCCCACCGACTGTAGCCTTTGGTCCTGCTCCCTGTGATTCTCGTCCGTTGGCGGCTCCCACAAGCAAATCCCGGCGGATGCGCCCCACCAAATCAGTCACGGCTCRGTATGTCCTTACTTAGAAGTCATATTGCGCTTGACTTATTATTCTACATAGAAACCTCTGTGCGATTGATTGGTGTAAGGAGCACAAGGGCACATCAGATGACTTCAATAACTTTTGGAATGCTTTACCCAAGGATGAAAAAGAGGTACGTTATATCAATTTCTAAATTAATCTGCTACAGTAAGATATTRATTTATCATTCAGAGATATGAAGCCCTTTCGAAAGAGCGCTCTGAGCAGGACAAGAATTCTACTTAATTTCAAGACTCATCTGTTTTGTCGTGGTAATTGGACGTAGACGTCGACAACCTTGTTGATCAACATGACAGTAATTGCAAATAATTGGCAGGGAATACATAGTATTTGCGCCTTTAATTTCAATTTCGTGTTATATATTTTAATTCGATTTACTATAATTGAAATTGCGACCAATTAAAACGGATRGCCAGATGTGCTGAACTGTGGCACATGCCATTGGGCAAATCTTGTGGAATTATGAGATATTGTATGATTTGTGAAACGGAGTCATATCCGACTCAATTTATCTATTTGCTTATATATAAGGCAGCTTTTGACCGGGGCTCAACTTTTGAACATAAGTTGGCTTCGAAGTTGGGCCAAAGTCGGGTACCGTGAAACACCCTATAATCAAATCAAATATAGTCAGACGTTTGTGTCCATCAAAAGATACGCTTCGCGGTTACAGAACGCCCGCGCGCCGCGCTTTCCTCAGCGTGAAAGTGGATGGTGCGTCCCTCTCCCATCCGCGTCTGCGCTCACGCATGCGCGGCGGCGGTCTTGGCGACGCGCCCTGTCCCCTGCGCGAGCAGCATCAGTAGCTCCGCGCATCCG
This sequence comes from Hypholoma sublateritium FD-334 SS-4, assembly GCA_000827495.1. NCBI lineage: Eukaryota > Fungi > Basidiomycota > Agaricomycetes > Agaricales > Strophariaceae > Hypholoma > Hypholoma sublateritium. The sequence continues at coordinate 665,441 of KN817527.1, read as the reverse complement.
CGCATATACCCCCCACTCCCACTCGTATTACCATTCACAATATCCCTTGTGGCCCGAAATTTGCCCGCGCTGATCATCCGGCACACTCCGTATAATAGACACTGGTCGCGTGGGCATATAGTTCCATAGTTGAACGGCGTGCTGCGGCAGGCGCGATCGCAGCTCGGCCTTTCTGTATCTAATCACGCATGATTACAACCCAACACTTCCGAGTCAGTGCGAAAGCCATCAAGCCTGTGGGCGCTTAGCGTCAGCTCTCGGAACGTGCTGTCGAAATCTGACTCACTGCTGAACTTCAGCACGCAGAAAGGCGGAGTGCTAATTACAGGGCACCCTATGTAGGTAAGCACGCTTTCTCGACTTATTTTACAGTTCGCGTTGATACACTGCCTACGCAGATATCATCTACTCACACCACCCTCCGCCTACGTTACTCTGCGAAAAGATATGGGCAGGTACACCATTATCCATGCGTCGCGCGTCGCACCCCTCAGGCCTCATGGCGCACCAACGATGCTACTGCGGCGTATGAGCCCATTGAAGATGTGATGGACTCACGCGGATGGACGTGCGCTTGTGCTACCGCGTGGACGGTCATACTTCTTGACACGCGTAGGAGAGTCGCGCCGCGCTTGTTGGAGTTCTGGTAGATCATTGTGCCGTAGGGATGGCTACGTCCCTCGCCTCTTCTTGTGCAGGAACACCAATGGGCGGGGCGTGCGCTCGACAGGTATTGTAGGAACACCATAGATATTACCAACTAGAGTACACACTCGACGTTTTGAAATGAAATATTCAATCGTACACTAAATTTCGATGCGTTTCTCCTGGTTCCCACTACCGCAGGAATATTCGAATTTCCCCTCAATCCCGGAGTATTTATAGAGCAACTTGAGATCCTTGAGTCCCTTGACCTCTGTAAACGCGTCCAAATTGGATGGGTCGTCCAGAGGCAGATACTTTGACATATCCAGCGTGGAAATGGGACGTCCGTATCGCAACCTCGGCATGACGTAGCTCAAAGCAACTATAACTTGGTCGGCAGTGGACATACCAGCGTCGTAGAAGTCGGTAATGGCAAATTCTACGCATTTAATGAGAGGGAAAATCACATCTGGCCTCTTCACGCTTGTGGCGATTATCCAAGCTTGGAGATCTATTAGGAATCCGAGGGTTTTGCTATCAACGCAAATGATGTTTAGAGATGAGAAACAGCTAAAAAATGGCACCCAATATGGATTCATGTGACCCTTGGCTCGGAGTTGGAGCTTCGTGATGCCTGAAAGATCCAACCGGGCTAGTTGGTTGAACAACATTACAAGCTGGCTTGAATCGTAGTCGTCATGCTGTGGGATGGAAATTTCCAGCTGAGATTCAACCGGGAACGTAGTTTTGCCGCTAAAGGTGATGGAATTATGCGCGAAGTAATCGAGGCAAACGATGTCGAACATATATGATTGCAAATAGCGTTTGGCGTAACGGATGAATACGTTGACAGCAGAAAGAAGTTGTTGCCTTATTTCTGTCATCCTTTCGCGGTCACTGGTATAGGAGATTCGAACAGCCAACGAGCAGGCCGTGGAAATCTCTATATGATCCAGTAATCTGGAAATTGGGTAAGGGTGGCCATTGTACTGCAGGTGCTTCAGGAGTGGAAGAGACACGACGGGGAGGGAGGTAGATATATCTTCATCGGCGAGATCATCAATTCTTAGCTCTTCAAGTTTATGAGTGGCCGAGAGTACCGTGAGTGCATCGGGAAGGTCGTACGTGCGATCGAGTCCTATGAAACGGAGATGACCCAGCCACGGCGCCTGTTGATCGACAACGTAATTCTTGAGAAAGAATCTGCGAAGCATAGGTGCCTGGTCGGAAAAGAGAGGTACAGTTGAAGTTTCTTCATTGAGGTTTCCAGAGTTCTCTGTCTCCTCTGGCAATGACGCTTCGAGTTCTTCCAGTTGCGGCGCTGGAAAGCACAACATTGAACGAACGAGGCCGCAACTGGAGCATGCACCATGTATAACCAGCTTCTGAATCCGGTCCCAGTTACCGCTGATTACGCTGATAAAGAACTCCTCGAAGGCTTCGTCTCTGTCGTCGTTCGCCACAAACTGGTTCTCAAATATGCCCGATGATTTAATCCACAACGGCGCAGTGCCGCTTCGTCGTATAAGTTCATCTCCCAATTCCTGGTCGGAGTCATAGATTGTGTCCATGTCAATGAGCTTCGCCCACATGGATGGTGTGTCAAGCATCAAGCTGCGCCATTGGTGACAAACCTGCGATGCGATGAGCGTTATGTGGAGGGCCTGTCCATCGGAGAACATATCGGCGTTGTTTGTAAATATGTACAATAGGATGTCGTGGTTGATGCTGTGGATAGCGGCAGATGGAGGGTTGACTGACATTCTCGATAACGCGCTCATGGTACGAAAGACGCGAATGGCCTAACAAATTTCAACTCGTGGCTTCAACGAGGTGGCCTGGACCGCATCGGACCGTGCGGGATATACCAACAATCCCACGATCTCCGCATCACTCGCGGCTGTCAGTGTGCCGGGGCACTTGCTATATGTTCACGCTTACGTTCGTGGGTCCCCATATATGCGTGGCATTCCAAGTTAAACACCTTTCCACAGCACCACCTAGCCGCTAGCGCTCTCACATCTGAGGGAGAAAAGATGACCAGTAAGGGAACAAGACATTTAAGCAGGAATTAAAAGAAGGACACGGCAGCACAGAGAAATACTGGCACCTTGCAAACGGTACGAGAAACGCAAAGCCATTATCTCAGTAGATAAATGACAGTGCAAAAATAACTGAAAATGCATTGACGATGGACAACCTTTTTGTTTCTAACCATTTCACAGAGATATATCAGTATGTCCTATTTTATAGCTTGATAATTAGGAAGCCTGAGGGCCCTGGAGTATGCGTAAATTCTTTGGAAATAAACGATGAGCGACCCGTTCGTTCATTTTAGCAGGGTCTGCGCCACACGTGATTGCGTTTGTTACGTTGATATTGTACTTGTTTTTTTTTTGCATACGATTTCAAGCCACCTTTGAATGCCTCGAATCTCCCAATTAAAATTTCATCTTACCCAAAAATACTTATACGCTCCTCAAATGTCAGCCAATTTGTACACCGCCCCAATCTACCGCCTCAATGAGGACCTACTGCGATATATAGTGGAGCTTAATGCCGACATGTTCGCCGACAAAAATGCTCTTTCCACCACGCGCGCCGCCTCCCAAGTTTGTCGAGGCTGGAGACATTTTATGTTGAGCACACCAATGCTGTGGTCACGACTAATTGACCTTGACTGCATCTCCCGGCCGCATCAATATGAATGGCGCACCGAGTTGTTAAGAAGGAGCGGCACAGCGCCACTGTGGATACGAGCAGAGAGAGCCCTACCGATCCAATACTACGACTTCAACCATTCCCAAATCATCGCCGAAGTTTTCCTCGACCTCATCCGTACTCACTGGGATCGGATCCAGAAGCTCGTCGCACGTGTCGGATGCTTTGGCCTAAACCCCTCCCGCTGGGCCCCTCTGTTGTGGCCAGCACCAAGTCTCCAGACCTTCGACGTTGCATTTTCGCAGACAATGTGCCCGCCCGACGCCGAAATCTTCGAGCGCACGCAGCTATTCGCCGGCTATGCGCCTGCTCTGCGTACTTTCAACCCACGAAGATACCGCGTCAATGTACAGGCACCATGGCTGGCGCATCTTCACTGCCTGGTGCTTGACGGTGTGCATACCGTTCATGAAGCACTCGATGCTCTCTCTTCTACAAGCGCCCTCCAACTGCTCAAAGTCAACGACCTCGCAGACGAAGACACATCTCCGCCCTTTCGGCCTGCTGCTCTTCCCCGCCTCCAGTCTATAGAGTTCAATGGAAATTTCCAACTCGGCGGTGCGCTCCTCGGCCACCTAAACATCCCACCTGCGTGCTCGTTGAAGTTTTACGGGTACGCGGGAGTCTTCTACGGCGTAGAAGTCAGTGAAGAAGAGATCCTTCCTCTGATCAGCACCTTAGCTCAGTATGCCCGTGGATATTTTACTGCATATCCACCTCGCGCACTATCACTCGACTACTTTCCGCACCAATCCCTCGACCTGAGCGATCGAACATCCCCGGATGATTCAACTTTCAGTATATCCATCCCGTTGGGCTGGGACGCGCCCCCGAGGCTCTTCGAACTGATCATGCGCACGCTGGACGTACCTGCCCTCTCAAGCGCTACAGAACTCTCCCTCCGCATCGCCAGCGCCCCGATCTCCGCCTTTGTACCCTTCCTTTCCTCTCTTTCACGTGTGAATACAATTCGCGCCGACGTCAAGTCCCTTGGATATCTGAACAAGATACAAGATCACATTCGCTCCGCAGACTGCTCTGGCATTTTATTTCCCGACCTTAAGGTTATCAAATTGGACGTAAAACACACCGATCTATTCCACAACGCTGACATGACAGCTGCGGCATTCATCCAGTCAAGAACCTGCCTGCGCTATCCAATCAATATTCTCGATCTAACGGCCGCGCGTAATCTCTGTGGCGCACCGAATCTAGATGTACTGGAGGATATCAAGGGCTTGAAGGTCCTGTGGACGGAGCTAGGGGAGGAGACCGTTTTCGAATATATTTGTGGCAGTGACGATCCGGAAATATCTACCCGTGGTATATGATGAGCGTATGTACAAGTTACTCCAAAATGTGATCTTACGACGGACTTGGTGGAATACGTACGTCGTACATGCGTGTCTAGAGCAACCTAGAGTACCGCGCAGTTAAGCGAAGTACATACCCACCTGTCCAATTTTAATGATCGAGGCAAATCAAAGGTGATCATATACATGAACTCACATTATATTATGGACGCACGGTGTCCAGAGCAGAATAATTATCATGCGCACAACAGAAAAGGCGAGTATCACGCTCTAAAGGAGCCACACCAGTACTTCACGAGGAATAAGTCCAAGACCCAGAATGTCCCTCAGTTCCGGTTGAGCATCAAGAGCCGATCCAGATAAGCGCTTAACGAGGAAAGGTCGGGATGAAGAAATAGAGCCGAAAATGGGGACATGACCAAGACCATCAACGGACGAGGGGTAAACTCCCCGGAAGCCATCGACCGTTCTGATTCGTCTCGCAGTCATTGACGCAAGACGAGCACAAGCGATGTGAGTATCCCAGTGATCACAAAGATAGTGTGAATAGCCGCGTTTCGGAGGGGAACAACAGCGTTAGTACGTACGAGACCAGACCATCCCGCGTTGCCCCATGATGAGAGTAATAGTTCCTGGCATTCGCTAGCCCGACCAGTTGATTGCAAGATGAACAGGGAAGGGTGCTGCACAAATTAGATGAGGGGGTGTTGAGAGATCGAAAAGAGGATGAGATCGACCTCACAAGAACGCACCCACGACGCAAAGCGCGGGGTTTCAGCACGCGCCATCGATAGATGTAGGTCACTGACTCCGGGTGGTCAGTATTGTGGCACCTATGGTCCATGGGACATCTGGCGCTAACGAACGCTCGCTAGACGCCGACCAGCGAACGCAAACGAATGGACAGTCCACTGAACATTGAATAATGATCTTTCCAACGGGAAGGCCAAGGAAAACGAGCGTGAAAGAAACGAGATGGAGGAAAAGGAAAAGCCATCGACGCGCGACGGGTTCTTCAAGTTGTTCGGCGCCTCGCGCGCCTGTGGCAGCAAGGCATCGAGGCTATGTCGCAAGCCGTATTCAGTAAGTCACTGTAGGCATGATGAATTCATGATCGGTCACTTAGATGAGAAAGATGAAGAAGCAACCTCAGCCAGAAGAACTAAGTCTCAGCGGAAGGAACAAGGAAAGAAGGTAAGAGAAACTGCATGAAATCCGCTTCGGAAATGCCCGGGGAGGCCCAGACGAGTCTGGCCGAGAGTCTAGACCGATTTAAAAATACATATCTCACGGACCCGGCTGCCTCAGTAATGCGCCATCGTAGCGATGAGCGGACGAAAGCCTACACGCGAGTGTACGCAAAAATCTGGTTGTCCACGTTTCTCCGCAGTGCTTCTTGCGTCGCGTTACATGGGTAATTAGCTTGTAATAACTATATTCTATCGAAATCGATACCTGCGACGTGTATATGTACGCCGTACGGAATTATTATTATTGTAAAGCTTCGACCTCATTACAGATACCATATTACGACCAGGGTGGTCAGTGACAGCGTCGCCGCAGCCATTGATATAAAATGCGCTGAGCAAGAATTGGAACTACCTGTATAGTTGTAAGCGATGTGTGATGCTCACCAGTCGGGCGCGATTTAGAGACTCACTCGTCGCAGCGGCAGCCGTTGCGACCGATGCCGCTGCAGTCTTGCCGGATAGTTGTGCGAAACCAATGGAAGGGGGGACGGAACGGAATACCGAGTACACGTTTTTCTATCAAAAAAATAATAAACCTCAGTGATATCAAACATCTTCAGTGATGCTAATAAACTGACCAAAAAGGTATCACCAACAATCCAAGTAAACCCCCCATTTCCGGTACCACCGTCAAAAATGGCGCCCAAGCACTGCGATGGATTATGTGAGTCCGGACCTATATTAATGTCATGCTCGCTGATAGGCCACGCTTTCCCGCCAAACGAGAGCGTAATATTGACTTGAGTAGCGCAAGCTGGATATTAGGTGGTCGGGTTGGTATATGACTTTTCGTCGAAACATAAAGCAGCAGGGCACGTACGGAAGGTGAAAAATCCCGTCTGGTCGGGGGAGGGTGCGCTACCAGGTACTTCAGCCCAGATGGCTTGCACGTCCGCTGTGGCACCTGTAATCAGAGTGGTGCCGGTATCGATGGCGGCAATGGCTTGGCCACTACCCTCTAACTGAACTGATTTTCCGTTCACTGTTATGGCTATAAATTGCATTCAATAAGCGCATATACGAATCGTAGTGGGAATTATACCAGTAAGCGGTAACGTCCAGAACGTCGGCGTCGAAGTCGTTGCCAAATCCATAAACTCAATATCGCCGGTGAAAAGCGCAGCATTCGTTCCACCGAGCGTGAAAGTCCCCCCAGGAACATCCACAGCGCTCGGATCGGTCGAGCGCGATACAAAAAAAGCCATCTCCGGAGCGATAAGTTGATTCATGTCGATGAGCGCCTGCCAGAAAGGCGTCGCTCCCGTCTGAGCGAGTCCAACGAAGGCCAGGCCCATCAAGCCGGAGATCTCTTGGTCGGCTACGCTTCCATTGACTGAGACAGCCTCCACTGTGGACGGTTCGTATCAAACAAAGTAACTATCTTTGAGCCGTGTAGCACGTACCAAAAATCTGGTTCGTGATTGTAAGGCCGCTCATGGACACCGTGTCTCTACTCATACGACCCTCGATACCGCCAGATCTGTATGTGATCGTCACGTTTGAGCCAAGACCGCTGGAAGGATTGCTGCCTTGCGGACCACCTTGGAAGGTGCTCGACCTGGACGAATCAAACATAGTAGTGCCTGACGCGCACCCGTTGGCGACGCTGCACGAGGAACTAGCAACCCAAAGATCGGCAGAACCAGTGTCAAGAATGACATTCAATGCCTGTGGCCTGTACTTATATGATAGAATAAACGCAAGTTATTTCTTGCAAATAGAGAGAAAAACGCACGGCGCGCCAACGGCGACACTTAAATATGACAGAATAAATGTAAAGATTTTTTTCAGAAATAGGAAAAGGGACGTACGGCGTGCCAATGGTGATACTCGCGAAATATTCTCCGTCATCTCCCTGAACATACCAAGGCTAAGGTGAGCGACTTTACGATGAACAGATGACACGTACATGATTGGTCGTATCAACAGACACACTGGCCACCCTCCTCACAGGTCCGGCACTTCCCAGTGTCGGTGCAATTGACCGATCTTCCAACCCATACTTGGCTCTGAGGCGACGCGCTTTCTCGTTGAGGTTAACAGGCGCCGAACGTGTTCGGCGTTGGATGGGTATATGGATGGGATCTGCAAGGGCAGCGAGCACGTTGAGGGAAGCGAGAAGTAAGCACAAAAAGGCCCTCCTCGACGGAAACATGGGAGACGTAGAATAAGGAAGGAGGTTAAGACCGAACACATGGTCATCGACATCAAGCAGTACACCATCGTGCATCGCCGGCGCAGCTCTGCACTGCGGTATCTTTTCGCCGTCGTGTACGGTCCTCAATTAATATATAGCAGCCTGGGAACGGAATGAAACCGTCATGCAGTAACTCCGTCTCGAGGGATGCACATTTACTTACCGGACTGAGATTCTTTTTCAAGACATTTCCGTGCTTTACCATTACTTAGCGGACAGCTACATGTCATAGATTATCTGAACACATTACCGTTAGCTCACAGTCAAGGAACTGCAACCTAAGCTGCATGTTTGAGGAGCGAATCAGAAATAGAAAATGCTCTGTATCGCAAAAAAAGACAGACCAAAAATAGGAAGCAGTAAGGAATTGCCGATTTCGCAGATTAAGAGCTCCGTGATGTTGTTTGTGAGTCTATGTAAAAATAAAGACCAACAGCGCGCCCATCTACGCTCAGCACTGTGATATAAGCTATATCTGAGCTACATAGAGCCGCGGAAGGGCGCGGAGCTCCAGGAGCCGATCCCAAGGAGTGCGAAACGGTGGTCATCGTCCGCGACTCCAGGAGCACAGCCCATACAGCACGCAGCCTACGCAGCCTACGCAGACGCCGCCAATCGCTTGCTTGTTGCGAGTGGCTCCCAAGCACTGAACCCTTACATGGACAAGCAGCAGGGTTGGTCTTGTGACAAATTGCACGTGCAATTGGCAGCGTACAGCGGTTGCGCGGCGCAGAATGATGGTGAATGGAGGCATAGTGTGGGAGCGTGCGCGAGGCGAGAGGAGGGGGTGGGATATGATACCATGGACGGCGTACCCTATGTATCTGCGTCGAGTCGGTCTGGAGCAGCAATCTAGCACGGATACTATAAATGAGATAATAAGAGAATCAACACGCTAGGCAGTACGCAGTACTCACTACGGATCGTATTTAAGCATGATGCATGAGACTTAACATGCGCTGGCTCTATCATACAGGTCAGCTAGGACGTGACGAACATTCACATTGGTCTAGAAAGACACGTACGAAGTTAGGGCTGAGAATAGCGCGGTGAGTACCCCAGTAGCGAGTCTAAGAGATCATACTCGTAGTTTAGTGCAACACAGAGCGAGCACCACGAAGGACTTCATCACGGCACCATCGCTAACAACAGGCCTGCAGCGAAGGGTAGATAGAAAAGTAGAGTGAGTGGGGTTAGAGTTCACGCCTCCGCCCCTACAGACGCTAACCCATTCAGAATGCTTGTCCACCGTCACTGGGCGCCCAGACTGCATGAGATTGGGGGCTGCAGTCATTGACAGAGAGATACTACGAGTGGCAGCGTCTGGTGAGGGCGGGTAGACGCGGAGGGAAGAATGCAAGAAGGGTGTGATTGAGGACAAGTGAATTCTGGTTAGCGGTGGGTCGCGTTGACTGGACGACGGAATATCGAAGGAGGAGACTATGACAGAATGAACTTGATGGCAGCGAGCACTGCTTGAGCAGAGAGAGGCAAATGGCTATCCAGTGGCGCTGGATGTTGACGCGACAAATCTGCGGCGAATATCGGAGAGCCCCTTCGGAGATACCCGAAATTGCATCTTATCTGAATCTTATCCTTGCCTGAGCTGTGCAGTGGCTGCTCTCAGGCTGTCCTTGTAACTGAACGTTGAATGAACCTTCACTCACACCCTCGTCATCATCCGCTGGGCACTGTATGCACGCGATTGACAACAATATCGTGTGTATTCGACGCCCAAAAGCCACATCAGACGCTGTCTCCGCCGCTGTCGCAAAGATCGCTAAACCGCGCAAATACCCCTCCTCGTTCCCGATATCTGCGTTTCATATGATTATATAATTGTGCCTCTTTCGCCAGTTCCTTGGTCGTTAAGAGACTGGCGCCTATTTCGATGTCTTTACCTTTTCCGATTAGTATCCTCCGCGGGCGATCTGGTGCCATAGTAAGTATATATGCTTGGTACCTCGGACCCAAGATTCCGAAGGCGGTACATTCCGGTTGACGGATATCAACACACCTTCACCGTGACGTTGGTTGGCATAGTCTCTCTACCATTGGGTCAGATTACTCCGTTCTTTCTACGTATAAAAGATTTTATTGATTTGACGTTCATACTTCGATTTCCAGTCCTACTACACGGCACTGGTCCGAGGCGAATCTCAATACCCTGTATTGTCGTGCACAGGTTTGAGGGACCGCTTATATGAAGTCTGCACACCAGCTATCGCGTCATTATGATCGCACTTCGGTTATTGCCTGAATTCGCTCAAACGACAGATCCCAAGTACACAGCATTGCCCTTTCCTGTCCAGTACGGACACTCTGCCAGGCCGGCTAAGTTCTCAGGGTCGTTATGGCCTCTCTGTCGCCTTTTCTGATCACGTCTGTCGTCCTTATATGAACGATTGTTCAAGTATATCAGGCACCCATATACGTGCTGCATGGAGATTTTGGACATGGCGATCTAGCGGTAACCAGCCACCGATAATGTTATAAGCATTGTCTCATCCGATCAATTCACAGAAGTAACCTCCCTCCACCCAGTCTCCTGTACATAGCTACTCTGTACATATCTACTCCAAATTTCAATAGTATCTCACTCTCTGGCTCTCCCGGGGATGGCTGAAGTACAGGAGTCTCTCATACTGCTAAACTATGCTTCACGTAGGCTTATTTCAGACGCCTACACCTCGTGCACTGACATTGCTTTCCCAGTATCTACCATCACGCTCATGGCCTACGATTGTGTGCTTTCATTCGCCGATGAGGTTACATACGTGTGGAAGTTTGTATCGTGTTTTTCGGCAATGGTCCACGCTGTATCTAATCACACATTTCAGCACAGCATGGTGTATCCCAAAGGTTCTCTACATCATTTCCCGGTACTATCCTATACTGCACCTAGCGTAAGGCTGTTTTTTTGGCCCAACTGCTCTTTGAATCACGCACAACTGACTACCGATGTTACCTATGTCAGAATACTGTACTACGGTACGCTTATTGGCTCGTATTAAACGTATTAGCGAACCGACTACTTGATCAATAGTCAGGAATCTAACAAACGCATCATCTCAAGTAAGTACCCGTATCAATTTCAAGCTGACGCCAGGGCTCACCCCTTCACCAGCTGTATGTCTTGGAAAATCGGACAAAATATCTCATCGCTGACCGATATGTTGAAGGTGTTCGACGTACAAATGGTACCAAGGATTGTAAGTATATCGTTGTCGCATGAATGATCATATTAATTGACATGACTGTTTCAAGCGGAGGCGTCATTTGCATCCTCCCACCAGTGACCGCAATATTCACCATGCGCGTGTGTGCACTATATAAGACAAGTCGTCCAGGTATATAGTTCAAACATATTTTCTGTTCAAAAGGACTTAAATCTACGCTGGATTGTTTAGTGATCATCCTTGTCTGGTTCCTGTGGACCGGTGAGCAACATGCACTAGATTTGTGTTATCCTCATTCTCTAATAAGAATATCTGTATAGTTGAGACTGCAGTACGCTAAAATGCTCTAGCATTGCGTATTTTTGACTGACGTCGACCACAGGGAGAGCTGGCGACCACAATTAGAGTCACAATCGGCGAGCACGATGACATAATTGGCTACGAGCCTGGGTGTTTGACCATCACAAAGAGCGACCCAAGTCTGTACAGGTCGGAACTACTTGCATGGTAAGAAATGTCATAGTAAAATCGACGTCATACATAGTTTATTAACAGCAACCACAGGGTCCCTGCGCTAGTCGGAAGCTGTAAGCCGTCTTCAGCAAACTGAATCTATGTCAATAGTCATGATAGCATTTAGTGGTTCTTTTTTTATTGACGCTTCACAAGCTTGGATATCTTCTTCCACAGCATATATTCAAGACAGATAATAAGGACTCAGAATCTCAGAAGCAAAACCGTGTACTGTGGACATTCGTCAAGGATGGGACGATATATTTCTTCTTTATATTTGGTCCGTACCATGGTATAATTCAATATTTCCTAGTTAATCAGAGGAATGTTTTATCTAGTCGCTACCACGCTGACAATGCTCAGCGACCTGGCTCCAAATTTGGGTGTTTTCAACGACGTGTGGCACCCGTACGTGCTGACCTTGTACGTCGTATGATAGACTAATAACGATCGCTATCTTCAGGTGGTTCCTGATGCTGTATTCGATATCGGTGCGTCACACCTTATTCTTCATTCTTTCCAAATACTTAGACAAAGCCATGGGAATAAGGGAGCACGGCTGATATTAAACCTACGACGGAATTTTGCTCTAGAAGACAAAGCAGACACTCCTGTGCCACGCCGTCCGGTGGCGATTATTTTATCATGGAGCCCTACAGCAAATGAACAACAAGGACGAAAATATATGCTGTCCAAACAAGATATCGAACTGGGTCCCTTCCATAATACTTGAAGCAAGCTATCGAGGGTTTAAACTTGTGTAATCTTCCAGAAAATCGTATTTGTACATCCGTATTAAGCTATGTAATACTAAGACTCTGACCCAGAGTTAATATTTTGTTAGTTTGCGCAGATTTAAGTCCGCACAGTCGACTCGCGTTATTCAACCTACCACTGGGTCACATACACAGTGGCACGCGTCATAGTATGTCTACTGCGGGTATTATCTCGTGTGTCCACACATAAGTACCTTCTTCAGAACAGCGTGCTGGACTAAACAAATCACAGCATACACCAACCGAAAATAAGTCCAAAATGATGTACACTACTCGCTGTACAAATTTCCTATTAATACATGAGGTAAGGCTTCTATCAAGCTACATTTGCGACAATACGGCCATCGTTGAAAGCGCCGCAGAAGATACAAATAGTAAGGACATAGTTCTGGAATTTGAACCACCTGAATATTTATCGGTCAGTGCGTGGTGTAGGAATGAAGGAAGGCCCTGACTAGTTGCGTTTGTTGTCGTTACTGACGCTCCCACAGTCTTACCGGAGAGCTGAGCAAAACCAATGGAAGGAGGGTCGGTGGCACGAAACACGGTGTATACATTTTTCTGAAAATAAAACAAGGTGAATCTCGTGCAACATCATATGATGCGTGAACTTACCAGAAATGTGTCACCTACAATCCAAGTGATTCCCGCGCTGGCAGGGATATCTCCGCCTGTGATTGCCCCGAGGCAATGCGAGGGATCACGTGAGTCCGGGCCCAGGTTCATATCTTGTTCATCAATAGGCCAGGATCTCCCCCCAAACGACAGTGTAACGTTGACTTCAGTAGCGCATGCTAGAAAGATGGGCATCCCAGTCAGCAAATAGCCTTTATATAGGAGATGGGATGCGCCCAAAAGAATTCGCACGGAATGTATAGAAACCTGGCCTGTCCCGGGAAGGTGCGCTACCGGTGATCGTCTCCCAGAGAGCCTGCACATTTTCCGTAGTGCCAGTAATTAGGGTAGTGCCAGTGTCAATAGCGGCGATCGCTTGTCCGCTACTAGTAGATGGCACTAATTCTCCGTTTATCGTCAGAGCTGCAAACGTGGATAAATGTGGAAGTTTTTTATAAACATGCATGAGGATCTACCTGTGAGTGGTAACGCCCAGAATGTTGGCGTAGAAGTGGCTGCTATATCCAGAAATTCAATGTCCCCCGTGAAGAGTTCCGAGTTCGTTCCACCAAGCGTAAATGTGCCTCCCGCAACATCCGCAGTGCTTGATTCAGACGATCGCGAGACATATATTGCCATCTCGGGCGCCGACAACTGATTTGTGTTGATGAGTGCCTGCCAGAATGGAGTTGCACCTGACTGTGCGAGTGCGGTGAATGCTAAACCCATGAGGCCGGATATGTCCTGGTCTGTTAAGCTTCCATTGACTATAACGGCGTTTACTAGAGAGAGAATTTTGTGAATCCCCAAAATATCAGAGCGAAATACGCGTACCAAAGACCTGGTCACTGATTGTGAGGCCACTCATGGACACCGTGTCTTGACTTGCAGGACCCTCGACTCCACCAGATCCGTATAATATCTCCACATTGGCACCGAGACCAGCCAAAGGTGAAGCTCCTGCTGAACCACCTTGAAATGTTGTTGACTGGGCTGAATCGAATGGAACAGTATTCGAAGTACAGCCATTGGCGACAGAACACAAGGTGCTAGCAATCCATAGGTCAGAAGAACCGGTGTCAAGAATGACATTAAATGTCTGAGGCCTGTGCATAAGGCGTACACACAATTTTCAGTGATCTGTATTTCCGAAAGGAACTGAGGAGAAAGTAACGCACGGTGTTCCAATAGTCAAACTTGCAAAATATTCGCCATCGTGTTCCTGTCAACCACATCCGAATTGTGACTGTGAGAACTAGCCCACAATGTGGACAGATAAAATCATCAAGAACACTGACATGATTTGTTGTGGATATAGAAACGCTAGACGTTCTTTTTCCGAGTCTACTGTTTCCACGCTTGGCTATCGACGCTGAGTTCTCAAAACCGTATTTGACTCTGAGACGGAGAGCTTTCTCGCTCAGGTCAATAGGAATTGAGCGTGTTCGGCGCGTAATAGGTACATGAATGGGGTCCGCCACAATAGCAAGAAAACGAAGGTTGACGAGAAGCAAGCATAACAAAATCTTCCTTGCTGGCGACATGGAACGAGGGCGAAATGGGCAAGGCGAGACAGGGTAAATTCTTTCACTCAGGCTGCGCAGCTCGGCACTGCCGTATTTCTAAGTAGCCATGAAACGACCCCGAAATAACACACATCCGCCTGGCACTGGCACCGGAGTAATATAACGTAAATGTGTATACGCAGAGCTGTATAGAGCTGTATGAGACCCACTTTCAGCAAAACGTGTCTTTACCGGCGGCTAGAAACAGACACTGTCACAATATAGAGCGATTAACTCGGAATACAATCTTGAAGGCTGCTGGGATTCGAAGAAACCAATGTAAGTTGATGACGACTCAAACCAGAAAGATAAAAATAGTCAGACCGAGACGGGCGGAATTGGCCTTCGTTGACTGGTACTGCGCAGAGGCTCCACCGAAATAGACGACGTAAATATTTTCGGAATAGGTAGATGTTAGCATCTGAGGGGGATGCTCCAAGTTGCCCGACGTCTCTGGATTGACAATGACCTGCTGGGTATAAGACTTGACGCTATCAACTGGATGATCTCTGCGCTACAATGCGTTTATCAGAAATGAGAAGGCCTCATGCCAGCAGAGGCTAAGTTCCGAACTGATCGAGTATTAGCAACATGTTGAGCATTTAATAGCTCACCGTGGCCAGGACCTGACGCATAGACAAGGGAACGTCACGGTTCAGCCGGGAAATTCAGAAGATATACCAGGCATATTGCGCGTCCGGAGTCGTGGCAGCACAGGATTGCTCCTAGTAGGGTCGCCGCCGGTGGGCGACAGATCTCGGAGCAGGATTGAGACATCAAATGGACTGACAACAAGATGAGTGAGGGGGGGTGCTTCCCCGCGTAACCGTGTAGACGACGTTGAGCTGGGCCCTGGCGCAGTGGAAAGGGCCGCAAGGCCAACGCATTGCAGGCCCTTTCAACTTGCTTTCAACGATCGGTGTCATTCGCATCACGTGCATCACATGTACGACGCGTTTCCGGCCGCGCGCCGCGTTTGGGACACGTTCTCGGTTCTATGTAAAGCACACATGCAGACTCACCGCAGCGGAGAATTAGTGAATATTCGGGGCTCCTAGAAGATTAACGAGGCGTAGTGGTCCAATCATTCCAGCGTCGCAGTCAAGTCGCGATATGTCTCCTCAAGCAGCGGTTGCAGGCATTCACATCAGTGGAATGAAATGGTCATTTTGGATGCCTGAGGAAATAATCGAAGGCTGAAATTATCATTAATCAATAGTGATACGGATAGAAAAACGATGACTGGGGACCTATTTTGAGATACACTGGGAAGACCGAAGTCAACTATATCATACCTACAATACCGTTACTTACTTCAAGAGTATCTAAGTAATAATCAATTGATTTCATGTCCGAAGTGTCGCGCAGTGCTAAACACAATATTACCTTGATATTACTGACCGTAACCGACCTGCAGTTTGATGATAGAAAATGAACTACACTGAATTTGCTTTAAATAAATTACTTACCTTCTGACCGAGCCTACGACGTCGGTGTTTCCCGCGAAACGGATATTGACGTTGAGTACGTGCGAGGGGTCTTAACTTATTAGGAGAGGCGTGTGTAACCTTGCACCCTTATATTCGGTACTCACGCATCGACTATAACGATCAGCACCATGAAGGTCCTCTCGAGCACAGTTTCCCCGGTCTATCGGCTCAACAACGACCTTTTTTCGTATATATTCGAAATGAACGCCAACATGTTCACCGAAGATCAAGCTCTTATCACCGCTCGAGCTACTTCGCAGGTGTGCCAGAGCTGGCGCGAGCTTATGCTTGCATCGCCTCTCCTGTGGGGGAAGCTCATGGACTTTGATGTAATCGGTCAACACAAAGTAGAAGCACTTGGGTGGACGAACTCATACGAAGGAGTGGTAGTAGATCAGCTATATGGATCAAAGCCAACCGGGCTCTTGGCATCGATGATTCTGCGCGTCCACAATTGCAGGAGCTCTTCCTCAAAGTTCTGACTGAAAACTGGCATCGAACTCAAATACTGGTTGTCAATCTGCGATGGACCAAATTTGACCTCCGCCGCGCTTTTTGCGACATCATATCACTTCCCGCACCAGAACTCTTATCCTTCGACTTCACTGCCGGAATCAGCACAGACGAGATACCGTACCAAGCTATTCCAGGTCAATTCGAACACCCTTTATTCGGAAACAAGGCACCATGCTTGCGCAGATTCAAAACCACATTCCATAGCTTCGACCTTCGCGCTCCCTGGATTCACCGTCTTTCTAACATGTATATCGGTCACTCGTTCCCACTCTCCGATATCCTCGATGCACTCAGCACCATGAACAGCCTCGAGTTCTTAGAAATCAGAAATGTGGAAGTTCACCAGGATGATGACATTCAGCATCTGCGACGTACTAAACTCCCGGGACTCAGAGAACTGCAGCTTGGTGTTGATGCCATTACGTGCGTGGCACTCCTGGACCACCTGAAAACACCCCCTACCTGTGCGCTAACCTACAATGCTCCAAATCTATTGACAACCGCAGAGGTGGCCGAAGATGTGTTCACGCCCCTGGTTAGCATGCTCGTCAAATTTGCGCGGCGGTACTTCAAGTCCCACCCTCCGACGAACGTAGTGGTGCATCGTGCACACGGCATGCTTTGTTTCTCAGATATGAACCATAGAGTCACTTCCGGGTTTCTTGCCCTATTCAGACGCTCGGATCAGTTGGACTTCCTCATGGATGCGGTAAAAACATTCTTTTCCCAATTTTCACTTCCTCGGTTCCCAAAGACCACACGTCTATGGCTCGAACTCTCCGCGGAGACCCCATCCCATTTATGGCGGCCATTTCTGGAACGCTTTCCATCGGCTCAGGTTATGTTGATGAGCATCCGCGACATAGGGTACTTCAAGGCCGTCGTAGAGATACTCCTACAGACAGCGGTGCTTCTTTCGCTGAAGATCATCAAACTCAGGCCGGGAGAGCAGTTCGACCCTATTCACCCAAAGGCCCACGAGTTGGAGGTCATTGCTATTTTCGAAGTGATGCGGATGCTAAGCGGGCGCCCAGTTCAAGTGATGCGCGTCAACCAATAAGTCAAAATAGAAAATGTATACGTCTGTAGGACTGTATTAGGTATCAGTGAAACGAAGTTAAACAGTTTACATTTCTCATATTATGTTTCTGCCCCATCTATGCTCCTCCCCGACAAATTTGCAAACCTCCACCGACTTACCAGCCTCGCGGCGCGCCGCGACAAAGGCGTGTACGGATTCGGAAGATGCTACACTTGTCGGCCCGAGTGCGGGGGATTCGTCTTCGGCAAGATGGATCGTCTTCAGTTTCGGAAATATCACCAACGGGCTGCCTTCAGGAGTTGTCATCGAATTTTGAGCTCCTAGAATGCACGCAATGCCCACATCGTCTGTGGTCAACTCTTCAACGGCGGGGAGACAAGCAAAGAATGTGGCTAGTGCTGAAAGTGGGACATGTGGAGGGAACCGGATACGCAACGCTGTGACTGTGGAGAACTCGGGAAGTGAAAATGTGGTGAAGAAAGTGCCTGCTGTTTGTGACGAAATCGGGAGCTGGAAATTTTCATAGTTGCAGGGAAGCATTATGGTATATCCAGACAAGGCCACGGTTCTGTTGTCCATGAATGTAATATCGTTGCGTCGACTGTACAAGGAGATTTGCTCGGGCTGAGATATACTGAAGAAGCGGCGCGCGAATGTAGCGAGGGCACGCACTACGCGGGCGAAGTCGTCGTCAGAAAAGGTTCTTGTCGATCTGTTCATCCCAACGGGGTAGTACATCAACGAGCAGTCTGCTAATGTATCAATATGCTCAAGAATATGGGCGCATGTTATAAAACTCATATTCCCTATGATCCCGAGACATTGCATTTTGCGAAGGGGAATCAACGGAAGATGTACGGGGAGTGTCACAGGATCCGCGATGTCACCGATGTTCAGCATCTTGAGTCCGGAGCTTTTTTGAAGAACAGCCATCAATTGAGGGAGGGTAAGAGGGGCGCCTACGAACAAGGAGAGGAGGCCAGATGTCCACGGAACGTGGGTATCAAATGGCCAAAACTGAGCCTTGAACTGTTGCAGAGCAGGGGCCTGGCCTGAAAATAGCAGGGGGAGAGAGGAATCCGGTATTGGGAAATCATTTCCAAATTCGATGTCCAGTATCTCGAGATACGGCGCTGGGAGGTACAGCCAGCGCCATCGCGGTGACGAATATGGATCCAACGTGGATGCATCGACTGCCACACAAAGTCGTTGAACTCTCGACCAGGATTTCTCCAGAAGACCGAAGAGGAATCGATCGACCTTATCAGCAGCAATATTCCTACCAAGTCCCTCGAGCATTTTGATCCAAAGCATTGCGCTTCCCGCCCGTGCCACGAGTTCATCGAACCACTGGTCCGAGGCGTGAATTCGACAGATATAGTCGATGTCGATTAGACGGCCCCAAATCCACGGTGTCTCCAGCATGAGCGCTCGCCAGGATAAGCACACTTGAGTAGCTTTGAGGCTCGTATCTAAAGCTGTTGGGTCCACAAACATGTCGGCGTTGTACTCGAAGATTTCCAGAAGTAGGTCATGACCAAGCCGATGAATAGGACTCGTATCCATCGTCGGTGAATCTGAATTTGCTGATGGATCTCGGGAGGAAAGTCTAGCATATACAAAAAAAGTGTGACAGAGAAAACATCAGCCTCCGAGCCCTATCAATAGTCGAGACGGAAACCTGACCTGTAACGCGTGGTTTTCGAGCAAGGTTCGGCCAAGGACAGTCAGGAGACTTGTTAAAAAATACAGTGGAGGCCAATTGAAGGCGATGAGCCTAATTTTATAGAGTGCGCGCTGGGGGACAAAGGTGCGGTGCGGTCAAGGAGTGTGTGATTACAATCAAACGGTGGCAGATTTTCTTTGTTCACTGTTTCTCTGCATTTGACAGTCGAGGTTGTTGTCATGGCAACTACAGGGCCAAATACATAGCAGGGTACCTTCGTCCCAATAAGTATTTGTTTTCGATCCGTGCTGGGTCTTCGTCTTCCTGAGTCCTTGCCATCGTCTCCTGAGTCTTTGGATGGGTATAAGTATCAAGTGTCACCATAAAATGTATTTTATTTACATGTAAATTCACAGCCTCACACCGCTGAATGAATTCATTATCCAACAAAACTCTCCCGCAATGGCAGGCAAGTGGCAGGTGTATTCACGACCAGGGCCGTCCCGACCAGCTTTGAATTCCGAGTTTCAGGAAGTACAGTTTAAACAGGCGCACCAAGTTCCAACACTACATACGCGCGCTGCATACGCGCTGCCTAAAGTTCCTGCCCAAACCATTCCTCCAAATTATCTCCGTCCTCTTGCCTGGTCCATTGCACTGTCAAGCCATCCCTCTCTATAGATGCAATATTTTCGGGGGCGCCATTGGGTTCATATTGCGCCAGGTCAAGCACGGCCAGCGGGAGCCCTGCGTCGCGGCGTGTCCGCACAAAGCGCATCATCACGCCTGTGTTGCAGCGTACGTACAGACTGGAAAGCTCGGTGATTTTGAGGGCTTTGAGGACGGGGAACAAGGTGCGACGCTCCTTGTCTTCCGGGAGACCAAGAGCGCTGCTCGCTTCGATGAGGTGCGTAATGGCTCGCTCGTTTATTTCCACCTTTTCTACGGCATCGAAATAGACAAGAAATGGTGCGAATGCTTCAGAAGGAAACAGATCGTGTATGCGAAGCTGTAATTTCGTCGCATGTGCGAACTCGCGGAGCGTAAGCGCGTGGAGTAGCGTAGATGTGGCGTATGTTGGTAGATTTATGTGCGGAGCGGAGGATAAATGGAAGGTGAATGTAATGTCGTTGGGGTAGCGTCCGGCACGAAATAAGATAGAATTGTGGTCGTGGCAAAGTGAAACGTATTGAGGTGAACACTTTTGAAAATGGCGGGCGGCGAATTTTGAGATTGCGTTAATGGAAAGACAGAAAGTGTCTTTTTCGATCTCTTGCGCGCGGCGGATTTTTGGCGGGCTATATTCCAATGCGCAGGAGGATGAAAGGTCTAGATAGTCGAGTACGCAGATACATGCCCTGATGCGGACTGACAGCGTGAGCCGGCAAAGGCTCGGGAGAGAAACGACATGTAGTGGCGACTGCGAGCTCAGGTCGGAGATATCGTTCACGTACAGGTATCGAAGGTTCGGTGCCTTTCCGAGGGCAGTCAGAATCTCGCAGAGCGTGAACGGGCTGCCTATGTGCAGGGCGCGCAGGTTATACATCCACGGCGCGTGTATGTCGAATTTGAAGTGCCATGCATTGAGTTCACGAAGCATAGGCGCGTTGCTCGCCAACAAGGGGCCGGGTGCTTGCCCCTCTAGGTGTCTGATTACTTTTGGGGTGCCGAAGTGGAGTACGCAAGATTTGAGATGTGGGGCTGGGCGGAACAACGGCGCCCAATCTGAGAGTTCTGAGCTGCAGACGACGCTTCTGACGTATAAACGTTGGATCCTGTCCCACCTGCTGTCAAGGATGTTGAAAAAAAACTGGCTGATGGGGGATGGGGCGGCCGCAATCGCAAACTCCGCCTTCAATGAAAGGAGGGCATCGCCGCTCCGCCGTAGGACTTCAACGCGCCATTCGTTTGACGCAAGGCGCAGTTTATCGAGGTCGATGAGATTCGCCCAGAGTGCTGGAGTATTGAGCATCATTTCGCGCCATGTGCGGCATACCTGCGCTGTGCGACGAGTAGTTTCCAGCGCTGTCCCATCGGAGAACATATCGGCGTTCATGTCGACGATGTAATGTAGCAGATCATACTGGAGGCTGTGCCACACCGACCCGCTCCGACGAACATCGTTTGGCTGCAGTGGCGGTACCGACATCGTAGTGGCTAGACCAAGGCCGGACAGAGCTGGTAGATAGGGCGTTTAACGAAGATGGTAAAGATCAGGATTCAGGACAGAGTGTATCCGCAAGCGTCGGCGATTCTGACATGTGTGATGGAATCGAAGCGTAGACTTATTTGAGCCATTCCTTGACTTCAGGATCAGTCATGAGCACATTTGTATGGAAAACGGCACCAGGGTGACGGCAGCTTAAATTCGTTGAAGGTTCAGTATTTTTTGAATATTGTTTGCGCTGTGCCTGATGGAAGGGTCGTCCGGAGACGGTCGAGTACAGACTCCATCAGTCATTGGCAGTGCGTCAGGTTGAATCTAATTCATACACTGCGCCGCATACCGCGAGTACGCTCGAGCTTTTCCTCTTCGCCAGCCGAGTTAGCCTGTGACACCGTCCACGCGCAACATGAAAATAACTGACCTCGCCAACAGATCTGGGCGTCCTTATATATCCCTTAAAACATTACTCCAGCCGATGTATTCTCCGGTCATAGAGGGGGAGAGTGTTGCATATTCAGACAAGCGGGTGATGCAAGCGGCGATGGTGCACGTTTTCGGAGTCGGAGGTTGGTCGGACGGCAGCCTCGAGCTGATTGGAAGTACGGCTGGTAGGGATATAGTAATCCAGGCAGGATTGGCCGCTGGGATACACTTGCAACACACGCGGAGCCTTCCGAAAGTCTCTGCACCTGTGAAAAAGGGAGCTGGTTATTTCATGCAAGCGAAGACGGGGTTGTGGAGAAATATGGAACAACCAACATACTATATCGTTGTAAACGTGTTTGACAGTACATGTCACCGGCGAGGAATTTATTTTGACGAGTGTTCTTGGAGTGTTCAACGACAGGTGGAGACGTGCGATGGAGAACATCATCAGAGATAGCGCATGCCGACGTCGGGATGTTACCGCGTTAATCGGGAGTGGGACATTTGCCACTGCTCGACGTTTTGACGTTGGAATCCTAGCCGCTGGCGTGTTTCGTGCATAGAAATGAGAGTTGAACTTGCTGGGTCCGTGATGTGATGCCAGGGCACGCAGTGGGTACGAAATTACTGGGAGGCCGGCGTAGGCTTGAAATGTGGCCAGGAGTCTCGCGCGGTGGCATCGATATTGCACAATACCGAAAGTCGTCCAGCACCGCCAGAGGATTGTCGAAAAATGCACGGACGCGCAGCAAGGGTTTGCCGCGGCCCGCCACGCCGTTGGGTTCCCACGTAATCTGCATGGCCGTGTGGCGAAATGGCATCGCGTCTGACTACGAATCAGGAGATTGCAGGTTCGACCCCTGTCTCGGTCATATTTTTTGGGGCCCATAAACCTCCATTGCCGTAGCACCTTGTTCTACATTTTTATAACGATTCGACGTCCTTTGCGACAGACTTGGAGAACGTGCCTCATAGATATCAGACTATAGTACATACAAACCAGGAGCAGATCAATGGCCGAAGGAATTCACGCGCACACGTTGTCTTGCAGATTACGTCACTACTGCAGCCAAGGGCCAAAACGCGCCGCGGCTTTCGAAACTTACTTGAAACTATTCCGTGACGGCTCAACGTTCAACGTTCAACAGTTCAACTTGAGTTCAAGATATTCAATGCAGGATCGTATCACGACTCTCGCCGACATGGAAAACGTATCAAGCAATGAAAGGACGCACATCTACCGCCTTAACTGCGACCTGCTCTTGCATATCTTCGAAATCAATGCCAACATGTTCGGGGATTGTGATGCTCTCCGAACGACCCGCCGTGCCTCTCAGGTTTGCCGCGGATGGAGATCCCTCCTACTAGAGACACCCTGGATATGGGCGCGCCTCCTGGACATGGGCTGGCCTCGCCGCAGGTGGCCGGCGCCGGAATGGCTTGCGGAGCTCTTACGAAGGACTGGCAGCGCACCGTTGTGGATCAATGCTAGAAATGCCCTGGTGGCGGAAAGCCCTTCGCACATATCCCGGTTTATATTCGCCATCCTCACAAACAACTGGTACAGAGTCGAGCGGCTGGTCCTACGCGTGGAGGTACCCCGATGGAGTGTCCAAAACGCCGATCTGTGGGGTTGGGTATACACTCCCGCACCGCAGCTCAAGGTGTTCGACGTCTACTTCGGAAGCGCGTTGACGCCTCACCCATCTTCTGTGCCGCTGTTTGCTGACAACGCCCCCGCACTCCGAAGCCTGGTATCCGACCACCATCCAATAGACCTTCACGCATCGTGGTTGCCCAACCTTCGGTGCCTGGACATCGACGCGCCATGTACCCCGGCTGAGGCTGTTATTGCTCTGCAATCGACGAAGAACCTTGAATGTCTAACTCTCGGTTTACTGTCCACCCCTGAAGCCGATTCAGAGCCCGGTGTCGCCCACCTCTCCAAGCTGCGCGAACTCACCCTCATAACGGGCTTGGAACACTGCCCTTTCCTCCTGAGCCATATCTATACAGCTCTGGACTGCTCTTTCATGTATTGGCCGCCCAATATAGAAGAAGATCACCTAGCACCCCATATATTAGTCCCCGCTGTTCGTGCGCTCGGTGACTTTGCAAAACGCACTCTCAATGTAGCCGCCCCTACGCATCTTGGATTTTACAGCGACTATTATACACTCCACTTCCGTTACGGCACGAAGCTAGGCACACCGACATTCAGGCTCGGGCTTATCTCCCCGCGATCATCACTTTTGCCGTACGCCACGACCAGTATAATTATCGATGCATTTACTTGCGTTGGATTCACATCCGTCACGGACCTGATTTTCCGCATACCATTAGGAATGGCCCCGGACGAGTCTTTGATGGCATTCCTAGAGAATCTGTCTGCCGTTGAAACTCTCACCACGGGCCAGGGCGAGCTCAGGCTTCTCGTCAAAGTCCAGAATCGCCTCCCCCTGCGTGAAGGGGGCCCTACGGAAGTCTTTCCCGCTCTCAAGACCATCATCCTTTCTGGACAGGAATACGCCGCATATTCTTCCCTCGACACGCATTCATCCGTTGGGGCATTTGTTGAAGCACGACGCGCTGCCGGGAATGTGGTTACAGTGCGCACAGGGCGCGACGGAGAAGATGTATTCCGCGATTATATGTGAAATAGCCGTCGCCGTAGGTTTTGCTGCGTGTTTTTGGTGTAAATTTTGCTTCCAAGTCTGTAATATGGAAAAATTCATCTAGTAATTCTCATTCTTGAAGAACATAGAAATCAAATGCAGTCCGCATAAAATCACGCCGAAATAAATAAGTAATTGACGTGTACATATTTACCTCAACGGGTACTTAACCGTAGCACTGCCGTAGCGCTTGGTTCTACATTTATTATAACGATTTGACGTCCTTTGTGACATATTTGGAGAATATGCCTCATACAAACCTGGAGTACAGTGAATGGATCGTCAAACATCGGGATTCGGCAAGCAATTGCCGGGCGGCTGCAGATTACGTCACTACTAGTAGGGCCAAAGCGCGCCGCTTTTTGAAACTATTCCGCGACGGCTCTCCAATTCAACTTGAGCTCAAGATATTCAATTCACAATCGTCTCACAACTCTCGCCGACATGGAAAACATATCAAGCAATGAAAGGACGCACATCTACCGCCTCAACTGCGACCTGCTCTTGCATATCTTCGAGATCAATGCCAACATGTTCGAGGATTATGATGCTCTCCAGACGACGCGCAGTGCCTCTCAAGTTTGCCGCTGCTGGAGATCCCTCCTTTTGGAAACACCATGGATATGGGCGCGCCTCCTGGATGTGGACTGGCCTAGATGGCGAAGAAGACCGGCGCCAGAATGGTATGCGGAGCTCTTGCGACGGACTGGAAGCGCGCCGTTGTGGATTCAGGCTAGATACGCCCTCATGGCGGACAGCTCATCATACATATCCCGATTCATATTCGCCATCCTCACGATAAATTGGCATAGAGTCGAGCGGCTGGTCCTGCGCGCGGTGGAACCCCGATGGACCATCGAGAACGTCGATCTGTGGGGTTGGGTATACGCTCCTGCACCGCAGCTCAAGGAATTCGACGTCTACTTTGGAGACGTGCTGTGGTCCCACCCACCTTCTGCGCCGCTGTTCTCTGGTAACGCTCCTGCACTCCGAATCATGGCATCCGACCACCATCCAATTGACCTGCACGCATCATGGCTGCCCAACCTGCGGTGCCTGGACCTTGACTTGCCCTGCACGCCATCTGAGGCTCTCATTGCTTTGAAATCGGCGAAGAACCTCGAATATCTGTTTATCGGTGTACTGTCCGTTGCCGAAGCCGGCTTGGAAACCGGTGTTATCCACCTCTCCAGGCTGAGCCAACTCACCCTCAATGTGGGGTTTGAACACTGCCCTTTCCTCTTGAACCATATCTTCACACCTCCGAACTGCTCTCTCACGTATTTGCCGCCCAATATAAAGGTCGATCAGCTGGTACCCCATATATTCATCCCCGCTGTTCAAGCGCTCGGTGACTTTGCAAAGCGCAGTCTCAATGTGGCTGCGTCTACGCTGCTTGTGCTTCATAGCGACTATTCCACGCTGCGCTTCCAATACAGCACGAAATCAAGCACGCAGAACTTAAAACTTATGTTTGTCTGCGCACAAGAAGCAGAAATGCCGCGCAACGCGACCAGTGCAATCCTAGATGCATTCACTTGCGCTGGTTTCGCATCCGTCACCGACCTGCTTCTCCACATCCCAGCAGGAACCCCGGTCGACTCTCTGGTAGCATTCCTCGAGCATTTGCCTGCCGTTGAGACTCTCACCACGGGCGAGGAAGAGCTCGAGCTTCTCGCCAAAGTCCGGGATCGGCTCCCTGTGCGTGAAGGGGGTCCTGCGGAAGTCTTCCCGGCGCTCAAGACTATCATTCTTCCTGGACAGGAATACGCCGAGTATGCCGATTCCCTCGACATGCATTCAACCGTTCACGCATTCGTTGAGGCACGATGTGCTACCGGTCGTGTGGTGGCAGTGCGCGACGGAGAAGATGTATTCCGGAAGTATATGTAGCTGAAATAAAAGCGTCGACGTGCGTTATGCTGTGTGCTTTTGGTGCAGCCCTTTTCGTACAAATCTGTAATATTTCTCAATCCATTTAATTGTTATTCTTTAACACAGAAATGAAATGGAATCCGCGTAAAATCACGTCACGATTTATCCAAGATCGAAATGAATTCCGAGTCTACTTGAAAATGGTACCTAATTGTAGGGTGATAGCTGGTCAAATAGGTACGTTTCGAGAGGAAATTTAAAAGTTTCGAGTCTATAATCGAAAATATGTAAATACCCCCAGAAGTCTCTGACCTAACCTGGGTTTTATAAGTACTAACCATACAGGCTCCAAAAGTACTGACCTAACCCCCCTTTCAAACAATCTAAGTACTGATCTAACCTTTCAGCCAAGTCTGATCTAACTATCCCGACAGAAATGAGGATGCTTTATGCGCCTAAATTATATGTAAGAAGGTCAATTTCTATAACCAAATCAAGTGTTTTCGAAGCAGCTTCCAGCGTCGTTCGAGGCTTCGAGCTTTGTTCGAGCGCCAATCGAGCGCTAATCAAATCCGGCCCTTCAAGTCACCTGATGTCATCATTTTCATCAGGAGACTAAAATTCAACTAAAACGTCGACTCTCTCCCCGCCATCATGGCCAGCGCTCCGAATAACGAAATGGCGCATATCCACCGCCTCAACTGCGACACATTGGTCCAGATCTTCGAATTCAACACCGACATGTTCTCCGACTACGAGTCATTTCGAGTCCTGGAACAAGCCCGCAACACCTCACACGTTTGCCGTGAATGGCGCGCGCTCCTCCTCGCTACACCCGGGCTGTGGGCCCGTATACTGAACTTCAACGAGATATTAGTTTCGCGTGCGACACCGGAATGGATCGCAGAGCTTTTGCGACGCACAGGCAGCGCGCCGCTGCACATCAAAGCCGACCGCGGCCTGAACGGCTATGTGTCGACGGATATAGCACGCTGCCTGTTCGAGGTTCTGAGGGAAAACTGGCACAGAGTCCGTAATCTGGCAATATCCGTGTCTGATTATGAATGGGGCCTTAATAACGCGCCGTTGTGGGACTGGATGTACACCCCCGCGCCGAGGCTTGAAATGTTCGACGTCGACTTCGGCATCGATTCCCTGGAGGCCAGCCGTCCGTACGCTCCTCTTTTTGGTGACCGCGCTCCTTCTCTGCACACTTTTAGGGGCTACTCCTTCTGGGACGTCAAGGCGCCTTGGCTACAACAACTCCGCCGCATGGACATCGACCAGCCGTTTAACGTATATCAGACCCTTGTAGCGCTCCAGACGACAGCAAACCTCGAGATCTTGCAGATAGATCGCCTTTCAAAACTCCGTGACCCCACCCCGCCTTTCCCCAACGTCCATCTCCCCCAGTTGACTCGACTTGACCTTGCGGCACACTTTCTAAAATGCGTTGAAATCCTTGATCACCTGGAAATACCTCCCAACTGCTCTCTGACCTATTGCCCCCGCGATCTAAACCGGCGCCAGTTTGCGCAGCACCGCATGACTCCCATGATTAACGCCCTATCCAAAGCCGCCCGCCGGCATTTCAAGGCGATTACTGGAACGGTCCTGGAGTTGTGCATCGGTAGCCAGTCCCTCCACTTTTATCATAGAGAGAAAGGCCGCATATTCTTCATCTGGATCACATGCGACAATGGCATCTTGATGCCCCGTCATGCGACGACTACGTTCCTCGCCGACTTCGCGCTCCCAGAATTCGCCCAGATCACATCGCTGCTTCTACGACTTCCTGCCACTGCCGTGGTCCATGAAATGGCCACGTTCCTCGCCTGTTTTCCCGCGGTCACAATTCTGTCCACTGGCCAGAGCGAGATCAACCAACTCTTGCACATCCAGGACATGCTAGAATCGCAGAACGGTGCCCCTACCCTGATATTTCCCTCGCTGAAGATCGTCAACCTTCCCCAGGCGGAATTCTTGTGGTATTCGGAGCCAGCCAGCAAGGTGACGGCGACTCATAAGTTTGTCGCGGCGCGTCGCGAAGCAGGATGTGAAGTTGAGGTGGGAAGTGGTGGGAACGAATACCATAACTGTGTACGAATGTCATCTTCAAATCCTATCAATTGATGTCTTGCACAAATCGAGGGTATCCTTGATTGTTTTTAGCGAGGTAATGCTTTCGACAATTATTTAGAGGGCCTGCTCATTAATGGTGATTTCAAGGCGTAAAACACTGGTCGGGCATCCGCGATGCTTGGGTATCCAGGATTGAGCCACTAGCAAGTGTTTCCTCGCGTCTTCCAAATTGTTGTTCTCATTTGAGTAGATGCAATTCGAGTGGAGATATACCCATCTTTGCTTAGAGTTCTGTGGAATAATCCGGTCTATTGTCCGAGGAGGATCATGGATAAACATCGCTTCCTTGGCGCTGTTGATCACCCTGCAATAAAACGGGCCTTGGCCACCACGGCCAAGGCTTTAGCATCCCTTGTGATGGGTAAAAATCTCATGGAATCCTTCATGGCAGTACGTATAAAAGCAGAGGTGGTAGTGTATCGCGTACAATACCCCAGAAACGACCAACACCATGAGGCTAGTCAGCTCCGTCTACTATATATCTATCGGATTGACCGTCGCTGTTGCGAAGCCCCTTGTACGATCATTTGTCTCATTCTGAATTCGCATTTAACTAAACATCCGGAGGAAGAGTTCAATGATTGCAATTCCAAGTAGCACGTCCTCGTACAGCAACTGGTACTCTACGACTACATTTAGCAGCACTTCAACGATTATTCCATCTGCCAGTACCATCATCATCTCGGACATCAACAGTGCAGATTTTTCCGGCACAACGACCTGCTGGGACGGCGGGTTTGGAACTCCTTCGTCTCCGTCAAGCACTACCACTACAGCAAGCGGCATCACCGCACATACCACGTACTGAGGCACTACTATTTATATATTCAATGCGGTCAGCGCGAAGAAGATTGGGTGAGTGTAGATACTTTTGTTTGTTGCAAGGACTCTAATGATCTATGTAATATAAGGGAACAAGCGTAGATAGGAAAAGAATCAGTCAACCTGTCGGTGATTAGTGACTCTGAAAATACAACAACTTTCAAGTCATTAAAATGTCATGAGAGAGTAAACGTAGCGAGAAGTCGATGTATATCTGATTGAGCTTTCCGAGATGAGTCTATTGTCTTCCTGCAAGTTCAGCGATGCGCGAATCGAGAGTGCTCGCGTACCCTCGCGCCTATTCTGCGGAAGATAAATCTAACGAAACGTCACATGAGCTCTCCGAAGAAAAAGGATATCAACTTACGGTAGAGGCGCCAGCACCGTTGTCAGCCCTGCGAGGAGTGCCGTCGCACCGACATAGCCAAGTCGGTCGTACATTGCTCGCGCGAACAAAGGAAACACAGCTGCGAACGTCGAGCGCATCGCGCTATTCGCCGCCATGGCGGAAGCCGCGATCGGGCGGTACGCAGTAACTGTGTATGTGAACGTTGACGTGAAGACGAAGTAGATGCCAGCGCCAAATGGAACAGATGCAATAATAGGCACAATCCATGGAACGGCAGGGTAGGTAGTAAAAGCAAACCAGAATAACCCTGCAGCCGTATTAATAACCACGGGCTTCGTCAATCCGAATTTAACAGTGCTCTTACCGATAGGGATCAGCACCCCACCGACCTCTCCCATAACGAGGCGTGATTCTGGTGGTACGTTCCCGTCGTTCTGCTCCGCCAGACGTTTAGTGAATCTAGATATCGGATGAGATTCGGCCGCCTATCAACGGGATATATTTACCGGTTCCAAAAAGGCTGCGTGGACACCGCCATGACCATGCCTAATCCGATCCCCAAGAAACTCATTCCGGACGACTGTGTATTGAATCCATGGAGGGTGCCAAATATGAGCGGAAAGGCTTGGAACGTCAGGTACAGAATACCGAGGATCACAGCGTTCCTAAAGGACGTCGTCAGCCGGATACTTGGAGAATGCGATGGCAGGCATACCACAAGTCCAGAAGGAACGCCATATGGTCAAAGAAGAGCAGTTCTTGAGATCATCCAGAGTCAGAGTTAATTCACAACCGTTTCCCGGAGAAAAAACATACGAAAAGGCCTTGCGCAACTAACCAAAATAGCGTGGCCGATGTGCGTGGAATCACGCTCCAACGCCGCCCAATATCTGTTGTCGCCAGACTCTCTTCGAAGCCTGAGAATGTTTTAATGGCAAATACACCCCTCTTTCAGAAATTACTCACTGGATAGCCTTGCGCTTCAGCAAAACCGGGGGGTAAGTCTCCGGGACGAGCTAAAATTATGCATAAATCCTGCGTTAGGTATTGAAGGCTTGACATGACGCACCAGGATGAGCGCTACAAGCTCCACGAACGTCCAGATAAGCAAAATGCGATATGTCCATCGCCAATCAAGCGACTGTGCCGAGGTTCAGTAAAAATAAACTCGTGGAAATAGCTACGCACGCACTTGGTTTATAAAGCTGCCAGTGACAATGTCTCGGTAAATATAACTTTGTCGGGGTCAAGGGTGTATCTTAGCCGAACGTACCCACTGATTAACGGGCCCAGGACAGGGCCTATGAAGGGACATATTGTATACAGAGCCATCGGACTAGCACAGTCTGAATGTTAATATTTCGATACTCCAGTGATAGAAAAGCACATACTTTGCAACAGTGCGATCGTTGAAGAGGTCACTAACACTCCCTCCCGCCACACTTAGAAACGCTGAGCCACAGAAACCAGTGAAGAAGCGAAATATCAGATGAACGGCTGACGTTTGGTGACATCAGCTCATGAAGGTTTAGAAATAAGGACATCGGTCACTCACATATATCCGGCGCGAATGCCACAGGCCAATTCAGCGCAAAAAATGTGGTATATGATACGCGATACACCAGATTTCGGCCGTATACCTCAGACAGCGGGCCAATGAGCAGAGGCCCCAGTCCCAAGCCCAAAATATAAAAGCTGATCGACAGAATCGAGACTATTTTCCCGACATGAAAATCTCGTGAGACTCCCTCTTCAGCAAATCCTGCCTGGAAAATCGTCTAGTTAACGAATAAAATCTATGGCAGCCTGGCGTACCATCGAGGATGCAGAAGCCACGCAGGTTGCCGCCGAGCTTATACATACGACGATAACCCACTTTCTTGCCGTCGATAGGTACTCAGGGTCTTCTTCACGCTCGAGGTGGGACACTTCGAACGGGTCGATCTGGCGCTGCAGTACTGAATCTTGACTTCCAGCGTCACTACCTTCTGGCTTGTCTGAGCGTGCCGAGTCGCGCTCTTTGTCGAGTTTGTTGGATTCTTTGAAGTGCATATCCTTGATGCGAAGTAGGAGGATGAGGGTGGGGGCACATAGCTGAGACGGTTATGTATATGATGCCCTATGATGCCTCATGGAGTGCTGGATGCATTTCAAAGCATTTTTGTCGCTTCCACGCCTGGACATTCGACCCATTCTATTAATAGAGAGAAAGGCCTAGGCGGCCTTCCGCGTTTGATCTGGGATGGTTCTTGCTCGGCTACGGAAGCTTCTGCCAGATGGGATAAAGTTAAAGAAGGCTAAAGATAAGTACAAGTCGACGAAAATCTAACTGAGCGATCGCGAAGATATCTAAAGCGGATGTGGATCTAGAGGGACCTGCATAAACTGGCATCAGTAGTACACATATGACGATGCATTCTGATCCGACGGTTCTGTAGGTTTTAAAAGCCGTCGCAGCGAATCCCAATTTGCGGTACTTATTCCATCGCTCCCCGACGGTGCATTTTAGTAACTCGAAGCTTGAGACACTCAGTCTTTTACAGCACGCCTTGACAGCTACACAGGGTAATGATTTGAATGCCGACTGGTCACTGAATGGCCAGCAGTCCAGGGTTACTTATACCAAGGTCTCTCAGACTCAAGTACAACTTTACATCATCGCTTGTTTCTCTCTGATAATTTCTGTTCTAGGTCTTGTTCTTCTAGAGGGAAAATTATGTTGTACGATGCAATGACGCCTCCGATTAGGTTGGCAGAGAACTTCTGCAGATCTTGACGAGAGGTCTGGGCCTATCTCTGGCGGGCCGATGACGATCGACAAATCAACAATCAGACATATTGATTAATCAACGTCCAGTGCGAGTCCAGTGTTCGGGCATTTGTTGGGTTTAAAAAAGAAGTAAGATGTCAAGAATTCGTGGTGGAAATACGGTGAAGCCTCCCCCAATCTCCCATTCAAAATTAAACAGAGGAACTGGGATTCTGTGAACAATGTCAAGGCGATTGAAACTTTGGATAAGGATAAAAAAAAACCTGCCGACCCATGATACAGAAGCCGTTAATCTCGGCGACGGCTCGGTCTAGGACAGTAATATCCGGGCGTATGCATTGTGCAAGGTCTCTTTAAAGCTCGAACGTGTGAAGCCTAGGTGACTAGGAAATCAGATAGGGCTGCGTGGTAATTCCTACAGAACCATCCGGGTACTGTTTCATATCTTTTAATGTGGTCACTGGTCGATCATGTTCAACTACTTACGGAGAATAAATAAAGGCGTTCGGACGGGATATTCTTGTATTTACTGAATTCAAGTTGAACTCATGAGCAATAAATTTGGTGGCTCGGTGGACAGCAAGCGCATGTCGCTGAATGAGGTATCTATTACTTCCATCCGGAAAATCAACACAAGTAGGGCTTTCTTCGTCGGGTCGAACATGGCCTGCAGCTCGCGCTTGGCTCAGCGCCAAACTAAGTATCACAGATACGTCGCATGACTGTGAGAACGTGATAAATTACGCAAGTAAATACTCTTCCCGTTTCTGAGGCCGTGCCGAGCTGCTCTTCCAACTTTCTTTCTCCTAACGTGCGCGTGAGTGTTTACAGGTGCTTGCTGGCAGCGTCGTCATTTTGGAGAAGCCTCTTTATGCCACCGACGGGGCCCCCATGATCTGCGCAGCTTGAGAATGAGTATCCCTGCACGCGACGACTGAACAGAGGAGGGCGAAGAACATCAGCTCGGGCCAGGCCCCATTACTACAGTGTCGCAGCGGAAACGCTGGAGAGCTCGTTGGAAAGGACCCGTCTCACGCCATGCTCAGTCGTCGATTGTATTCTCCGGCTATGACACAGCTCTCCGTGGCGAACCACGCACTGCATGCGACCACCACCTCCGCCTCTTAGCGCATCACATACACGTTCTGTGATTCCTGGCAGACGCTCAGCCCACTCAGCACGGTCGTAGAAATTTCGCGCATGATCCCCTGCAGCTCATGGACAAAGGAGTTTCGCGCCCCTCGAGTCCGTCGTACGTTGCGCAGCTCTCGCGTTTCGCAATCTCAGTTACGCTCCGGCCGGTGCCGTGACCGGTTGACTGCGGGCGGCGTCATGCCCACGAATAATATTACCTCGTAGACGCGATCGACGCAAGCGCTCCTCGAGAAGCACGTCGGGGTAGTAGAGTCGCGCCCCAGCGCTTGCGGCATCCGGCTGATGGCTTCGCCTCGTCTAGATCAGGCGTGAACTCGCCCTTCTCCACTTCTCGTGCTAGAACGCTTTCTGACAGCTCGCTCGCGCAGAGGCGTCTCAAAAAGAGCCCGGAAGCAGGCGCGTGCGCCTAACCTGGAAAGGACGTCTCCTTTAGATCGCATCGCTTGCCTTTCAACTGCGGTGTAATTCTTGGGTCGCTCGAGCCTCGAGAGCAGGGTGGCGATTTCAAAATTATTCCGCCGGTGCGCTATCTGCGCCAGCCAGGTCCAGTGCATGCTGTCGGCATTCGTTCGGTTCGAGTATCCTGGAAAGAACCCACGAAAGTTAGCTGGGACACGCGCAGTGATCAGGGCCACATACCTTCGCATCATGATCAACAATGTCCACAGACCGCATGAATATACATATGTATATTTTGTAAGTGCTGAGCAAACCAAAGACCAGGGCATAATCGAACTATCCGCATCATCTGTGACAAAACCTCTGTTCAGATGCTCTTTTGTGTTTTATTTGTTAGAGCCAGGTCGACACGAGTATCTTGATACACGCCCGCAGTGAACATGATTGTGTTTATATCAAGCGAAATTCATATTCAGGATACAGAGTTAGCAGGCAGTCTTCAGGCAATAAGTTATCGCTGTTTATGCAACTGTATCGACGTTTGTGATTTGATTTCCCTTCTTTAAATCTTCAAGAGCGTACTCTCTGCTCCCAAACCCGTCATTACCTACAGTTCCCGATAGTTTCTCCTTCTTCCTAAGCGCTTTTTTGGCCTCCCTGACTTCTCTCTTTTTCCTCTGCTTTTCGGTTTCGTCTTTGTTCCTCCAGTCGCCGATAAATCCGGTTCCAAAAGTCTTGCGTGTGTTGTATCCCACTAAAAGCAGCGTGGCGATCCACTCGGGGAGAACATGAAATATATAGAAGGCAGCCTTTGCGGTTCCCTTATTCAAAGGGCTCGGGGATATCAGAGAATCCACTTTGAATTTCATAACAGCCAAGCGGTATATGGCGACAGTTATCTAGTAGAGTAAGAATAAGACAGGCGCCAAGAGATCTGGTCAAGGAAATACGTGCATACCATTAACAGGATAATGCTCGCTATGATATTAACACCGCGTTTGATGATACGCGGAAAATGAGTGACGCCCCAACACGCGTAAAACAGGATTACGATCCCCAAGATTGGGATGATTGCTGTACTGATGTACCTGCATGGCGAGTTCGTGTCAACGGAGAGCAAAAAAAACACGTAAACCTAACAGAAACCCACCTCAATCGCGCAGTCAAATCTGCCGCTCCTTGCCGAGTGACAACGTTGCTATAATTCGCGTTCGCGATGATTCCCGGCACAGTCGCTGCAAGAAAGGCGAGGGCGAGTAAGTTCATCCCGAGGCGAATTTGGCCTCTTGTACGAGGGGCATCGTGTGTGCCTTCCGGTGGCGGCCCAATCAAGCAATCCTTCGTGGACGCTGCGGGGGATTGACAATACGTCGCAGATCCGAAGGTTGGGTTCACGAGGAGGCAGCGGAGAAGGTTGACGAGGTCGTTCGCGATGCCAATAAACCCCATGCCAATGCTACTCTGCATATACGCCGTGAGACCCAAACTTAGGCGCTTAGACTCGTTTCGTGCTTGCAATGCGCGCAGGCTGAAGAAGATCACACTGGGTAGATTTATTGAATTTGGATCAACACGGGAATCGTAGCA
The DNA here is from genome assembly GCA_000827495.1 of Hypholoma sublateritium FD-334 SS-4. Lineage (NCBI taxonomy): Eukaryota > Fungi > Basidiomycota > Agaricomycetes > Agaricales > Strophariaceae > Hypholoma > Hypholoma sublateritium. Next base: position 629,586 of record KN817527.1, on the reverse strand, counting down.
AATGATAAAAACTCACCGCTCAATTGAAAAGGTCACAGTTCCAAGCAACAAGAGGGTCCGCGAACGCCTGTTCACCATGCGATACACTGTCAAGGGCAAGATTGTCGCATAGAGTACCGCGAAAAGGATGGACGGCACCCAATCAGCGGAGAGGGGTGTACCACCAACCGGAACCGGGAAGTGTACTGCCGCAGACATTTGGATGCTATTGCGTGTCCTCCAATGCGAAAGGTAGAAAGAAGGTGAGGCCTTGAGGTTCCAAGATGTTGTATCGTCTAGCACATGCTGGCCACAGTCCAACCTGGTTATACATATTGGACTGAGGCACAGCCGCAGATGCATATCACTCCGGAATTTCCACCCTTTCCGCAACCCACCTAAAACACATCCACTGTAATTGGGTTCCATTGAAAAATCTGGAAGCCTTAGCGTGCGCAGCTCCCAACACGAGCAAATTTTATTTCGTTCGCGTTGTTTATGTGGCTGAAACTCATCTTACGCTGCGCACCGCAGTAGTACTCGCATAGATCCCTGCACCGAACTCAGTTTATCAATAGAAAGAAGTGTTAAACATGGGCTTCGCATCGTACGTATACACCTTTTTTCCCTATTTACTTGTACTCATCCCAGGTCTGTCCATCTTCCTAACCCAATGATATGATTATCACAGTTGATGCAACGATCGTTAACACCATATGTCACAGCACTACACCGATGAGTACCGCATTGTCATGCCGAGGCAAATACTACGTGAGTCTCATGCAATAATCGGGATTGCCGGTTGGGTTCTGCAACATTTGAAATTGGGTGAGCCTAAGGTTGACGGCCGTTCAAAGTTCAGTCTGGAGGGACGTACCAGGGCCCAGTTTGGGAAATCGATGACGTTCCCGCCTCCACCACCGACCGCAAATGTATAAACAAACACCATAACCTGTATACTCGGTGAGGACAATGTTGGATATCGTTATCAAAATGACAAACTGACCTGGGTACCTCCGTCAAGCGCAGCCGACATCAGGAAATTGTACTTGCGGAACCACACCGGACGATAGCGGCGAAGATAGTATTGAGAGAAGACGGCAAGCATAAATGTGGTGAAAACCGAGCTGTTAATCCCTACGCTCAGATACCCAACAGTCCCTGAAGATGAAAGAACTGAGACGGCATAATTGTTGGGCAGTAGAGTAGACATACAGCAAAGAATAGGCGTGACAACTTTGTCGGCCCCAAGTTTGGGGAACTTCCTGTGTAGAAGCCAAAATGGGATGGGAACGGCGAGGCCGATGAGGATGCCAAATGGAACGATCTAGAAGAGAAAGCCAGTTACGATATAGGCACTGACAGCGCATCACAACAGAGTGACATACCACGTAACGGCCACCAGGCGCATAGAGAATACTTCCTAACGCTCCCCAAGAAATTGCGTTACTGTTGAATGATTGTACTTGTTGACCGGACCACTAGATTTATCTTGAGTGAACGAAACTGCGAAAGACGATTATCTCGCTGATTTCCACTTACGACATTCGTTCCTTGGACAGAAAGTAGGATTTCTCGCCGACTCTTGATGATGCTCTTCATAATGACGTAATTCAGCAGACCACCAATCACGGCGCCCAAAGACTGGACGGTGAACGTAGCACGAGGAGGAAGTTTCGTGTATTGACCCTAATCAAAGGTTGATTAAGCGATTTTAAATATCAGAGGGATACGCTTACCATCTTGAGATCGCGAATAATGCCGCGCGCTTGGTCAAGTGTGTTGTAGCCGTAGAGAGTGAAGTACATGTTGGCTTGAGGGCTCCCAGGAATCAGGGCGGCTCCGAGCATTTGCACTAGATGTTGGATGTTAGGCGAAAACCCTAGAGGCCGCAATTTAGGATGAGGTCAATAATCAAGAAACTGTGACAAGATACCGGTGATAGCATAGACAGTGATAACGAAGGGCAGGAAAATAGCGGAAATCATGATTCCGACGATGAGACCCCACCTACAATTATCTTCAGCTTCGCGCCTCAAACGGACAACCAATTTGGTCAAGAAGTCCACTCACCATGGAAGGCCAGATCCGCCAGTATAAAGTGTAGCCATGGCCATCGCAAAGCTGCTGACGAACATAGCGATGTACCACCACATGGGAACCTCAGGATAAACCTTCATCTTTGCCAAATGAGGGTCATAATCCTCGCCTGCGCGGTACTTCTTGATGACGGAGATAATCTCCTTCCCGTACCAGATAAGGACATGCGTGACAGTAGCACCAATCGCCATGTTCCAGCCAACCTTAGAGATCACTTGTGATGATGCGAACCAGGGAAGACCGACCTCAGTGAGCTTGGCGCGGTCAAGGAGGAAGTTGTCGTCAAGAATAGAGGTCTGATTGAAGCGCGTGCCGTCGAAGTTGAACAGTGACTGGGAAAGGAAAGGGAAATTCTGGCCAGACCAGACGTTATAATGGTACGAAACGCAGAATGATACCCTAGAAGTTATATGAACAAGAAGCGAAACAAGACCGGGAAAGATAGAACACTTACATGCAGATAACAACACCGCAGTAGAGAGTGAGCTGTGTGGACAATGGCGTAAAGAGGGCACCCATGGAACCTCCTCCTGAGCCGACATAGTTCCAATCAAAGCACAATGCAAACATTCCTAGACCTTCGTTTCCAGCGGCGCCGCCTGTCACGACACTTGTTGAAATGTATACTTTGCCAATGTCAACTTGAATGCGTACTTACCGAATATACGGGTGAACCATGGACTCTTCCTATTCGCAAGGCAAAACACGCTGATTCCGGTAAGAGTACTGTATCACAGAGACGTCAGAAGGAATTTCATGTGGAAATGATTACAACTCACGGAGCGATATATTCAGGGAACCATTCCCAAACGAAGATGCCAACGAATATGCCCCAGAAGAACTTGACGCGCTTCTTCTGCATGAAGATCTTCTTGCCTCTGTGCAACGCATCGAAGAGCTGCACCGTAGGAAGGAGGTTTGGGAAGACAATATAGGTGGGGTAGACGAGGAAAGAGCGCATGATCCCTGAGTGCCAATAGCAATGAACTTGTGTCCAGTAACGAATGCAGCGGAAATCTTACCTCCTAACCCGTATCCCAAGAGCTGCGATCCGATTAACGTGAATATTCCAACTCCTGCGTTGGGTTGAATGTTGTAGTACAAGTCGTCCGCGGCAAATATGCTGATAGCCAGTGCTGAATCGGCAGCGGTGGAGGCAAAAATCGTGATGGCGACATGTTCCTTGAGGTCTGTAGGTGTTCAGAATTGTTGGTGAGTGATCACGGCGTCAACACTTACTGAAGGGCCCATGATTCATGAATCGCCAAAATGTCGTATCTTTCGTTTGTAAACGGACTTGCGTGTTGCCCGGGCCAGGAATTATCTCCTCAAGAACAATACCTAGAATATAGGCAATGATCTGGATAAAGAGCTGGCTGACGAACACTGTTTGAGGTCGGAAATACTGTATAAAAAGTTTTAGTTAGGTGCTCAAGCCGACAGTGAGAAATTGCTAACGAAAATTTGTCCGAGAACGGATCCGAAGCACGACAGGCCAATTCCAAGGAACCACATCCGGAAGGTGAATACAGGAAGAGTAGGGTCATCGTCGAGAGAAATGAGACGGGTGGCGACATCAATATCGGTGACTAGATTGCAAGTAAGGCGATTTAACTCTGATATAATGACTATGGGACATACCGATTGGGCGCTCTTTGCCGTCTTCATCTAGGTCGATGTCCCTGACGTCAGCATAGACCTCTCCTGGGGCTGAATTCACGCTCTCGGTCTTCTCATTGACGTTGACTTTCTCATCGCTGTAGGTAGAGGACTTCCGCTCCACGTCGACAGATTTGGCCATGACTTGCGTTACCAAATCTCGTGAAAGGCGTAAAGAGCAAGAGCTGCCGAATAAGAAGGGCACGGAGAGGCTTTATACACAATCTGAGAACTGTAAGTCGTAATCGAAAGTGGTATTGCTGAATGGCTTGGGAGGCATCACAAGCCCGCGAGCACATGTAGCAAGCAGATTGACTTTGTAACAGGGCCGAGATACTCTTGGAGGTGCACGCGCGACCTCCTTCAGCTCTCTTGGCTTGCCGAGACTTCATTACGACGATAAAGACAATTGTGGAGCCGAGAACTCGTTATGAACGTCTGGTGTAGATGCCGCATAGTCAGCTTTTGGAAGGAGCATGAGAAAGGGCTGGCTATACGCACCCCTCTGATAGGGTCGGCCTTGGCCTGTAAATCGCCCATGCGTACATATGCTGAATTACATCCCATGCATTTTCTGTGAGCTTATTCCCACCGTATGGGCCTGGCACGAAGAGGTGTGTCGAAATCGAGTCCAAGCACTCCAGTTATCGCTGTGACACCCTTGCTTTGAATGGTGAATTCCGAAGGGGAAAGCTGAAGCGGCGTATGATAAGAGCTACACCATCACAAGTGATCCCGTTGCGGAATACATCAATCACGGTCGATGTGGCCTGGGTGGGGGAGTGCCCCAACTTTTTCGTTTATTCAAAAGTCGCCCTAGCCAGGAGGTGTTGTAGCCACAGCCATCGGACACGGAGATGATACATGGTTGTCAAGAGCAAGAAAATATGAAGCGCAACGGAAGCTCGAAATATTCAAATTCAAACTCCGGTTAGAACCCGCAAATTTTGACCTTGTCCGCTCAAATACGTTCAGTAGCGCGCCATGGGTGTTTGTCCTACTTCGAGAGAAGACTCCAATGATAATACTACTGAGAATTATACATTGACATGAACACCGTATAGAAAAGAATTACAGATATCTGAGAGGCTGGCCAAGACGTTGAGGCATTTCGTGAACGAATTTGGAATGAAGCCTTTGAAAATTGACACCGCCAAGACACCGCAACCAGTAGAATCAAATGTTGCTTGTTACAAAAGGCTGCCTTCATCAGCCTTTTCTTCACTATTATTTGAGCCTATCACAATGTCGATTGCTTGCTGTACGATATCCCGGTCGCTCTGGAACGTAAGCCGCCGAAGCGCGGTCTCCGTATCGACAAAGTGGCTCTCAAAGTTCTCGTTCTCCATCTGCGACCTCGCGACCTTCTCCGCGCCCTCCTCCGCCAGAGCGATGTACCAGAATATCAGCTTCGTCCGCCCCTGCCGTAGGGCGCGCACCGTAACGGCCAGCGGCTCCGTGATGTCATCCACAATTTGCGTGCGGTGGATGTTGGACACCCCGGGAGCGGGAGCTCGCGTGGGCATGCGCTGTGGCCAGAGGTGGCACGGGTAGCTTGTTTCCTCATACGTCTCGCGAACGGCGGTCTGCTCCAACGTCTCCCCGCGATCCTTGCGTCCTTTTGGAAGGAGCCACTCGTCTTTCGTCATTTCATGGAGGATGCAGATTTCGAAGGCACTGGCGCCCGTTCGGGAAGCTGACTCTGGCGGATGAATGCGCCGAAAAAGGATGCATCCTGCGGATAGCACGAAGTTTCCAGCAAGATATTGTGTTGTGGGGTAGTGCGACGCGGCCATGGCAGTGCGAAAATGCTGCACGAAGGAGAATCTCCTAGGTGGTTTAAGTCGTCGAACGAGGTGGCGTGCACAAATAAGGATGACTCGGTATGCATTATGAGTGACAGTGACTCGGAACATGTTACCGGTCTCGGGGTATAACTGATATCTGCTAAATTTGACTTAAAAAACTGAGTTTATTTTTCGTCGCAAAAAGTGGTGTCAAGTTCAGCCCACGAACGTGGGTTATGATGATTCGTTGGCTATGAAGTGTCCCGTTTCCCGCGGGCCTGAACGAAGTGTTATGTTAACGCCGACAAGGCTCTGAATACATGACTGCAAGCGCAAAGCTGCCTGTCGAGTAGAGTATATATATGTCGCTAAAAACCATGAGACGCAGCCTACAAGTAAGAGGTCATATAACGAATAGAAAGGAGCAGAAGTCGAATAGCACACCTTTTTCAAGCCGATACAAGTCCCGGAAAGTCAAAATCGTATCCGGTGCCGAGTTTCTTGACTGGGAGGAACCACGGTTGATGAGTGCCTTGGCGATAGTGTTGAAACAGGGCGCCTGGGGTAGGACTCGGAAGCCGACCGTTGTACCATCGACTAACAGGCCGGACAGGTTGCAAGATATCGAGTATTCGCAACACTAAGGTCGGTCCATGCTTCTCATGCTCCGGGAGGTCTGAGAGTTCAAAGCGTGCCTTTATAATCCCTGAATAATCACTATCGACCGAAATAGATGAGCCCCATGCCAAACTTACCTGTATAGGGCGTGCTGGAGGGAGATGTAGACGCCTGGTCGACGAATAATCGACGGATAAGGATTTTGAGGACATTTTTACGCGTAACGAAAGCCACATTTATCTTTTCACGGTCAAGATGGAGAACCATGGGCTCCGAAAGCGAATACAATACTATGCTGGATCGTATGTCGGGGTCGAGACGCTTGACATCGTCCAAGAGGCCTTGGTCGGCAAGACGTTCGTCGAGAAGAAGAGATAAAATTTGTTTCCAGTGTTTCACGATTTTCCAGAGATGTATAGACCAAGGGACGCCTGCAATTTTTCCATCTAGGTCATGCCCTTGGTCGAACCGCGTTGCATCGTCGCAGACACGAAAACGTAGTTGTCCTGCTACCTCAGGCTGGTCGGGATGGCGGTGATAGTAGAAGAACCCAGTTGAGTTGGGGGGTGCGACCACCCGCCGAGTGTTCGAAGAGTTGTCCCGGGAATAGGTGTATCGCAGGAAAAAGGGATCCTCTTCGTCAATGATAGCAGTTTTTCCTGTTCGGCCTGAAATATCGAGAATCTTCTGACCAGACGACAATATACATTCGGGTCTCAAGGTAAGTATCTTATGAGCACCCCTTCTCCGCGTGCCACTGAATGACACGGTCGAATGGGTTGACTATGCACAAATTTGAGAAAAGAGATTCGAAGTAAGGGTGATATAGAGGCACGCACCGAGAACCTTTTCGAAGTTTCTGCAACCATCTGCGAGCACACCCGACTCCTTGCAGCCAAGCTGCCAGTGCATGATGAACGAAATGGTGCCGAAAATAACATAGGAGGTAACTCCTAGCTCACTGATCTAAGACTGAGTGGCTTTGTAGTGGATGAGTGGTGGACGAGTGCAAGACGAGTGAACCAGAAATTCAGATTTCAGAGCGCGTGACCGGGTGCCGGGCCGCAGGCACCGATGGTCGAGAACGCGCGAATCTATCAATAGCACACATTTGTCATCGGTCGAGAGGAGTCGCGCTCGCAGCTTGGAACCACCCACTGACCACCCATAACGTTGTCAACAATGGCCCATACCTCACCCAAACCATTCTCTGGTGCTGTGCACACTGTGGACTTCGGACCCTTCCGAGATGGATCTGACAGGCAAGCAGTCGCCAACGAGATCCTCGATAGCTTCAAATCAATCGGATTCGTCTACCTCGTCAACCACGGGATACCGCAAGATAAGATCGATTCTATGTTCCAATGGGTGCGGTTCTCTAGCTGCTTCGCGCGTCCATAAGTTAACCTTCGATCACTGTATCGTCTAGTCAAAGAAACTATTCGATCAGCCGATGGAGGTGAAGCAGCTCGCGCCGCATCCTCAGTCGGGCGCGCACCACAGAGGTTGAGTCCGGTTTATTTTATGTCAGCTGGTGTTGACCGACGTCTGGTGTCAGGGTATTCCGCTCCTGGACGAGAGAAAATCCAAAAGCGCACCCACGCGGGCGATGACTCGGCGCCAAGCGGCGACGAGGTGCAGCGCGATATCAAAGAGAGCTTCGAGTCCGGGAGAGAGGGCTATGCCGATCAGCCCAACATATGGTACCCCGAAGGTGTGCTGCCTGGTTTCAAGGACGCATGTCTTGATTTCTACGAGGTGCGTGCCTATTAGAAACGTCTACGTTATATGTTAAACGACAAACGAACGGACACTAATTCACCTCACAGGTCTGTGATGAAATGCAACGGGAAATTTGGAAGGCTCTTGCGCTTGGCTTCAACTTACCCCAGGAATATTTTTTGCCCTTTCATTCGGAATCCCAGAACCAGTTGAGATTGCTGCATTATCCAAGGTGCGTAGACCGGTGTTCTAGAGCGCTTACCAAGGCCGACCTCCTCGCGCTTTGTCGGAATCTGACAGCGTCCCTGCCGCTGTCCTTGAAGATAAGGACGCTTCACGAATCCCTGCCCACTCCGACTATGGATCAATAACAGCAAGTACATCTCGGCTGTGATGCTATCCGATAACCTTATAAGCGGTCTACCCTTCGTTCATAGTTACTGCTCCAGGACGATATAGGCGGTTTGGAAGTCGAGGATTCTAATCATCCGGGAACATACATTGTATTTATCTTCGGCTCAAATCTATTCCGAGTACTAATGAATCACTGTTTTCAAAAGCCTGTCCCTCCTGTTGCAGGTTCGCTCCTCGTCAACGCTGGCGATTTCCTCATGAGATGCATGTAACTTTCATCATCGCGATGTATCTTGACACTGACGGCGCGTGTTTATCTGAGCAGGGTCAAACGATACAATTAAAAGCACGGTCCACCGTGTACGGGCCCCGCAGTACACCGAAACCCCAAGCGGGAAGATGATACCCCCGCGCTATTCAATCCCATATGTAAGTTAAGCGCTGACAGCGCGTCCGTGTCCAGCGAAGAACCTGACCTTGCGATTCACATATTGCCTTTTATCCATCTAGTTCTGCGGTCCGGTACGTGACAGTCTCTCTCGCGTGCTGTGCATCTTTCAACAGGGATCTCTTGCGCAGGATTCGCACAAGGTTCTCGACTGTATTCCGGGTACATGGTCTGAGAGTCGGCCAAAGCGATATCCACCCATATCGGTGGGTCTCTCCTATCTCAACCGCGAGTTTCCGCTCAATGGGTATGGCGAATCCAACAGCCCGGTGAATACATTATAGGTCGAATCTCGGCGAACTATAACTGAGGGTTACTGGCGGCGCTTGGGCGTTGGAGAACCCATTATGTTGATATTCGCTTATCCTGTAGCCAATAGTATGTCTTGTTTTACTCAATCTACCTGCTGACCTTCCTTGGGCCCAATTTACGAAAGAAATTTGACGTATAGAGAGATAATGAGACCACTGAGCGGGCATACGCAAACTTGTTCTTATGGTCTGTAAGATGGTGAAGACAAGGGTGGGAGGTTCGAAGCGTCGCGCGACGTTCGCGCGAATGTGTACGTTCTATTTGAGATGGCTTTTTAAATAACCAAATGGAATGCTCGCTTCAAGCTTGACCAACCAATCAGAATCCTCCAAGACTGGGAAAGCGAACAACGAACCTATGTAAAAGTTCCTATTCGAAGTTTCTTTGAAGGTAGAATTCTATCAGGATTCCGAATGTTTCTGGAAAAGTTATTACGTCGTCTCATGCCGTTACTATGTTGAATGGATTCACTGTTCTCGCCTTGTTGATATTGATAGGACAGTGCTGCGGAACTGCTGCGGAATCATATGCAGTGCGAACGTAGGCGTACGTACAGATGCTGTCTGATATTGTGGCGTAGGCGCCGACGCAGAAATGGATCACAGCCCCTGTTCCCTGATGCGCGCAGACTTTGTTGAAAGTTGCGACGATGGCGGTTGTGTACGCTGTGAAACGCTACCGCCGATGGCCGGGTGTGACGGCGGCGAAAGGGTTGCAGCAGCAAAACAAAACTTGATCGATTTTCACGATTGTGGACCACAAGAGATAGATAACGCAGTCAGTTCCCGTATTGGATATATCAAGCGTAGGCGCCCACCGCACTTAAGAGCGCCGGAGGGGCGCTTCCCCGGGAGCTTGCTCTCGTCACAGCGACGATCGTTGTCGACTCTGAATTTTATCCCAAATAAGTTTATTGTATAAAATGGGCTATCAATAATGTAGTTACAGAGTATTTTTATTACACGGATTATTTTTGCCAGTATCTCACATATCAGATATGTGGTGAATCGGAAACACTGCCGTTGATGCGACTGTAGCGCACAGTAGACCTTCTGGACACTGTCATGAGACTCAGAGTATGAGAAGTATGTATGTGCTTCCTCGGTACACACCTATACACAGACTTGATGAAAGGGACTAGTGCTGTATTGTTATCGCCAGCAGACCGTTGTGCATTTAAATATCAAGACCGGTCCTTGGGAATGATGATCTATAATTAGACTGACACTATTATTAGCTGAAAAACAAGGCACGTTCGACTGATAAGGGAAAGTATAATCTATAATAAGCCAGTGACGTCACATGGAGCGGATACAAATGCGGACAACTGATCTGAAAGCTACAGACAACTTACAGGACGCTTTCAGCCTGCTCAGCATGTGTAATAGACCATGTATCTTGCATGTAAACCGTAGAACGCCGAATTGACTGCGCAGTAGACCGGTTGAATGGTTAATTTGCATAAGCGAAAACGCGCAGTTTCCACGCCGATCATCTTGATCGAGGGGCGTCTTAAAAAGGTATTTTTAAGACTAAAAAATTAATGCGGTACTAATTTGGTCGGAATCCGGCCACTGCCCTACTGCGGACCCTGCACAAGCCAGCGTCCGGATCGAACACACAGCTTAATTACTCCACAGGACGCCCACGGCGTGTAACCCTCCTTCATTCCCTACCACATCTACCAACCACCCCGCGGGCAGCCAGGACACTCATCCCGCTCGTCGACGGAAAAGACGCCAACTATTGTCAGTGCGCCACCACGGACGGTTTGAAATAGAAGCAACCCACCGAACAGAACACCTCCCACAACTCCTGAGGATGGGGCCAGATCGGTGGAACTGGACGAGGCGAGATGGCGGGCAGAAAGACGATGAATCACAAACAGCCCTTCTAGACGACGACCATACAGCGCCGTCCCCGTCTTTCTCTCCATGGGCACCGTCACACTCGCGCTCGAGGAGTTCGTCGAGTCGCTCAGCCTCATCATCTTCTGAGTCGCTGCTGGACGAGACGACATACACACTCGACGGAACGCCGCCTTACTCCCTCAAGACATGCCACAATGCCACCGCACGGCGGAATGGGTGTTTCCTATTCAACAACTTGGCGCGAATACCGGCTTCGCTAGCGCTGTATCTGCAGCTGCAACTACGGCATCGCCTTGGGATAACCTTCGCCCTGCCCATAAAGTCCTTTCCAGCTCCTCGGCGCCCGTTCCAGAAACGCGTCGTCATCATATGGTGCATATGTGCGCTTATTTTAATTCCTGTGATGCTCCTCGGAGTCATCCTCATCTATGGCGGCATACCCCCATCGTATTCAGAAATCCGCGCGGCGGAGCGCGCTCTCCCACAGCACCACTGGGATTGGGATAAGTGGAAGGGCGCGAAATCGAGTGAGCGCGTGGCGCCTCATCTCGTGCGTGGAGGTACGTTACCGGGCAGCGTGAATGGTGTCGGCGCGGGACAGTCTGCTGAATCGCTGACAGCATACGACGAGCGGTATCTCCGGTTTCCCGACCACTTATGGGGTCATGGGCTGAATAACGTGCTACAAGAAGCGTGCGTATCCTACACTATTCGTTCGTGTTGTTAGGAGGTTTATTCTCCTGTGCTAATTCTCTGTCATTAGGATTCTGACAAGCCATCTTACTCTCCTTTCCAACCGAACCCCTGTGTTCGAAGACTATACCTGGTCACACCTCCCCGTCCAGTACACTCTTTATGATTTTGCACTCCGGCCGACACGAATACCCCTAGGCGCATTTGTCGGCGGCGTCTTGGCTGGCCAGGACGGTGTCCATGATGAAATAGAAAACGAGAAAAGGGAGAGACGGGCGGTATCAGCGGCGTATTTTGAATACGTCTGCCCGCCGAGCGAAACCGTGGAGGTTGTTTATCGCTGGCCTGAAGTAACCGACGCGTCGGGCCATACCCTGAGCGAAGATATCCAGGAGAAAACACGATACACTGAAGGTGAATCCTCCGCTCCACTTTGTTATCGATGTTCTCATTCTTATAAAATCTATCATAGAAGATACCACGCCACCTATCATACGAGCCCCGTCCGAGGCGCAGCGTACCCCGTCCTTGCTAGCAAGGGAAGATGACACGACGTCAATATCTCCGGATTCCACTCCAATATCCATCTCACCGGCACAATCCACACCATCAGATGTTCCCCCCTTCCCATCGTGGCAAGCAAATGGAAACGAGATAATTGAATGGTTCGAGAAGCGATTGGACGCAGCCGACGTGAAAGACAAGAGATGTGTTGTAGTGAGGGAAGAAAGGCGGGTCTTCGATTCTGAGTGCGTCTAATTTCTTGTGTGCGTTCGGTGATGGTGATTAGCGCTGACCCCGCTCGATCAGATTCTTCGGCACGGAGAAGATCCTTGCGCTTCTTCCGGAACTGCTATCCTCGCCGATACTGCGTCAATTCGAGTGGTCCGCTCTAGTGCGTGGCGCAGTCGAGCGGAACGTGCAGCGCTTCTTCGGCGCCAAGGCAAAAGCTATTTCTCCTTCAGCACTGCCAAACTCCGACGGCGACGTCGATAAGAGCGCCAACGCTAGCCCAGCGGCTGCCGCAGAGCGAAGCATCATTACTGCGCGCGCATCAGCGCCCGGCGCTAACCAGACGCTGCCCGGGGTTCTTGCACTGCATCTCCGGCGGGGCGACTACAAGCGCCACTGTACCCGCCTCAAGGAGTGGGGCACGCGGTACTTAGGTGCGATGAGACTGCTCGAGGACAAGTTCGACGAGGAGCATGGGCGACCTCGGAGCAGTGAAGCGCGGCCGGCGGGGGTGAAGGAGTCAGAGGAGGAAAGGGAAGAGCGCCGGACGGCGTACTACCTCGAGCACTGCCTCCCATCCGTCGAGCAGGTCGTGCTGCGGCTGCGCGAGGTGCGGGAGGAGTACGAGGATACGCTACGCGTAGCGCGGTCGTTGGAAGGCGAGGCGAACGCTCCAGAGTCGAAGGACGCGCGCACACCGCGCGTGGAGTACGCGCTACGCGACGTGTACGTGCTCACGAACGGCTGGCCGTCGTTCGTCACGGAGCTGCGCGAGGCGTTGGTCGCCGACGGCTGGGGGCGCGTCGTCGGCACGCCCGACTGGGAGAGCGCACCGGCCCCCGTGCGCTTCGCGGTCAATAGCGATCGGAGTTCGGACGCATCGGCGAAGGAGGAGGACGAGGAGGATCTGAACAGCGAGGAGCGCGGGGTGAGCGCGGCCATTGACATGGGAATTGCAGAGCGCGCTGAGGTGTTCGTGGGCAATGGGGTGCGCATTTTCCGTTTCTAAGTATGGGCCTGATTGACTGATGGTTGGCATTTCTGCAGTTTTCGAGCTTGTCGTCGAATGTGATTATGCTGCGCCTGGCCAAAGGGCTGGCGATACACTCAAATCGCATTCTATAACGGGAAGTATATGCAGTTTTTTTTCGGATAGAGGGTAGCTCTGGACGTTCAAGGCGAACGATGGCGGTAATATCTACTACTATTATGGTTAAAGACCGCGCACATTTCTTAATATATATATTCATCCATCGAGACGCTGAGATAAATCTATAATGAGGATATATTTAATAAGATCATACAGGCCTCTCTGCTGTCTGCACTTTTGATTCTCGCTTGAATTTACATTGGAGCGAACTTATGTAAGGAAGCTGGCGAGAATCGTACGCAAATCGTACGCAACTTTTCCTACCCGGCGTGTCTTGTACCAATTTTCCTTGCATTAAATCGGAGAAGTATATCTCAAACTTGTACTGTAAATTCAAAAAGTGTGTCCTTTGCTAGGGCGCCGAGCGATCTAGCGCCAAGGCGCCCATGGATAGCAGCGCGAGGCGCGTCTTCATCACGCGACGCGCCGAGACGGTCACGAGGACATGATATTCCAGATCAAGCATGACCAAATAGCGGCTCCGCTTTTGCTGTTCAGTGAACACTCGACTTGATCACTTTCCACTTACCGCTAGTTCGAACTTGAGCTGGATATCGACTGAATAATGTCTAATTTTGGTGAGTTCTGATTGACCATGATGACCCTCACTTACCGTTTTTCTTTGTAGATGAATTAAGTTACACAACACCCCCTTCACCGCCGTTTGACAGCATTTCCTCTCTCCGATACTCGCCCACCAATCCTGACCAGCTTTTGGTATCTTCGTGGGACACCGTAAGTTGCTCACTTCTGCCTCATGATCGCTAAACACATGCGAATTGATAGACAGTACGATTCTACGAAATCGGGGAGGATGGCGTTTCCAAGAGCGAAGCCAAGGCCAAATTCGATCATCGAGCTGCCGTGCTTGCTTGTTCGTTCGCGCCAGATGGCGCGCGTGCGTATAGCGGTGGACTGGACACGACAGTCAGAGAGTGCGTATATTGACGCTTTATCTTCTGAAAGAGTTTTCTAACGTTTGCGCAGGTTGGACTTCGCGACAGAGAAGATGCTCAATCTAGGCACCCACAACGATTCAGTTTCATCAATGACATATGCGCGCAATTCAAGTCGGTTTTATTCCTCCAGGTAGCTCTTTCCTGGCTAACAGAACGATTCCTCAGATTGCCTCATTACTGGTTCATGGGACCGTACTCTTCGCTTCTGGGATTCGCGAGCCGCCAACGCGCAACAAAGCTCACACCAAACACCAGAACGTGTCTATTCCATCGACCATGTTAACAACACCCTCGTTGTCGCCATGGCCAGCCGCCTTTTCCACATTTATGACATCAGAAAGATGGACATGCATGCTCAGCAGCGGGAGAGTAGTCTGAAATACATGACGCGGTCACTGGCGTGCATGCCTGATGGCCAAGGTGCGTGATTTTCATCTATACACTGATGATCACTGACGTGTATGCTCCGCCTTTGAAGGATACGCCACGGCCTCAGTCGAAGGTCGCATTGCCGTTGAATACTTTGACCCCGCACCCGCTATCCAGGCCAAAAAGTACGCATTCAAGTGCCACCGACACACGGTCAACGACGTCGACCATGTCTGGCCCGTGAACTCGCTCGCATTCCACCCCATACACAACACATTCGCCTCCGCAGGCTCAGACGGCACCGTGTCAATCTGGGACCACAAAGTCAAGAAGCGTCTCAGGCAATACCCCAAGTTCCCCGGCCCCGTTGCCGCGGTCGGATTCAACTGTGACGGATCGAAAATCGCAGTGGCTGTGAGCTATACGTGGGACGAGGGAGAAGCGGGGCTGAAGGCCAGTGGTGTTGCGCCTTGGATCGGTGTTCGCAAGGTTGGAGACGAGGTCAAGGTGAATGTTTACCCTGTTCGTTCGCACGAGCCGTTTATACTGACTTCCACTTCGCAGCCGAGAGCTTCGGCTGATTAAAGCTGCATCTCGCCTTTTATATAATGCCCGAGCTTCGTTGGTCGTTTTTACTCGTGCGATGTCAGAATTATGACGTCCATGTTACCAGAAAATCAAGTTTATTTCGATATCCGTAGGCGTAACTGATGAGACATCGTATACGGCATACGCTGCCACGGGGTCCATGGTTCCGTCGGTTCGCTGAACTAATTTGAGCGATCCTCCGAGTCTTTTTGCACTGAACTTTGTCTTCATGAAGCTGCTCATGGTGTACCTTGTATCACTGTCGATAGATTCGGCTAAATTGCAGGTCACGACCAGGTCCAAGGCGGCCCGGCCAACAATGATCAAGACCGTCGCGAAAAGCTAGATCCCACGGACCACTCTTACGCCAGCCCCACGATAACAAGATGGAAAATCTCCCCGCCGAACTCTTGGCTCACATCTGCTCATTCCTGGAACGCTCGGTTCTCGCCGACTTCGCGTTGACGGCGAAGTCGTATCTCGCACACGCCCGATGGCAGCTTTACACCGCCGTCACTCTACGCAGCGATCACCTCTTTTCCAGCGAGACCTTCCGCTTGTTACTGGACAACCCACAGCTATCGAAACGTACTGTCAGTCTAGCCATCGACACAGATCCTGACTGGGAAACCCACGACTTTATCACTGCCGATGACAACACTTGGATCGAGCCCAATATCTTCAAACTGATGGGAGGCCTGCGCACGTTGCGATTCAGGCGGTCGCCGTGTGTATCAAGGGATGGTAACACGGTCAATTTCCTGGATATCTTAAATATTGTGTATGAACACTGCGCAAACCTGACGGAGCTCACTGTTATGGAACTTGAATGGTCGCCCGTGGATCCGCGAGCCTTCACGGGGAAATTACACGACCGTCCTCCACTCCGAAAAGTGGTTTATAGCTCGCTCCGCTCATCCGGTAAAGAACTTGTTCGGTCATCAGTCAGTATCTAATTTTTTGAAAATATATAGGTATCGACTGGACGTTGGTCGTCTACTCTATTTTCAGTCCTACAACTTCAATAACACACCTAGACCTTCTGATTGGCGGCAACGCAGATAACTTCTCGGCCCTAGAAACGGTGTCTTTCACATCGCTCCTCACGCTGTATCTGCGTGATATACCCGCTCAAGGTACACCCCACATGGGCAGGTTTCTTGCTGCTCATCCCACTATCAAGCACCTTTTCCTCGTCGATGTCGATCCATTCACGCCAACCACTGCTACAGGGTTGGGTATTCTACCAGCACTGGTGAGCATCCAAGCACAACCCGTCGTCCTAACAAGTCTCTCGTCCGGATGCGAGCGGATCCGACAGGTCTCGGTGCTCATACTTGATCTCGCCGGCGTCGTTGAAGTCGTGAGAGATATAGCAGCCATGCTCCACTTCGTCGGCGGCTTTCCGGAGTTGCTGCACTGCTCAATCATGCAGGTGATCTCAGCGGAGGTGCTAGATGTGATAACGCTCATTGCGCAGGAGTCCAACCAACTCACGTACTGGACGGGCGGCTTCTATTGCCACGAAACCCGCGAAGTGGTGAGTTGTTTCTATAAAATCCGAAGCCGTGCGATCAGCGACTAAATGGGCGTGATGGCGATGTGCAGGTCAAGATTTCGCGTGCGTTCGCTGCTTTCCCCGATCTCCAGCGCCTCGACATCTTCGAGTGGACCTATTCGGCGACCACGCCGACGAAGAAGCAGATCGCGAAGGGCCTCACCAGCCTGGCGCACGACAACGCCAATCTCGCGTGCATCTGCTTGTTCATGGACCAGCTGCCCACAAACGAGATCGTGCGCGTGTACAATGTGCGCCATCATCCGAAGGCCGCTGTGAGGGAGGTGTACGCGTGCACGGAGGGCGGGCCATACCTGCGGGAGCGGCGGTGCGTCGACCTTGCAGCGATGTCGTTAGATATGATCGCGTTGTCAGAGTGGTAGCATCCGCAGGCTCTTTTGGGGCTTTGATACATACCTGTTGACAATTATTCATTAATTATTTCTTGTCTGTAGACCAGTAGTAGACCAATACGAGCAGGTTCTGACAATTCAAGCCCGGGCGCAAGTTATTTTCGGCATTATATGGTATCCGTGATGTCGTCTGAGACTACATAATTTTTCGAGATCGTTGTGACTTCAGTGATTTTCGACTGTCAACCAGAAGGCCTGGTCCCTTCAGTTAGATTGTATTGGGCGCCTGGGCTGCTCGGATCGCTCTCTGTACATAGAGTACTTGGAAATGGAAATCAGAGCGGAGAATATATATCACGTGAACGCATCCACTGCTTTTGTCGTTCAACCGGTTACCGAACTTGAACTCAAACCTGATGCACATATCGAACCAAAAGCGAGCTCCTGCCGAAGACCGACACTTTCTAGGGTTTTTTACCCAGACTGAATCTCACTTCGATAGGCTTGGCTCTATTTTCTCAACGCACACGGCGAAACAATCAGTGGTTCTTATCGCACGAGCTCTGCATTACCTTGCAATGACCAGCAAACCGTGCCTGTCGTGGTTTTTGACTTGGCCCTCTCGCTGGCGTTTTGATTGTTTATACCGATAATTTCTGCATTCTCAACTACTCTTCGCCTACAATAGCGAGATGGCCGTCAAGCGCTTGGGCCGTTCGTTGCGAAGTAGCAATATAACAACGCCCCCATCGCCTGGAACCGCCTTCCTTCCTGCTCGATGTTTCTGTTAACATTTTATTCAACGCTACTGGTTATCACCACCTTGATACCACATTCGTTTGCGAATGCTAAATGCGCTGCTGGCACCTATTCGAAAACCGGCGGCACGGCACCGTGCTATGACTGTCTCGCGGGATCATATAGTAATCGTACGCTCTACGTTGTCTATGCCTTCGAAAGAACAGACTAAAGAAACAAATCGCTTCCAGAATCTGGTGCAACGGCGTGTACACCTGCGTCTGCTGGGTATTATGTTCCTTCGGGCAAAGCGACCGATCAGACGGAGTGCAAGATAGGGACTTACTGCAATAGTACGCGCTACTCGCGTCCTTCCGACTATCTACTTATACCTGGCTAGAATCCAGTGCACTATCCTGCACACCCGCCGAACCAGGCTTTTATGTCCCATCCCCCAAGGCTACCGCGCCAGTCCAATGCTCACCAGGAACATATTGCAACCGTACGATTTCCATGATACCTGCACTTTCGTCTTTCTCATTTCATTACAGAGACCGGTCAATCCTCTTGCGCGGTCTGCCCAGGAGGGTATGGGTGTTCTACCAACGGAAACCCTGAACAGTGCAAAGCCGGGACGTGCTCGCCTGGTGGAAAATCAACGTGTGAAGACTGCGCAGAAGGAACCTATAGTTTGCCTGGAGCTGCGTCGTGCACTCAATGTCCTGCTGGATTCTCCTGCTCTCAGACTGGAGCCCAATCCAAATGCCCGGCTGGGACTTTCTCTGCCGCTGGAGCTTCGACGTGCTCGCCATGCGCCGCTGGCTCCTACGCAACATCCCCAGGTTCATCATCATGCATGACTTGTCTCGCAGGCTACACCTGTTCGGCGACTGGTACCCAAACCAAATGTCCTGCTGGAACCTATTCGCACGCAGGTGCCTCAACCTGTACCAACTGTGCCGACGGGACCTATGCATCTTCGGCAGGCTCGATGTCGTGCGCAACGTGCCCGGCGGGATATTCCTGTTCCGCCACAGGAACGCAAACGAAGTGTTTCGTAGGAACGTACTCGGCTGGTGGCTTGTCGACATGCACCAAATGCCCCGCCGGGACCTTCACCTTATCGACTGGCTCTTCCTCGTGCACCGCTTGTCCGGCTGGTTACACGTGCTCAGCTAACGGCGGCCAGTCCAAATGTCCAGCTGGGACATATTCCAAAGCCGGTGATGCAGCATGCACGACGTGCCCATCCGGAAGTTACGCCAACGCTGCCGGCACCTCATCTTGTACGCAGTGTCTCCCGGGGTACTCATGCACGAATACCGGCACATCCATTGTCTGCCCCGCTGGGACGTACTCTCCGGGTGGCAAGGATACGTGTGTCAGTTGCGCGGCGGGCAGCTCGAGCGCGGCTGGTGCCAGTTCGTGCACCTCGTGTCTCGCAGGCTATTCCTGCTCTGGAGGAAAGAACACTATTTGCCCTGCCAATACGTACGCTAGCGCCGGCTCGACAGTTTGCCAGGCGTGTCCTTCGGGGTCGTCCAGCAGCCCCGGCTCAGCGACATGTTCCAGTTGTAAATCTGGATATTCGTGCGCCAGTGGTGGAACTCCCCAGAAATGCCCTTCCGGTTCCTACTCGCCAGGAGGATCTATCTCCTGTTCGCAATGTCCCAGCGGTACTTATAGCGACGCCAGCGGAGCAGGGTCATGCACTTCGTGCCCCAAAGGACACCAATGCCCTTCTGGTTCTACAGGATGTAGCCAGCCGGAACAGTGTCCTACGGGCAAGTATTCCGACGGCGGAGGGTCGTCGTGCCAGACGTGCCCGTCTGGAAAGCAAAGCAACGGTCCGGGAGCGTCGTCATGCTCGGCATGTCCTTCAGGATGCGACTGTACGTCTCCCGGCGAGCCTCAAAAATGCGAGCCTGGGTCTTACGCGACGGAGGGCATGGGTGCATGCCAAAAATGCCCTGCTGGGACGTTCAGCAGCATCACAGGAGCATCCAGCTGCTGTAACTGTGCCGCTGGGTGGTTCAGTGTAAGACGATGAGCGTCTTCTCCTTTGCTTTATTTCTGACTGCCTCTTTTATACAGGACCAGCCCGGTAGTATTGTGTGCCAATCGTAAGTTTATCACCATGTTAGAGCCTCGTTGATCTCTGACACCGCTCGACAGCTGCTCGAGACAATACCCGTACTCGAATCCTGGAAGTACACGGTCCGGATGCTCACCCAAGCCTGGTAGCTGGTCCATCTCAGGATCGTCTTCGCAATCGAGCAATGCCGTTTGCCGTATGTCGTTTATCTTCATGCTCAGAAAACAATTAAACTGGTTGTATTTCTAGCATCTTCCACCCCGCTGCCTGTCACTAGCGGGAGGTCGCGCCGTCAAGTGGCCAAAGCGCCGGTCTGCAATCGGGCAGGCCAGAAAGCGTGTCCAGTATATGGGTATAATTGGCGTCAAGCGCGCTTGCACAGCTCAACAAGCACCAGCTACGAATGTGTCGATATTCTGGCCGACCTCGAGTACGTCGAACTTTATGTTGTTTTGGGCCGCTTTTGCTTATCCGAGTGCAGATCCTGTGGCGGTTGTGTTGCTTACTCCTTTGGGGGTCAAAGGAATGCTGATGGCGGCCGGGATTGCAGTGCAATTCCCAACGTCGACTCTGTGCGATGTCAGCAAGGTCAATGTTCAATCGGTGCGTCCTGGTCGAAATTCATAGGTCGTCTATCTCAAAAACCGGTGCAGATTCCTGTGACACGGGCTACGTTCTGTCTGCGGATAAAGAGATATGTATTCCTGATTTCTGACGCCTTTCCTCCATCATTTTATGTACCCCCTTTTTGGAAAACAATACGCTTCGACACTAGATGTAGTCGTTAGGCACATGGTTCATACCAATTATTACACCCGATCACAAAACATCGAGGCCCGGCGCTGGCCGGGGGCGGCCGCGGGAGCTTCACAATTGCTTGCCAGTGCTTGCCAGGCGGGGGGAGGGCATGCCGCTTGGCACGTTCCCTTTTCGGCTGAGTATGCCACTAATCAGGGGTACAAAACGCGAGCGTTCAAAAGCAGCATTCACTTCTCATCCTCCTCCATCCAAGCTACATTCGAATACCCAGCCTCTACTCAACTCAAATGAACGTGGACTCCTCGAGTGACTCTGACATGGAGTCAGACGTGCAAACCTGCGCTGCGTCGAGTCACCAGTCCGAAGACATGATGGACACCACCTCTGAAGACCTCAACTCACATCTCTGGGGATACCTTCAACCTTGCAATCCTGTCAAACCGCAGATTGACTTTTGGAGGCTTCAAGCGTGTATAACTATCGGTCGCGCCCCTTCAAATCAAATCGTCTTCGATGGATCTCGTATTAGTGAGTCATGTCCCTCCCAGCATTCATGGCGATATGAATGTCAGCACTGATCTTGAACTAGGCATGCACCACTGCACTATCACTTGGGATGGAAATGACGGGGATTCTGGGGTCGTCGTTTGCGACTTATCTACGAACGGGACTTTCGTATGTTCTCAGCGCCTACTTTACGGCATGCACCTCACCTCTTCCTGGCGCACTTTCACAGATAAACGGTACCAAGCTTGGACGGAATCAAACACGCATCCTCCGCGACCGTGACGAGGTCGCTTTTGGTTCCTCCGTTATCCATAGGGACCATAATGGCGAACACGACTATAGTAAGTCAAAGTCCCTTTGTTTGACGCCTGACCAAATCTTGATGTGGGCGTGCAGGGTACATCTACCGGCACGTTGCGCGCGCAGCAACGATAGGGCTATTTACGAAATACGACCTTGGTAACCTATTGGGCCGCGGCGCTTTCGGCACTGTCTACCGCCTTCTCCACAGGTCGACCGGCAAATGGTTTGCCGTGAAGATGGTAGATTTGGCCAAGTTCCCAAAAGAAGGTGACGGGAAAACCACGCATGAGAAGATTGTCCGTGAGATCGCCATCATGGAGGGCCTCAAGCATCCAAATGTTTGCCAGATTCACGACACGTTTTTCGAAAAGAGGGACAGCACCGTCAGTGAGTATCAGGAATTCATGTCGTTTGAAGCGTTGCTCATCGCCTATCACTCCAAGATCTCGTCCTTGAATTTGTAGACGGCGGAGACCTTTGGGACTACATCAATAAAACAGAGAACGGCCTCGGTCTGCCCATATACTCTTATTTCATTCAATAGTATGCTCAAACATTCACGCAGGGGAACGACGTACACAAGACATCATTTATCAGATATGCGACGCCATGAAAGTAAGCATGATTTCTGTCTTTCATCTGCGGTCTCTTATAGCGCGCGAACTGTTTTGTAGTATGTCCATTCAGAAGGAATAACACATCGCGACTTGAAGCCTGAGGTAAATATTCCTAGTTCTGCGTTTCTGTCGGACGAAGTCCTCATTTTTTCTGCCAGAACATTCTTCTTACTTCACATGATTATCCCATCGTCAAAGTCGCCGATTTCGGGCTGTCAAAGGCAGTTGATCATATGACAATGTTGCGGGTCAGTACTCTCTGACTGTAAAATCCCAGGAGGCCGCTGCTGATATACTCCTAGAGCTTCTGCGGAACGCCTGTCTACCTTGCCCCAGAGGTGTTCACCTCGAGTACCACCCAGACAGGCTACGATAACCGCGTGGATTGCTTTAGTGTCGGCGGTGTTGTATTCTTATGGTTTGTTCTTCTTGACAACTATAGTATGGTTACTTATCGATCTGTTTTTAGCATGACAAAGGAAGAGCCCTTCGTCGTAACGGCGAAGATCTCTGAAAGGGATACCGAAGCGCGAGTAAAGACTAGAACAAGAAACTCATACAGCTTGACTGACATCAACGCAAGCGAAAGTGGTACGTTGATCTGTGTATTGTATCCCACAACCCGCTGAACATAAGCGACATTATCTCAGTGATCGACTTCGTAAACCGCATGCTAGACGATAACCCACGCCGACGACCATCCATGGCTGAAGCGCTTGAACACCCATGGCTTATGGACTACGAGCCGTATCATGGGGTTGCACAGCTCGAGGAAGAGGATCCGAAAGTCACGGACACAGATGAAGAAACTGCGCGCGAGAACGAGGAGGATACTCAGACCCTGACGCGAGCTATGGCTAAGGCGAAGATGCAGATGGTCAAGGGAAAAGGACGCGCTACAGGGGGGAAATTACTCTTCTATCCACGGATGAAACTGAAGGGAGAAGGGAGTTCTGGGTCTTCACTTGATGCTGATACTAACGTACCCCCTACGACGCCTCGCCGCAGAACGAGGCGGAACCAGAGCCCGGAATCACCGAAGAGTGTGCGGCGCTCGCAGCGCACTAACAAGGGACTTCGCAGGCTATGAACTATGTATCAACCAACGTTCCCTTTCATTCATCGGGTGCATGTATTTCATGAAACGATTACGACCGAATTATGTATCCATACATGTATTTCTTACTATTTCTTACTACAAACATGTATCAGAATTGTCCATATGTCTGCATCTGAGTCTGATACTACTTATGTTTAATTGGGCCCCATCGACATATATTCAGAGCACATCCGCCTTTGAACAACGATTTCTGCACCGCCGCTCAAAACCTTCCATGGACCTTTTGATGCGTTCCGTACCGAGCATCAATAAGACACTGTCTAGTGCAATTCATGGTGATAGGTTGGTCTTTTCCAGGAAGCCAGGCTGTTTCGATAGCATTGGGGTCAGGATTGGCTTCGACCTTCGTCAGGTTCATCCTTCCTTCCGTCCACTCTTTCACCACTCCAGAAGGTTCGTTGGCCGGCCCAGGACGCTGATACCTTCGACGATTGCGCGAAATTGTCTCATAAGCTCGGCGGGCGGGGCAGCAGTGGGCTCTTTTGTGAACTCGTACGCGTCGCCGGACGGCAGCCACCGCTCCGCGTAGCAATGCGCGTCCCGCTCTGGCTGAGAGATGTTTCCCGACGCGACCATCACCTCTCCCTCCTCCAGTTGGCAGTGTGCGTGTACCAGGCACACGCCGTACTTGTATTCGTATGCGGCGAGGAGGACAGCTAGTTCCGCGAATATTCGGATGCGGTCGAATTGTACTGCATTGGCGTCTTCGACGGAGGGTAGTGTGTTATACAAGGAGGCAATGTGGGCAGACATTTGCTGTTTATCGTGACGTTTACGTGGAAATGGGAAGTAAAATCCAAGGAGCCCTTCCTACTTATATATACTAAAATGACACTACTCACGAGATAACAAGAATCCTCTCATGGGAGGTTTTTCTACTGCTTTCTATGGGTTTCTTGGACTAGACATGCTATGTTCGGAATCTACTTGGGCACATTATCAATAGTGTATTACCATTGGTCTGGAAATAAGTCGTCGGTCTATTCAATGCAATACATTCGTCGGAGAATTTACGGGCCTATGGAACACATCGTGCGATTAGGAATTGGGATTATGATATAAATGCACGTCTATCCATGCGCCAGACATATATACAACAAGAAGGAAAAGCACGTTGACCAGTAGATAGTTATTTGGCAGTGTAACCTGTCCAATAAAATACACAGATATCAGTCGTCCGCAGTTACAGCCGGCCGCCCTTGCCCAGCACCGCGACCGCCGCATGTGTGCGCATCGCGAGCGCGTTTTCCATGCTGTACCGCCCCTTCCGCCCGCTTGGGCCGACCTCGAGGTACTTCCCGCTCAGAACGAGCTCGAACTGAGCGAGGGCCGCGCGTTCCGCCGGCGTGTGCGAGTGCGTATCGCCATTTGCGGCGTCTGTCGGCAGTGAGGCAGTGATTTTGAAGGAAGCCGCGATCGATGCGTCGGGTAGATTCGCAAGGAGGCGGCCGTATTCGTAGTCTACAGAGGGGAAGTGTCAGTGTCGTTGTCAGTGTTATATGGTATGAAAGACGCACGGGCGTGATACACCAAATGGTGATCGAGCTCGATTTTCGGCCCGTGAGTGAACACCGCCTGGAAAGCTTGCTCCGCCGCGCGTGCGGCGTGCGCCTGCGGGACGAGTGCGCGCGTCGATGCGTCGTCCACCTCATCGAGCTCTGCGTCGGGGTCCTATTTACGCACAGCACGGAATCCATGAGCGTTTCTCGAGATGGATGTGTATCATATGAAATAATATACGCACCGGATACGCGACGTACCGCATGCACACGCCCCGCAGGAACATAGCAAGACAATAATCGTCCCAGTACCCCTTCCCTCCCTCGGCGTACGCCCTTTCGCGCTTGCGCCACTCAGCCTCGTCCGTCTTCGCAGCCTTACTGCTGCCCGCACTCTCAGCGCCCTCGGCAGCAACCACCTCGTCGAACACGCCGAGCTGTTTCAGGGCAGCGTCGACCTCTGGCAGCATGCGTCGTACGATGACGCCGCGTGGTGCGTGGCCGATGCCTTGGAAGATGTACGCGAGGTCGAGCGCAGGGAGTAATAAGCGGCCCTGCGCTTGGTGCTTGCGAGCCTTGCGGGCGACGAATTTCTGGCGTGCGCGTCATTTAATGATCAGTATGATATTACATATGCATATACAGAGCAGAGGAGGGGGCCGTACGTACCTCCATTGGGATGCTCTTCCCTGCAATCTTCTGGCGCAGGCCGGGCACGCGCGCCATAAGGCGCCCCGCCTCTGCCTTCGCGCTCTTCGCTGCGTCCGAGGACGGGTCCGCGGAGGAAGACGCGGTATGAAGGAGGCAGACCGCCATGCCATACGAGTAGATCGCCTTGCTCCACTGGTCACACATGTCGTCAGCTTTCCAACCCCCGAGAATTTTTTGGATAACAAACACACCGTTGCCTCCCTCTCCAGATCCCGCCAGCACCCCAAGCTCCTATCCACATCCCACAGCGCAAGGTGCGCGATCGCCATCTCCCAGAACGAGATGTGGTGCAGATTGCGGTACTGCTGCTGGCTCTCCATCGCGCGCGTATAGTACTCCACCGCCTCCTTGGGCCGCGAGTGCATCAGCGCCAGCCGCCCCGCGCCGAAGAGGAAGAACACGCCGTTCGGGTAGCGTTTCAGGTTCCACGCGAGGATGGTAGCCGCGACGGAGGTGTCGACGCCGTCGAAGGTGAAGCTCGAGAGGACGAGGTGGAAGATGAGGAGCGTCATGTCGCAGATGCTGCGCCGCACGCCCTCCTCCGCGACGCCGACCCTTGGCTCCTCTTCGCCTTCTACCCACCCGCCCGCCTTCATCAGCAGCGCAAGGCCCCTGGCGCGGTCGCCGTGGTACCCGAAGAGCTCGACGAGCGCCATGAGCTTGCCGGGCATGAGGCTGAGGATGATGTTCGACATGCCGACGCCGAGGTAGACGCCGCTCCGGAAATGCACATCGACGGAGTCGTCATGCCCGCCCGGCGCGACGGCGTCGATCGCGTCTAGGTACGCGCCGAGCGCGCGGTAGATGCCTATTGTTGTTCGCATGTTTAATCTGGCAAAACATCAGTGACAAATTATGCAAAATTACGTGGGGGGATATAAACACGTAGAAAGGAGATGAAAGACTTACGCTTCCTTAATAAAAGCTAGCCAGTCGCCCGAATACACGATCCCAAGCAGCGCCTTCTCAAATAGACTCTCTGCGTACACCAGCTCCGCGTGGCGCTCGAGATCGGTCATGCTCTTGATGAAGCTCACCGACAGGCCGCCGTGGACTGCGGACACGACGTAGCCCGCGAGCCGCGAGCCTAAGAAAGCAGCCTTCTTGCGGTGCGCCGCAGCCACCGCGTTCCCCTGCTTCGTGTGCTGGATGCCCATGAGGAGGTCCTACGCATTCGCACCATCGTCGTCAGCTTTCCACCTGCGGTCATCTGAAAACAGCAGCCGCGCACCTCGTCCGCGTAGCTCATGAGGCCCTTGACGCACTGGATGAGCCCGAAGCCCGTCGCAAAGTAGAGGCGCTCCATCGGCGGGTCGCATTCGCGCATGTACGCCTCACACTCGAGCATCTTCGACTCCAAGAACGTCTGCAGGGCGTATTGGATGCACGTCAGGTCCGTCAACGCCGTGTCGGGCCCGTACGGCTGCACAACGGCTGGCGGCGTCGTGATGTGCGACACGTAGGAGGCCGTGCTGGCGGCTGTCTTCGGGGTTTCGTCCGGGTATGTTGATGTGGCGGGCGTGAGGAGGCCGCCCTCTTCCTTCGGGGTACTCATGGCGCTTGCAGTCCCCGGCTCGCTGTCGGTCTCCGTGGGTGTAAGCAAGAATGACGGGTCTTTCTCACTCGCTGCTGGGCCGCTGGAGAACCCGAATAGAGAGCCTATCCCCATGTCGAGGTGGTGGTGGAAGTGGTAGAAAGCAGAACAGGTGTCGGGTCAGGGTCGAGTGCGGTGGCGGCGCCGTGAGCGAAGAGCGATTGTATTTGGCGAATGTGCGTTCGGTGTCGAGTGAGTGGGTGATAGGCCGATGGAGTGAGGTGTCGCAGAGAGGAAGTTGGGGGTGGGCCAATACGCCGCGCCATATAATTAAATGGAAGAGATCCCACCATCAGTGACGATCAGAATTAGCACGTTCGCGGCGTATCGGGGAATACACGGTCCCATGGTACGCAGCCAATCATAATTGGCAGTATGGGGAAGAAGAGTGGTGCGCAAGTGGCCGCGACGTGCAATTTTGTCGTTTGTGCATGTTACGCACCCAGTCAGGCCCGTCGTAGTCGGGTGTTCGAATTCGACGTCATTCAACGAGTTCATGTGTAGAGTCGCGGAGGAACGATGTGTTGGAGAGAGATTCCATGGTGGCCAGCGAGGTTGCGGCGGTCGGCGTGCCGGACGTACGTGCGATTCGGGTGGGGGAAAATAGAGCGAACATCGTCAGCATATCATCAGAATCCGTCTGGAAAGCAGATACACGCACCTTGACACTTCTGAGATCAATCAAGTGGCCCACAGAGTAAGCTACTTCGCCTCAACCGAAGAGGAGGGAACAGACCGAGTCCTCCTCTCAGTTGACAGGGAGAGTGGGTAAGGAAGCGCGACGTTATCGTTGGGTGTCTATATGGTCGTGAACCTTTCTGTCGTCGAGCGCCAGTATGGTGGTTTGAGAGGAGTCGGGACCACATTTTCTCGGTAGAAATAATGGCGGCTGATGGCATACGGCATTTCAACAATTAGACAATTCGCGATATTCACATTTGCGCCTTGGAAGACAATGAAGAGCGTGGCTGAGCAGGACCCCCGAATATACTGATAGAGGCTGGATACCGAATTGGACAAATTCTGAGATTTTGGCCCAAACGGCCGTAGCCGTTTGGACAAAAAATGGATTTTGGGGCGAAAAGGCCGTATCCCCGACAGGCTCTTGGTGGGGACAGATTCCTTGGTTCTCAAAATGGCCGTATACATTGTTAACACCGAGGGGACAAGAAGTGGTGTTTTGGTGTAGTGGCTCTTGTACATACATGTTCATGTCATGTAAGTTCGGAGTTTTGCGTTCGAAACACGTAGATGCAACTTTTTGCTTTTTCAATCAGACTCCTAAAAAGCTTTAAGCACCTTCGCAACCATAAATTATACATCCTCACTCTTCTCCACTCACATCCGGCTACTGTGAACGCAAGTGGGATCGACCTTTTACCGACTGACATGATTACACTCACAACGTTAAACAAGGGCATTTCAGAGATCAATGAAGCCATCAAAGCGTTTCGAAAGTGCGTCGTGAGTCCGAGTCTGTAGTACATCATATAGTATACCATTATATTCTACATGTGCTCTGAAGTAATTGTAACCCTGCTCTACCGTACTCAGACGAGAATTAAGTCACAAGAAGCCCATATTCGCAAAAACCGAGCAATTTTGAAGCCCCAAAAGGCCGTATCCCTCGAAGCCCCTGAGTGCGGACAAATTCTGAGATATCGAAAAAGGCCGTCGCCTATAGGTGCCGAAACGGACAAATTCTCGAAAAATCGCCCAAAAAGCGCTTGGACAAAAAGCCGAAAATTGGACATGTCAGTATCCAGCCTCTATCAGTATATTCGGGGGTCCTGGCTGAGCGTAGTCAACATTGCGCACCGGGCGGTCTCGAGGACAGAATAGAAGCACTCACAAAAAATCAAAGATCTTCAGTGATGTGATGCAACGTCGCAACCACCGCCTGCGACGATCGGCAGGCGGGTGCCGGTCTCGGCGCGGGCTGCAAGATAGAGGGTCCAGGGGACGGAGGAACCAAGGAGGAACCGTTAAGTTATTGGGAGGAGGGAACGCCGCGCAGTCCAATGGGCCTGGTCAGCGTAAATGTAAATTTGCCTTTACTTATATGACGGACATAATCGCACTTTCAATGCTCGTAGGTGCGACTGTCGAATATATAACGCGACGGTGCAGGCGTGTGATCGATGATCCACGCGGAGAGCTCAGCGGTTGCAGCAGCCCTCATTCTTGTCCAGTACCAGCGCTAACGACGACCTTTTTACTACTGGTTGATAAAACCTTGCGCGCACGGTCTGGTTCACCGGTTGAAATATTGAGGACCCGTGCTTGAGATCTTAGATTCCTAGTTTCCGGGAAACACCATTCCGAAGGTTTGCACAGAGATTTTCATTGAAAGAAGAAGCACAGAGATGGCACGGTTTTATTGAGTCTGGCCGGCAGAGAATCAGCACTTTGGGAGCGGATAGTATGAGGTTTCAGGATGGAGACGACATTGCACATAAAGAGTATCAGAAACGTGTTCTTGGGTGCATATAATTGAAGCAACATAGTCCCATACTGAATAGAACATAATATGAGGCTTATAAACTGGATATATGCGGGTAAAAGGTAGATTTTTTTGGTGGATGTATTAATGCGGCATTTATTACTATATGCGGTTTATTGGGCACAGTTTGTAGAACACGTAGGAAGACATAACTCACAAAGAGACCAGGAAGAAGAGACGGCGTGCAGACTCGTGAGGCCTTGAGGGGACAAACTACGACGAGAATATCAGATAAGATGGGAAGAACGTTCAAACGTTCAAGTTCAAGTTGGGTTTCGTAAGTGCGCCGCGCCGCGTACTAAGTATTTCTTATTTTTAGAGCGGAGTTTGAACTTAAATATCCTTACTGCAAATATACATTGTCAACTCTCATTCAACAATACTGTCGTCCCATGGCCCGAATTCAGGATATCCCTGTCGAGTTACTAGGTCTTATCTTCAAGAACATCTTTTTTTACGCCGAGAGCCCTTCGCCATCCTAAGTGGTACGAATCTGATTCTGAAAAAATGACATAGATCGATGACTCACACATTTCCAGCTCGTCCGAGTTTCCCTTCAATGTCGCCCACACTTGCGAGTTGTGGCGAGACGTGGTCCTGGAGTGCCCCGAGAATTGGATCAACCTTGAATTTGACCTAGCCTACGATCCACATCCTCTTTTAGACGCAATTGCTGCATCGAAAACACTCTTGTTCTCAGTGCATGTATTCACCACCGCGAACGAATTGACAGAAGCCAGAAAATTGCTCGAAAATAAACGAGCACGAGCCGTTGTACAGAGTCTCCTCGTTCACGCTGAGCGTTGTACATCCATCTTTTTCGACTTAACGTATGCTTCTTCGCTCACTTCTCCGGCCCTTTTTCTTGCCCGCATCCATCCAGAGCTGACGGAATTAATACTTGATTATGCAAGCTATGATCTTCCAAGGTGCTATGAAGGTACCCAGATCAAGTCAAAGCCTATTCCACTGCCTTTAAAAAAACTGCGCAGGATGTCAATGTGCGGTTCGGCATTCATGGACATCATCCATTTGGGCACTGAGTGGCTCCACGCGCAGTCTGGCTCCAATCAAGTTCGTTCCCGAGCTGAAATAACGATTCCTACACTTCACTTGCGTGACTTCGAGTTCCCGGCCTGCAACGATGAAATGATCGACAAGGAGTACACATTTGCCCGCTTCATCCATCTACTGCACTTTATCGTTCCTTGGGACAGGCTACACTTCGAAACCATTTCCTTGGCATATCGACCGCACAGCGATGTTAGAGCAGCCGGGCAACACGACCTGGAATACGCGGACTGGTCTTCCCTGACTCTGGAAAATGTTTCTAGGGATTTTATTACCGAATTCTTCCAAATCGGTAACCTAGACAGTGTCGAATATCTCTATTTCATATCTTGCTCTGTCCCTCCAATCTCCGGCGGCTTTTTCTGCGCCAACCTCAGTCTCAGTGATGCTCCAGTGGGAGGTGCATCTTTTTCGGACAACGATGACAGTCTCTACAACCTACTCTCGAGCTGGAAAGGGAGTAGTCTCGCTCTTACCGCATGTCCAACATTCGACGACAAATTTATTCATTGGCTGGCGGATGACAGAGGGGATGGGGAATGCGAAGCATATGGCATTAGATTCCTTGATCTCAAGGATTGTCAAAATTTCACAGCTAGTGCGTTGCGACGCCTAGTAGCTGCCATCAATGACCCAGTCAAATTAGACGATGAAAACTGGGACGAATTTGAGCATATGGAAACCTTGACTGTATATGGCAGAGGCCCGCGGTTGACAGATGAAGATCTGTTGTGGTTCAATGACTACTCGGGGGAAACGTCTGTCACCTGGCATGTAGAAAACGACGATGGCTACACAATTAACCAGAAATTTGGGCGGTGATTGACTCTGAGTATGGAAACAACTCGAAAGGGAATTGACAGTGACAAATGCAATTGTACCAAATAATAGAATGGACCTGCGTTAAATATCTACATACATCTTGAGCTACGTGCTCCTTGCGTCATAGAACGGGTAGTCGATGTAACCCTCGGGTGTTTCTGGTGTATAGAACGTAGAGTAGTTGTACGGCGTCAACGGCACATCGTTTTCCAACCGCGTGACAAGATCAGGCTGTTTCCGCTTGTCAGTGAACAAGTGCTACGCCAATAAAGAACGCGCCAGGTAGGCCCACGTACATTTGAGATATAAAACCGGCCAAATGCAACCAGATCCCCACTCGCGTCCGCGCGCTCGATGGCCGTTTCACGCATGTAGTTTCCTGCTGTGACGAACGGTTTTGGCGCCCATATGTCGCGCAGGAAGTCATTTGACTCCTCCGCACTGGGCTCTTCGGACTCGATAGCATGTAAATATGCGAGGTCCGGGTGGGCGAGTAGCAACTTGTTCGCGAAATAGCTGAACTGCGGCTTCGGATCGGCCATCCTCATGCCTAAGTATCAAACATGTCACCCAGTAAGTCCCAAAATAACAAAAACGGTCTAGAGAGTGCACTCACTCTGGAACGTGCTCCACGGACTAACCCGGACGCCCGTGCGCTCCGCGCCGACCGCCTTCACCACCGCATCCACGACCTCGAGCGCAAACTTGCTACGCTTCTGCACACTGCCGCCATACGCGTCCGTGCGCGTATTCGACACGTCTTGCAGGAACTGGTCGGGCAGGTACCCGTTCGCGCAGTGCACCTCCACGCCGTCGAAGCCCGCTTCGTGCACAGCGTTGCGCGCGGCCTGCGCGTAATCCAGCACGTACTGTTGTATTTCGCCTACTGTGAGCGCCCGTGGGGTCTCGTACTTGTCGCTAATCGCGATCGGTGAGGGTGCAACGTGCTCGAAGCCGTCCTCACTCAGTACCGCGGGCTTCGCCGTGCGCCCGAGTGCCCAAAGTTGAAGGAAGATGAACGAGCCCTCCGCGTGTACGGCGTCTGTGATCTGCAGTGATCGCGTATTAGCGCCCGCATATCTCGGTGCTGGTGCACCAGTCATAAAAAACGCACCTCCTTCCACGCTGCGATCTGCGGCGCACTCCATATACCCGGAACGTGGTCGTACCCGCCTGCGTGCGGCGCGATGAACGTCGCCTCGGTGACGAGTAGGCTCCCGGGATGCCGCGCGCGCTGGCTGTAGTACGTTGTCATCAGCGGCGTGATCGGGACATGTTCCTTCTGCGTCGACCGGTAGCGCGTCAGCGGCGCGAGGACGACGCGGTGCTGGAGTGTCTGCACGCCGACTTTGATGGGGGTGAAGAGCGCTTGGGGGCTCTGCGTGGTGTCCGAAGAGGGCTTGAGTAGGAGGGATATCGCGGTTGCGAGCCCGAGGATGAGGTAGATGGTCTTCTTAGATATGAAGTACGCCATGCCGGTGTTGGGAGAGACGATGAGCGCGGCCGCGGAGAAACCATAGCACGCCAGTCGTTCCCTCGGTCGATGCTGGGCATTACTAAGTCGCCTTTCGGACAGGAAGCCGTTGCTCACAGGCAACGTGGCATCTGTAGCGGCATAGAAGGAGAAATGTGTTCGCCGAGATGATCCCATCACATTCGCTATTCATGATTACTTATCTGATAAGTTTGACTTATTTAATTGGCTCGTGAGCAGAATATGCTGCGCACCTTGCTCTGAGGCTCGCCGCCTGCCTCCACCAGCTGTATCATTTTCCTGGATTAAAAGAATGGAAACAACTACGACCAGACGACGGCTACGTTTTTTGAAAAAAAACCCAAATTCCTGAAATGAGAACGCATTTAAAGTTGAAATATAAAGAGCAGGCTTCGACACGAACATGAGATAATGAGTAGATGGACTCGGACTCAGCGAAGATGAGGCAGAGGGAGCTTCTAGCGTCTACTCCAGACGAGAGGCTATTAGTTCATGTAGATTGTCCGCCTAAACGCGGGCGTCGATAACGCCCCCAAGTCACCGTTCGTCCAGGCCAGTGACCTGGCGCTGCGGCTAGGGTTTGTGGATCTATGTGGGCGACAGAAACACATCGCGGAGGAGACAGCAAATGCACGTCGAGCGTGTACGTTGACTGGAGCTCAGTCTTCGACATAGAGCATTGTTTCTCTACAGTGGGGCGAGACCAATGAAGCGATATAGAAGAAGTGTACCTGTAGAGTGTGATATCAAGAGGAGATTAATGAAGGAAATGCGAATTGTACCCACCAGTCGTCGAGGAGTACAAACCTGTTGTCGTCTTGCTCCAGTTGTTCCGACTCACCGCTTCTCCCGCTTTTGAAGCCAGCAGCCGAAAATTCTTCACGCTGAAACTTCTGTTCTGCAAGAAGGGTGGAGACTCAGTCTTGGGTGAGTTTTCTGAAGGAAAAGCAGAGCGTTCCAGGAGTCCTTTATATTTCGCGAAAGAAGGGTCTGTAGCCTCTTTGATGCTTTATAAATCTTGAGAGTGGTTAGCTGATATATTTCTTGGTCTGCTGTTTCACGATGCCTACCTTGCTCGACCATGGGACCGGACCTAACAATTCGATATTTTTCTGAACCTTGTTTGACATCGCCGTCGCGGGCTTGCGCTTTTCTTTCCTTTCTTTCCGTTCATGCCGGCAGAGCCCTTATTATCTTCCACTGCGTCAACTTCCACTGCAATGATAGGACCACCATCAGTGTCTCTAGCGATGGACTGAGACGTATTGATCTTTTGCTTCAGCTATTGGAATTCGAGCTTCCGCGGGTAGACCTACAACAAGCGGTAAATAGGACCTGTCTCAGTAATGGCGAATGCGCGCACTATTTGGGACAACCCAATCCATAGGTACTGGCATTGGGCATCATCCTCGTTCTCGTCGTCCATGCGCTGTCGATTCAGCTCTGCGACTTTGCTGACCAGTTGGAGGTTCGCGTACTCAAAAAATCGACTGCCGAGTGCAGTGCCTTCGCAGGCTCGACATTCTTCCAGGTTCAATATTTTCAATCTACAGAGATAATCGCGAGAAAGCAGGCCATATTTCAAAAACTGGAACTGACATTGTGGTTGTGTTGAAGGTTTGTACGAAGTTCAAACAAACTTTCAATGAAGGTGGTCAGTGTGTTTGTGCATGTTTAAAGTTGATGGCAACGATGTGTGTTGGCGGTCAGTGACATGCAGAATTTCGTTTTCTGCTTTTCACTTCTACTCCCTTTCAGCTTTATTTCAGCTTCATGACTTCCAAGGCAAAGGCAAAAGCTCTTGCCGACGATTTTGACGACGAGGAGGTCGTCTCGATGCTCGGGCTCGAAACTCCCACACCCGGCGACGCAGACCAGTGGCTGCGCGACAATAACAACGATCTCAACTGGGCCTATACTGCCCGAACGATGCGTAAATGGAGTCAAGACGCGTTGGTAACTCATTTATGGGAGAAAACGTTCTCCATTCCGCCGCGCGAATACAACCCGTCAGCACCATTTGTGTGGGTTGAACTT
Source organism: Hypholoma sublateritium FD-334 SS-4 (assembly GCA_000827495.1). Lineage (NCBI taxonomy): Eukaryota > Fungi > Basidiomycota > Agaricomycetes > Agaricales > Strophariaceae > Hypholoma > Hypholoma sublateritium. The sequence continues at coordinate 594,463 of KN817527.1, read as the reverse complement.
GCCTCCGGGGAGCTCGTAACGCTCCCGCATGGCTATAGGCTCCCACTGATGTTCGTGGCGAAATACCGATGGGAGACAACGCTCTCGAAGATATCGAACGAACGCCAGTGGAAGCAAGAACGCTCAAACATGTTCCACCTATCACGGTTATGCGAAAATCTCTTCCGCCGAGCCAAGGTGAAGGCTTCGCGGGGAGGTATGGAGAAGGGGTGGCGCTGTGTGATGTTCGATCGACTTCTTGCGAGGTTCTACAAACACTGGGCGCGAAATGATCCCGAAGGGGGCAAGGGATTCTTGACGACCCACGGGGCGAAGGAGTATGACAGAGATGTTCTAAAACACGGTATGCGCAGCGTTATTTTTGATCCCTGTCAACTAATCTATCTCCTCAGATTGGAAACGATGGTGTCTCCGCGGCTTGAACGGTGTCAAGATGACGGAAGATGAGGTGACAAACGGGATTACCATAGAGCAATTCCGGAAAACGCTCAAAAAGCGGGACGATGGCGTGTGGACGATCGATGACCAGCCGCTCAGTCACATAACGGACAAAGAGCCTGCGGACGATGATTCTTCTTCGGAGCTTACCGACTACAGCATAGATTCTGACGACAACTCCGTTGATGCCGACAGTGATAGCGACCCTTCACACAGCGCTATGCCCGAACACGAACTTTTACCAGGTCCCCTCCCCGCCTCCTCTGCCTGGTCAACTAATAGCCACGCTGCCATCGCTATTAGTCCAGACAATCATGCTCCCAGGAGCATTGTCGATACCCCCAAACGCCTCAGGGACTTCCCGTTGGATGTCGACGAAGTCGAACGAGCGGCTAAACGCAATCGCATAGAAGATGTTCTCGAGAACAGTGCTTCCTGGGTCCTCCCGCCGCTCCCGAGTCACGTTTATCCCCTCTCCCGAACTCTCGCTGCAATGGCGCGAAATCCTGTGTGGGCTCACACTCAAAATGCGATTGCATCTGGGTCAGGATCTACCTCGCAGCCTCGCCTAGAACAAACGCCAACATCTCCTAATGCAGTCCACATCGACATTACAACGTCAACTGTGGCATCGGCGGCCTCGTCGCCCGAATTCTCCTTCGACCTCCCCTCTTCTTCGCTTAGAGTGCTCCAAGGCCCTCCAGGCGATGGTCCCCAAGTTGCTTCTGAAATCGGGACATCACCTCCCGATTTCCCATACGATTCGCTGCGGGCACCGCGGCAAAATCACCCACAGTCTTCAAACGTATGTATCCCGGCTTTCTTTTCGCGTATGTCAACTGAAAAAAAACAACATCAATAGCCTGCTGCAACCTCGACCTTACATCTCCCCGGCGGGGAAGACACCTCATCAAACTCACTGTCAATGGCTCCGCCCATGGATTCGTCGAGCTCAGCATTTTCCCGACCGTCGCGTGCGGCCGCGCAGAAGACCAGGCAGATGGTCGCCGCCGCCGCGTCTGGCAGCGTAAATGCCATTGCCAGCGGATCCACATTACCCAAATCACGCACGTTGACCCGGGCCACACGACCTGCGAGGACGCGGTTACCCCCAGGCCTTCGCGGTGGCGAGCAGTGGGCGCCGCCCGCTCAGTCGCGGTCGTCGGTCAGCTCACTGACCGCAACGCCGGCACCAGCGCCGGCAGCTAGAAGCACCGTGCCCGCCCCACAGGCACAGGGGAAGCAGAGCACAATGCACGTTACCGCACTTGAGCTTTTGGAGAAACTCGTGGATGTGAAGCGCGCGCTGCAGGAGAAGTTCCCATTTGCATCCGAGCCTGTCGAGACGGGCGCTGGGGGTGAAATACAGCTCGGGGTCACGTCAGCCACGAACAATGCCATGGTTGTCGATCTGGAGCGATCGGACGACGAGAAGGCGGCCCTCGAAGCCCGGCTTGTAGACTTCGAGGGGCAATTCGCGGCAATCAAGGAGGAGCTCAAGGGGATTGTGGAGCGGCTGCAGGTTTTGGAGGGGGCGACGCCGAGCACAGTGATAGAAGCCGCAGCGGATATATTGGCGATGACGGAGGCGGATGGGGCGACGGGAATGGATCTAGATGTGGATGATTTGACTCCTCCACAACCGGTCCCCGCTCCTCTTACGAGCGCGGAAACAACACAAGACGATAGCTACGGCGCGCAGACTGACAGTCTTGCTCAATCGCCGTCCGCGGAAGGCGCTGAAAGGCCGTCTTTGAATCTAGTGGCGGAGACAAGTGCCAAATCGTCGGTGGTGCAGCCATTGGCGGAAGGTGCTATCGGTGGTTCTGGGGCTGCGGCCGAGAAGGAATTGGACGGAGCAAAAGATGTGGTCATGTTGCCAGGTGAAGCTCAGTCAAGTACGAGCAGCCCTGGGCAAGCTCTTCCACCGCCGCTTGACGAAAATTCGACCCCACTAAGCCCAGCAGGCGCGCAACCCAGTCCGCAAGCACTTCGTTCTGGATCACCTTCAGCAAACAATGCCCGACATTCCACGGTCCCCGATGATATACATCCCCGCTCGGAAGAGCGACAAACCATCCCCTCGGGTACTTCAACTCACAGCCCGCAAATCGGTCTTCGCACGCTAGACGAACACAACTCTTCCGAGCCTGATACCGACATCACCATGGCCAATACCACCACTACCTCCGCATCATCGATGACGCTGCTAAACGAAGGTTCTACCCGACTCATGTCATCGAATCTCAGCCTCCTCGTCGATAGCCTTGTATCCGCGAAGATGGTCGCCGTGATGGAAGGGATGGTGAGCAGCCGACTAAAGGAGCGGGAGAACGAAAAAGAGAAATCCAAGGCGGACGAGGGCTCGGTCGCTTCCAGCACCGCGGACGTAGACCGCGAGCGCGAGCTCGATCCCGCAGCCCACCCACTAATCGCCGACTCCGCCGCACTTACCCACTCCGCCGAATCCCACACCCTTGCCCATCTCATCGACGACCTGCAGCGAATGAAGCAGGAGGCCCGCATGCGCGAGCAGCGGGAGAAGGAGGAGATGCAGGCCATGCGGGAGCTGCACTCCGCCGAGGTCGACGCGCTGCGTCGACGGCTGTCGTACCTAGAGGCACAAAACAGACACGTGGACCCCCCGGCGATGCGTACTCCCTACCGTTCATCATCAGCGCACGCCGAGAGCAGCTACCAGCCGCACCACGCGTCACTCCAGCCCGTCCCGCAAACACAGTATGGCGGGAGTAGTAATCAGTATTCGAATGGGAAGGGGCGCGAACATGCCTCCCCTGCGGACAGCGAGCCGCAGCCGCCTGTGCGCATCTACACGGACAGGAGCTTCAGCTTTGCACGGCCGATGGAGGGTATGGACGAGACGCCCTTGCCGATCAAGAGTCAACGGAAGCAGCATATGGTCTTCCCGCGCGCACAATATGGCTAAGTGCCGCGGCATTGCGCCATCAATCATATTATATTGTACCCTTTGAATACCTACATCCTTCGGAGTTGCTCTTTTAATTCCAGATAACCTCCGCAATATTTCTTCTCATCATGTACTACTTTTATCGAATCATAAGTTACTACTGTTGCTCGATCATTCAATGATATGTCAATGTTTTAGCATGCACCTGTTATCGCTTGACTAGCTTCTGCCTTTGGCTGAATCTTCCTTGAACTTAAAGAAGGGAATTTAACGCGCAAGGATTGAAGAACTTAGAGAGCATATTGTAAAAGCGGTGGCGGTCCGCGAGAGGGATCAGATGTCGAAATGCTGCGATAATGGCAGGTTATAATTCCACATAGTATTTACCTCCCCAGAACCTTTTCAGACTAGGAAAGGACTCTATGCAAACTCTATGAGTCAAAAGATAAGCGCCCATGACAATGGACTGCCAAATACCGGGGATTTGATAGGTTCATGATCAGGGTCCAGGGATGTGCGATCACACATGTGATCTGACAAGTGACATCACCATCACTGACATTAGTCCCGTGCGCACCATGGCGGTTGCGGGGCTGTCAGTGAGAAGCCTGGACAGTTTCTAGCCAAGCATCGAGCTCATTCATCCCACCATCTCACTCACCACACACAAGAGCTTCGTCTCCACGAATCTATGTTTTTCTTACCCAAATTCCGCACAGCTAGCACCAGCGGCCTCCCGCAGAGGCTAGGATTGCACAGCAACATCGCGTCCGTGCGCGTTGGAGGGCTGCACACCACGCGCCTTGTGCAATCAGACAAGAAGGACAGCAAGGTGCACACGACGGACAGCTACGCGAAGGAGGTGGACGCAACGCCTCCACCTGACACCACTATCCACCGCGTCGACGGCGACTCGGACCGCGTCCAGAAACCCCACGAGCCGCCCTCGGGCTACAGTCGCTCTGGGGTCCTTCACGAGAAATATAGGAGCGTCGAAAAAACCAAGGAGCCGTACTCTCCCAAAGGAGGTGACAAGGGGAGCTACGGAGCAAGGCAGAACCGCGCACAGGAGCAGAGCTCGGAAACGAGTGGGAGCGAAGATGGCCCGGACGCGAAGTCCAGCGGCGGAAGGAAGTAAAGGTACGTGGAGTAACTTCAGTAGCCTTCACTTTTCTTACCTCCGCCCATTCAGTCGAAATTCCCTGTATCATGATCACAAGTACCAAGTTCTTTGTCGCGCACTTCAATTGTAACACATTATGTATATTGCTTGCCACCGAAAACATGCCTTCTTTTCTTGAGGATGCTGTCGTAATGTCAATCTGTGATTTTATTCGTCGAGCCAGCCGCTTCATGTGAGTATTCCACTATACCTTTCAAGACTCTTTGCGAAACAAGTGTCCATAAATAAGTAGAAAGATATGATCAACGATAGCCAAAGAAATTCAAAAATCCAATCCTTTCGGGATCGTTACATACAATGGCGACTGTTATTTGAGGTCACCGGTCACCTTGGTTGATAATAACCAAATTCTTTAGAATTTCCGGGACATAATTGTAATCTTGCTCACGGCAAATTGCAATGATTTAACCAAGTCCCGCGATTTGACAATAATTTTTTTGACATTTATCTCGCCTAAATACTATGTACCCCTCAACTCTTATATTTTTTCCAGTGCTTTGCTCGAGTTGCTGGATTCCGGACAATCACGTAGTCAAAATCGCGTACGTCGTGCGCCCGCTGGTCGCGGTAGCATGCACCTAGGCCACATATATCACCTGCTGTTGAGTTATTACTCTTTCGTCAACTAGATTCTTGTAGGAGGAAATAGTGGCAAGAACTACCTGCAGTAAAGCGTAGTAGAGCCGCTAAAGGCCCGGGAAGACCGGGACGGTCCATCTGTATGTACACCTCGTATAGACCCGAAAAGGAAAGTGGCGCATCAAATCAAGCGCCGTGTGCCATCAATATTTCTTGAATCTGATCGCAAGTGCATACGAATATTTACCTTGCTTTACCTCTAAATGTTGAGTAAGGCAAAATTATTCAATCAGCTCTTCCAACTAACGTCACCTTCACTTCTGTAAACTACACTACACCAGCGTTACAAGCCGCTTGCGCTTGGAATTCCGACAGGCCACCGGCTTCGTTGGTTCGGATGTATGAAGCCCGGCCATGCGCGCAGATAATGTGTCTCTGTAAGAACAATGCTATATTTTAGCCGTAATGTGGCTTCCATCGTGGTCGAAAAAGGGATGAGGCATCTTCCTGTGGCACACTAACATATATAAATTATAGACATTGGCCAAAGAGTGGCTTCAAGTTGCTCTTTCTCAACCAAACCACCGTTCATCCTTCCTGAACCAAAATGACTACCCCGATGTTTATTCTGAACCCCAATGGCCCTTTGGCCCAACCTTATTCCCCACAAACACCAGTCACGCCCCAAGTCCCAGTTGTCCGAGCGTTCGCGCCCAGGAATCCAGTCGTTGAGCTTCCCAATGATATCATTTGGCTCATTTGTACGGAACACCTACGAAACTTGGATGCCACCATCGACTACCCCACGGTCAAAGCGCTCTACTTAGCGCACCCAATATTTTCCAAGGCATGCCGGAAAATATTATTCCGGTCAATAACGTTTAACCTACGTCGCCACAACATCCTTCAGCGCGTCGCCAAATTCAAAGAGCTGCTCACAGATGAAGTTGCGTGCGAGGTCCAAGTAATATCCATTCGCGACAACTCCTTCACGGACGCCATGCAGAATAACGAACGGCGGCTTCCTTTTCCCGATGGTTGGGAGTCGGATGAATATTCCCATCTGGAAATGTTGGATGATATGCGTTACGAACTGGTTCTTTGCGACGAGAAAGATGGTCCGGGCTACATCTTCTCCAAAGCTCTGCAAAAACTCAACCGCCTCAGGACGGTGGAGATCAATCTATTTTACCAGAATGTCGGATGGTCTTCGATGTCGCAAATGTTCCAGAAGGCGCTATGCAACCTCATCGTCCCCCAGTTTCTAACGACGCTGAGTCTGCATGGGGTGAAAGGCCTTCCGAGGAACATTCTGGGACGCTTTAAGCGTTTGAAGACCCTATCAGTTGTCGACTGCGCGCTGGATCAAGATATTCACGACGATCTCGTCCTCCATCCGAAATACGCAGAAAAGGGGAAGCCACCCAGTGACGATCGACGACTCCGTTCTTTGACACTACGGGATATCTCGGGAGAAGATGTCTGCAGTTTACTACAGCTTTGGAAGGGGTCTAGCGAAAACGAGGATTACGTTGATATGACCCATCCTGAACATGTCCAAGTCATCTTCATAGACGGTTTCCCGCGCAACATGGACATCCCTAGGAGGGTTCTGAACTCGGCATCGCACAGCATACAGCATCTGCAGCTGCATACGATCGGTCTGGGCGTCACTCAATTCCTTCCAGAGTTGATCATGTCCGAAAGTGAGATGATACGCGATGACGTCGCGCACCCCGACACCTGGCTCAACCCCGAAATGCTAGCTCAGCCCAGCGATATCGAGCAAATGACACAGTTGAAGAAACTGGAGCTCAGTGTTTCGTTCTGGCACACGGGAGGCGAGAACGAAGAGCTCAGCTGGGCTTTCAGGCTATTTAAAAGCGCGCCCTCCCGCAGCATGCGCGAGGTCGTTCTTAAAGTCAAGATTGGGGGTTTCCCGGATGAGGATCGTTGGGCCGTCAAGCAGTTCACCCGTGCGCAGAAAGGGGGGGACGGATTAATTTGGCAGAAGTGGGTAGATGAGCTGCGCAAGGACAAATGGAGCAAGCTCGAGCGGTTTTCGGTACACATCCTAGCCCCGCGACTGGCGGGTGACGCTGCGGGTCCATGCCATGTTGCAAACGCTGTGGAGATGGCGACGGAATGTCTCTCACCCGCATTTGAGAAGGGGTCGTGCCTGTTGGATATAATTCTGGAGGTATATTGATACTCATCCTTCTGAATTATCACGTCGGTACACCTTTCCTTGTCGTCCGTCGTCACGCGATATTAAATAAACGTATTCTACATCTGATGCGTTGTATACCAATTGTCAGCCATAAGCATGCTTAAACAACTGCTTGTCCGAGTCAGTCAAACATACACCATAATCCACGCTTTCCTACATTTCCCTGGATTAGTCGTAATAAATTTGCACTTGGGAAACACCTACCTGGCGTGGTCGAGCGAGAGCTTGCATACAAAAAAATGATACCTGCATGATAACTTGAACTTTACCGAAACAATGGCAAGAATCAAGTAATTCATTGACAGACTGCCATGCAAAATGCCGGTTATCGTGTCGTCTTTGTGAAAGCGAGTTCATGGAAACGGCCATGTGCCAATTTGATGCGGTATTTGATTTAGAACGTAGAGACCTGTAGACGGTGGGTATTGTTGGCCGGCTTCGGCCTGTTTGCGTTTATAAATAAATGCTTTAACAGGGCGCCTCTTCCCTGCGAACATGTTCCTATACAAACAGACATACCTCCATAATGAAGCATTGCCCGAAGCGGCGCCCAATCTGCGAAATCATCATCGGTGATAATCTCGGAAAAATGTGTGATCAATGTAATGAAAAACGATCAATAACTGAGTGGTAATGCGTGGCAAGATAAGGGTAAACATACTCCATTTTACCGGATATCTGAATCCAAGAATGTAGTTATTATTAGGTAGGAGACATAGTAAGGGTATATCGTTAACTGAGAAAAATTCTGCAGTGGTTCACTATCAGGTGCATGTACGCGTGCGGACCTGTCTCCATTGGACTATCAAGAGGATCACAAGGCGACGTAATGTCGCATGCGCTCCCATGCGTTGTTATGCATCTCAGTTGAACGAACTCAATGAGGCTCATACATACTCATACTCACTTCACTGCATAATGGGATATTAACTCGGCATTATGATAGCGGCAACCTAAAAGCAGCACTAGTAGTACTTACTATAGGGCGCTGTTCAAGCGCTGTTGCGTTTTTTGACAGACTGATACCATCGGGTAAAGCAATGTATTCTGATGACGAATAACTCACAATGGAGAAATTGTGAGCCTCCATGGCAGGCTGTCCATCGTACCGCACCAATATCACACTGTTTGGCACTTCCAAATGAGGCAAACTCGTTCAATGCGGCTTGGTCGGTCCTCGGTCTGGGGAGCCGTAATGCTTAGCCAAATATCAGTAAAATCACAGAGCTTCAACTGCACCAATTTCAAAGGCAATGTATACTGAGATGTAATGATACGTATACGACGGAGAGTTGAGATCCCGGGTCCCATTGCTCATGCACTCACGCGTAGTAGTAACGGGCCGCCTCAGGCCGCCTCCGACAACAAACTGCTTATCTGCACGTAACAGCTGTCCCAGAATTTGAACTCTTTACTCGTTCCAAGGTATATAAGCCTGGGTATACCTGTATGCAGTGGTTTGTTTTCACGCTTTTTATGTACGCAACTTGAACCTGGTAAATGCAAATGTTATCGCACCGCAAGGCGAAAAGTGCTTGGCAGTGCCGAGCGTTGATCTATTTATAGCTTGCCACTCAGATTTTACGAGTTTACCAAGAGTTTACAACTTTCTCGAGCCCATCACAATTATGTCTATAAGCGTAACGATGTTCCCAGATGTGAGCCATGTGTACCACATTGTACCACACGACTTATGGAGTGACATGGTGTCTCTGCGGGTATATGAGGGAGCATCGCCAGAGCCACCTCTTTCCTTCGATTGACTTCCCGCCTTCACCAGGATGGCAGAAATCGATACTGCTCCCTCGAGAGTACCCGTCAAGGAGAAAGACGAATCTTTCAGCGATGAAAAGGGTGGAAGCAAAGAGGGCTCCGTCGACGTAGCCCTCGGCCTCGAAGGCGATGTCTACGACGACGTGCGAGCCATCGACATGGGCGAGGACGGAAAAGAAAGGCCAATTGGTTTGTTTCTCTTTTGTCGCTACTGGACATGATACTGAGATATTCTACGCAGAAACCGACATTGACGTGGCCACTCGTCTTATCTCCCTCGAGGACGACCCATCCCTCCCCGCGTTTACCTTCCGCATGTGGTTTTTGGGTCTTGGCCTATCATGCTTCGGCGCTGTTCTTGGGCAGATATTCGTAAGTGTAGTTTCTATTCTTCGTGCTTCCTAATTCAAACCCCTACAATTATTAGTACTTCAGACCTCAGACGGTCTATGTCAGTCCGTTGTTCTTGCAGATCGTTGCATACCTACTCGGCCTCGCCATGGAAGAAGCGATTCCTGGGCCGCACAACGTGCACGAACGTCTGAGAACACGAGATAACGCATTCTGGAGGTTCATGAATCCCGGACCGTTCAGTACGCTATTCATATCTCACCTATACTTCATTCAAGCTGACCATATCCGCCCTTTGACCGATAGATATCAAGGAGCATGTGGCAATCACTATCTTCTCTACCACCGCAGCAGAGTCGGCGTTGGCGATCAGCATTTTCGCTGCAGATTCGCTCTATTATAACCTTTCGGTATGTCATGAGCAACATTGAAGCAGGGCCCCAGTTTATTAACATGTTGCCCAACGTTCAGCCTAACGTTGGTGTTGGTATCTTCACTCTTATCGGTTCGTGTTCTCGTTATCGCGCCGGTCACTCCGTTCTGACAGGTCTATTTTAGGATCTCAGTTGCTCGGGTATGGTCTTGCTGGTAGGTCCACATGCTATCTTTGGTAACCATATCCAATTGATCACGGACCGCCAGGTATCATGCGCGCGTTCCTGGTATACCCAACGTACATCGTGTTCCCGAATCTGCTCCCCACCGTCCAGCTATTCGATGCGCTGCACCGTGGAAAGAAGATCTTCCTCCAGAAGAAGCGCGTCAAGTTTTTCTGGCTTGTCTTCATCTCGATTTTCGTGTGGGAATGGTTCCCTGAGTTCATTGCCCCGTAAGTCGTTTGTTTCCCGAAAGATAGTTCCGGGCTGATGGGGGTGCTACTGGTCCAGAACGCTCACCGGAATCAGTGTATTCTGCTTGGCGAAGAGGGACAGCCCATGGTTTACGCGCATCTTCGGTGAGTCGTTCATCTGCAGTACGAGGGACGCTTAGTGACCACCATACCTGAACGCTAGGTGGCGCTGCGGGCAATGAAGGTATTGGCATGTTCGCGCTGTGCCTGGATTGGAACTACGTCGGATCTGGCGGTGGATCATTGGGTGCCCTCTTCACCCCTCTTTCCACTCAATTGTCGCTCTACTTCGGTGTGATGATCTGCATGTAAGCTTGTTATTTATTCGACAGTACGTGCGCTGTTGAAAAAGATTTCCAGTATTGCGTTCTGCGCAACCTATGCGGCCAACACATGGAGCACCCAAAACTTCCCGTTCCTCTCCCAGTCGCTTTTCAATCTCAACGGGACGCTTTACGACCAGCTCCAGATATTGGACGACAACTTCCGCCTAGATCCAACCAAGCTGGAAGCAGTTGGTCTCCCATGGTTCGCGGCGTCGAATTTACTCTGGAAGATCGGTGGGAATTTGGCCATTGGCGCAACCATCACACACGTCTTTATATGGTACGGAAAGGATATCGTCGAGGTTATTAGGAAGTACAGGGTGAGCGGGGCATTTATTTTCTGAATTCCACCGCTCACACGACCGGTGATCATGTCAGGCTGGCGAGACGTACGACCCGCATCTCGAAAAGATGAAAGTCTACAACGAGGTGCCCATGTGGTGGTACATTGCAATCTTCGTCGGAAGCGTGGCAATGGCACTGGCGACACTTTACACCGGGCACTCCGGCCTTCCATGGTACGTCCCTTTTGAGATGAATACCTGAAATCATCTGACCGTTTTCCTGTGCAGGTGGGGACTGTTCGTGGCCTTGATCATCGCGACCGTCTTCCTTCCGTTCGTTGTGACTGTATACGCCATCACAGGGTTCGTTCCCGATATCCAGAATTTGGTCCAAGTAAGTTTCATGGACCAGCCATTTCTGTGTCTTTTGTTGACGCCCTCATTCTAATTTTAGATCCTCGGGGCGTCTATCCTTCCCGGCAGCCCCCAGACTAACATGTATTTCACGCTTTACGGATACAACACCGTCGAACAGGCGCGTGGTCTAGTCCGGGATCTCAAGATGGGACAATACACGAAGCTACCTCCCCGAGTCACCTTCACCGTGCAGTGCATGGGCGCCATCATTGTAGGTCGTCTCGCCCGATATCTGTGCTAATTCTGATATTTGTATTTAGGGCGGCCTGCTCAATTATATCATCATGAAGGTCATCATCAGCACCCATAGGGAGATTCTCCTGGATGTTCAAGGTTCTAACATCGTAAGCTTCACTATTATGAAGAGGACGAATAATTTATTAATATCTTGTTATCTGTAGTGGTCCGGTCAACAAGTCCAAGTCAGTAAATATGAAATAGTGTATCATGACAACAGGACTGACAGTGTCTTTATAGTCATTCAACAGCGACGCAGTATCATGGGGAGCTCTCGGAAACCTTCTCTTTGCACCAAGTGGCCGCTACGCGGTAAGCCCTGTTTTTGACATTTATTGCACCGGTTATTGAAGTTCCGCGCTAGATCGTTCCATTCTCCATCCTTATTGGACTCGCCATTCCGATCCCATTCTGGGTTATCCACAAGTACTACCCCAAGATCGGCGCTGACAAAGTCGTCACCCCCGTATTGTGCTGTATGTAAACTTGTTCTATTAAAATCGGCATAGCTAATGATCCGCTTACAGGGACTCTCGGATATCTGAGCGTCGGCATCAACAGCTCCGTGTTTACGACATTCTGCCTCGCGGTCTTCTCTCAGTACTATTTGAGGAAGTATCGCCCGAGATGGTTCAGGAAGTACAACTTCCTCCTCTCTGCTGCTCTGGACGGAGGAACACAGGTCATGGTCTTCGTGTTCACCTTCGCTGTGGGTGGTGGAAGCGGCAAGGTCACGAACATGCCATTCTGGGCCTTGGTATGTCAAACGTTTTTTCATGCCTCCGAGGACTGAAATAATCCAATTTTTCCACAGAATCCAGAAGGAAATCCCGACTATTGCATGCGGCTTACGCCTATTGCAAGTTAATTTTCAGTCAGTGGCAATTACATGCACGCCTTCCTCACGACTAGTTTTATTTCTGTATAAGTAGCCATAATTACGAATTAAACTTGAATTAAACGCCGTACGTATAGCTTTCTTAGAGAGAGTACCATTTTGCGTTTAGGCGCCTCCGAGATTTGGATATCGGAATTACCTATGCCTCTGCCCTTAGTGGCTCAGCGCTCGGCGAGTCATTCAGGGTCCGCCGCGCGATCGAAAATATCACGTGATGGGAACGTACTATCTTTCCCCTAATAATTAAGCGAAATCCTTTCTTCAACTTCAAATTGTTACTTCGCCTACGTTCAACGCACCCCATCGCCGGCACCGCCTCTTCTCTGAGGGGCCAAGTGCTGACTAGCTCATCAACTGCTAGGGTCCATCAGGTCGCACAAACCTTGAATGGTGTCTATTACATGATCTGATATCGAATCCCCTGTGGGTGTAACTACGTTCTTACTACATAGGACGCTTCCAACTCAAACCATCCAACAGCATGCCAACACTTCCGCACGACGTATCGACCGACATCATCTGTTCTAAAACACGAGAATTTGGGGTGTGGTAGGGGAACGGGCTATAAATACGAAAGTGAGTGCCTCGAAACCTGATGATTATTAAGGAATTCAACGTGCGCATTTGATATCCAGCCGACATTCATCTAATTCCTCTATTTCTCTGATATCGTCGACGCGACGTGTCAGTACACGCGCAGGCCATGGCGTCTCTCTTGGACGAACTCGTGCCTCCGGATCTGCCATCACCGATAACTTCGCCGACCACACCAAGGGCCCCGACGACTAGAGATGGGCAGTCACCGCAACCCCCGAGCTCGACGGCATCACACACCAAAATCGGTGGTTACACATCTTCCATGCCATTCTCAAACGAACAGAACTTTGACCTATTCTCGACTCTCTTCTCGCCGTCAACCCCCCATGCATCGCCCATCCTCGGGCCTACCCAGTTGCCACCTGAAGAGCCAAAATTCAGAAAGCCGCCACCACAGCCTTTCCACCATCGGTCAGCGAGCATGAGTTCCCAGGGCAGCGACTTTGGCGCGTTTGTGTCGGTCTCGAGCTCAGACGATCCACTATCCACAGATTTTGATGATTTCGACGGCCTACAAGAGCCAATGACGGCGACACCATCCAACGCAAATACATACTCGACCACAGTAACCGACTTGGATGTGCCACCATCCGGTCACGCAAGATCGACATCTAGAGCATCATCCTCATCGCGATCGACTTCTCGAAGCGTGCACCTCGGCTGCACTGACAACGAATCGAATCCCACACTCTCGTACTTCGACCAATTCGCCCACGAAGCAAAGCAGCGTTCAAATAAGCGGAGCTCGTTGCTCAACGAGCTGCTACTGCATGAAGCCGACCCCTTATATTTCCTGAACACAACATCTTCACCTTCACCACCTCCCCCTGCCGCCGTTGAGCCCACCGTTGAGCTGGATCCTGTTTCTTCTCCAGAACCTATTCAATACTCGCACTCTACTGCAACCCTCGGACCCCCGTCCCCTCTATCATCGTCTAACATAACGCCCGTCGATTCTCTTGCCACTCTGAACAACGAATTTGATTTCACACACGATGTCGATCATCACTATTTCCGCGTCGCACCTTCATCATCCGTGCTGCGACCGACTCCATACTCGCCTCCCCAACATGCTCCGTCGTCTGCGCAGGGAAGTCGCCTCGTGCCCACACGTTCCCCCTCCATCGCTGTCGCGGAGCCGAAGCCTGCAGAGCCCATAACCTCGGCAGGGTTGATAAGCCGCTCGCCGAGCATGTCGACATCCTCTTCCCCTACCATCTCCCTTGACGCCTCCATCGATGACCTTGGCCACTTCGACAGCGAGGACGACGGCAAAGCACACCTGACGCGCGCGCAGAGCTCGTCGGCTCTCTCCGGCTCTCTCAGCACACTGCCCGGAAAGTGGATGGCGACTTTCCTACGGACGCCCGCACAGGGCCAGGGCGGCGCGCGGCCGGCGCTCGAGTCCATCTTCCACGACCCGCGCGCGTACGCCGAGCCGCACCATGCGCAGACGCTTCCCGCGCAGCCCACGTTCACGCATACGAGCGCGTTCGCCGCGTCCCCGCCGCCGCCCGGCCTGCCGGCCACGTCATCTTCGCTGTATTCGTCGTCGACGCTCACGCACAGCGCGTCGCCGTTCGCGCCGCACGTGTATGTGCCACCGAGCGGCGCGCCGGGCTATGCGGGCGAAGGCTACGGCGGGCGCATGTGGGACAAGGGGTACTCGGAGGAGCTGGAGCAGGAGATGCGCGACAGCCACCTCTCCCCGGGCGTGCCGCCGGCCCTGCCGCGGCAAGGGCAACCGGCGGCGTCGCCGCGTGCCACCGCCACGTATATTGATAGAGGCGACCAAGCTGCTGCGAGCGGGGGACGGGGCGGATGGGGCAGTGGATTCGGTTTCGGATTTGGCTCACGGCGGGGGCAAAGTGGAATGACTACCGAGTCGGGCTCCGTGGTCTCTCGGGCGACGTCGCTCCCTACCCAGGACGGCAAGGCCGGTATTGCTAAATCCAACTCTGCCCCGATGATGGGAACTGGCGGCGACCCGAATGGTAACGGCGGCGGCAGTATGGGCGCGTTCATCGAGAAGAAGACCGGTAAGGTGGAGCTGCTGGGGCGCAAAGAGCTGACGACACCGGTACTTACGCCCGAGCTTGCAATAAACGTAAGTCTCCGTTGACCCGTTATTTCCTAAGCCCCCATTGAACTGTTGCCATCCAGCTTCGCCCCAATTTCCCCGCGCTCGCTCGCCTCCCCAAGGCTTGGACGCTGATCTACTCGCTCGATCAGAATGGGATCAGCCTCAACACGCTGTACTCACGATGTGAAGCCCACGCCTCGCGCCGGCCGGTGCCCGGCGAAGTGCTGAGCACATCCATGTTAGTTGCTATGAAGGACGCAGATGGCGCCGTGTTCGGCGCGTGGCTCGCGGAGGGCATCCGCGGCGGCAAGGGTGGACGGGGCTATTTCGGGGGTGGCGAGTCGTGAGTCTGCCCATCCTGCGCCTCTTTTAAGCCTTTCTGGCTTCGGCTTCCCTTGCCTCGGGCCAGCTTCCCAGCTTCTCTTCGCCCTGATTCGGAAGCTGGCCGATAGGCCACCGCGTCTATTTCTTATCGCTTTGCGCGAATTTCGCTACCATACTCCTAAACCATGACCGACTGATGCGAACCTTATTTCAGGTTCTTGTGGAAATACCAGCATGACACGCTGAAGGTGTTCAAGTGCACGGGGAAGAATAACTACGTCGCGTTGTGCGAACCGGAGTACATCTCGTTCGGTGGAGGGTACGACGCTCGTTTTCGTGTGATCCGTCCCGCTCTAATATCCTCTCTAGCGATGGGCATTACGGTCTATATCTCGATGACACGCTCTTTGACGGGTCCTCAGCGCCATGTCCGACCTTTGGTAATGAGCCTCTATGCTCGCCTGGCCCAATGAAGGGTGCGACGGTTGCATTCGAGTGTGTTGGCTTGGAGATTTGGGGCATGGGTCCTTGATGGCAGTCATAGTCAATGGTGTGATAGGCACCTGCATATAATCTGTATCATAGTCAGTCTCGTCTACATTTCACTGGATGTACTTATAGCGCGTAGGTCGTAGCACTCTTTATTTTTCTGGGTTTCCTCATGACGCTGTAGAACATTGGGAATTGGCCACCGCCATTTATTTACCGGTAGGAGGCATACATATACAGTTCGCAGTGCATCTAACATTTAAAATACTCTTGCTCAGCCACCGTAAGAACCTGCAACTTGAATGCCTACTATGTGGACCCCACACAATTATTTGCGGTGCATTGACCACCCAAATCCTCGTCAAAGGGGATCAATGGGATGATACCAGTTCCAGGAAGTGTGTAGATAGAAATTATGTCCGGTCCTCCGCAGAACTCTTGAACATTTCCGGTGCAGGCCATGAGAGCAGATCCGGTTGTCGGAAACGGGATGAATGTGGTGGGGATCCCATCGCAGTGCTGGAGTGCCGATATGGGGGCAGCGTTATTCTCAATCGCATTCCCGCAATCTATTGGCGTCCAAATGATAACAATTAAGATCCTTGAAGTAGCTATATGTTAGAAATATACGTACAGCATTCGTCTGCGAACTCCACGCCGGCGAGGGTAAATCCTGTAGTTGTAAGAAATCAGGCAGATTTTAGATAAATAAGAATTGACAGACCTGCATTTCCGCATGCTGTCGTGCAGATCGCTGAAGTCATATTTCCTCGGGGGACAGGCACTGGTAAATTGACTGCATTACGACCCAAAGCTCGTGCCGTTATGGAGTCGCTACGGACGCACGAATATTGAGATATAAAATAAATATTGAATGTTCGATTGACATACTTGTAGAAATACGAGAAACGCCATTGGCCAACGACCAACGCCGCTCCACCTGGCCAGGTCGGATCTGAGCAAAAGAATTGGGAGTCCTCGTTTCTGAGCAAGTTGTACACCGGCGGCATGGTATTTAGTCCCCCACAAGATTCTACGGGGTTTCCGGGACATGCGGTGGAGAGGCCTGGTATGGTGCACTGGCCTGGGTCACTCTCGAAACAATTTCCACCGGGTCTAAATATGTTGCTACAGACTGCAGAAGTAGCACGATGAGGTGCTATTCTTAATGGGATATTTGAAATCTAGGAACACACCACATTGGGGGCCTAGTAGCCCAGCAAGACGCTGTCCTTGCTGATTGCAGAATGCCACACAGGACTCGATGGTCATCGAAGTACCATCCATGAAGGTAGGTCCAAGGAGAATGTCGGGGCATGTGCTGCAGTTAATAAGCTTTAATTACACACCGAGTCCTAGGAGAAATTTCCAGAATGAGCACACCCTAGACATGGAACCACTGGATCTTGTATCCATCCCGAAGGGAGGACTGAGGTATTACCCAACAAAGGGGTAAAGCGTCGGTCCCCACCTCCAATGCTGGCGACGGCGGTAGTGCTACCAACAAATAAAAGAACTATCCAGGGAGCCATAGAGCCGCTCGGATGAAGGTGAGATGAAGGACGTAAAGCCTACATCTATTCTCCGCCTTTTTATTCAATACCGTGGTGATAGAATCATGTTTTTATTGTCTCAATCAGCTATACAGTACCTCATATATTCATATCTGTACCTGAAGACCATACAAAATGACCAATGCTGTCGAAGATGGTTATTTTTACTTGAGTCTCCTCCAGGTCACATTGGCAAGCGTTGAGTCTGGTCATTTGGCGGTAAATATGTCGAATAGTAAGTTGCTCCACATGCCACTAAATATTTGCAGTCGTAGAAGCAATCATGATATCATGGGCCGACAAATCAGTTGCGCAGGCAAAAGACGCTGCAAGCATAGGTTCTCCGCATACAAGGGTGATACGGCGTGCCCAAGGTGTGCCGAGTCTGTGCCGACAAGCGCACTACAAAGCGAATCAACGCCCATTGAAAACATGATTGATCTGGTACGCAGACAGGCTTTCAAATGACAATCGAGGGAGCCAATCTACATAGTCAAGGGCAAGTCAAAATAATAATAGATGATCAGTGCCATTGGGAAAGACGTGTAAGCTATCTTGCTTATCGTGATGGTTATTGGATGGTTAAATAATGTGTTTCTTCCAATCCGTGGATTGCTTGTGGCAAAAGTCTAAATCGATTGCCCGGAACGCGTTGCCTGGTATAAATATACAAGTAATACCCAATAACCAGAACCGGGTGAGGGACCGAATGGCGACACATTTGTCGCACAGCATACATCTTTGACACGCTTAATTGTCGATGGTGCCCGGTGACTCCGCAGTAGTCGCCCCATTGGCAAATGACTAGTCGCTGGCAAGCAAAAGTCAAGCGTACTAATTATGCTAGTCATGCAATGCATTGGGATACTCCAAGGCTACTAAACATTTTATAATCTAGCAGAGTTCTCACCATACGCGTTGAAACCGTCCCCGAACTTTGACTCGTATGTATTAAAGTAACGATGTTTATAGTAGTAAAGTAGAAGCGGTACGACGTAAGAATCGAATCTTTCATCTGGAGGTGCACTCAGTCGAATCTGTTTTAAATCGCAAACGAGCCAAAAGCACCGCTTTTGAAGGTCCGTTGTAGTCCGATACTTTGGGCTCTGAATAACGAGCACGGTCTTCTGGATCATCGATTTCATATTCCGGGCCTAAAGCCCTGGGGACTTCCTCGTCCATCGTGAACGTTCCCCACGGTCTGCCAGGTTTAGGGCTGGAATATACATTGAAGTGTGCCTGCAAAGGCCAACATTAATTAGTAAATATACATGCAAATTAAAAAATCGACCTACATGGCCCTCTGGATGTTGATGACTAAACACAAGGCCATATTTCGTCGTCCTGAGAGTCCCAATAACTGTTTCACGCGTGAGTGTGGCATTGACGCTGAATACAACACAAACATACTGAAGAAGAGATCCTCCTTGTTAATCTTGGCCTGGTAACCGTAGATCCTCATGATTGCCTCTGCATGGCTTTGGAACCATTTTTTCGGCGCATCTAGCGTCTCGAAATAGCGATATTCCGCGTCTTCTACATAGAGGTATGCCGCTGGGTGGCCAGCCTTCAGAGGGAATGATGTCCGGCGAATGAGGTCCTCGCTTGGGACGCACAAACAAAAAGGTCAGCACCGGTCATTGCCATTGGAGCCAATGCAACGCACGATTTATTGCGGAATGTCAACGAGCCTATGAGGATGTCGATTGCCTTTTGAGCGACGCTCTTCTGTGCTTGGTACTGTATGCCGTGTTTGACGGGCCCGTATCCATGAACGGAAGGCAGCGACCGTATTTCTGGGTGTTCCGATTGCGCGGGTTTGAATGCGTTGAAGAAGGTTACAAAGCCCCCATCGGCTTTAGATAGGTATCCCACCGCACCGATCTCAACCGGCGTCGGCTCCCATAGGGGAAGCACCACTACAACAATGCATTAGATCAGATTATTTTGCATGAAGATTAACAGCCTACGCGATGGATGGAAGTTGTGCATTAAAAGCATTCGATATCGCCCTCCAGTCCGTCTCTGGGCGGCGAGTTTGTCAGTGGGTGGCGGTGACTCATACCCATCGTACACCGGTATCGGAGGGATCGGGGGAACATGGTCCGCCGAGCGGTGCACGCGCATCGTCGAGCTGCGGCTCGATGCGGGTGTAAAGAGGACAGGTTCCGGCATCTTGATAATGCCGTCTGCAATGGTGCGTTCGTGGTGCGGTTCGTCCTCGGTATCTAGGCGGGGTGCAGGGCGCAGGGAAGGGATCGATTCGCCCAGTATGTCCGGCGCTGTATTGTCAGATAAGCGATCAGACCTCTTGAATATCAGTGTAGACTCACGCGGCATCGGACCTGAGCCCTGCGTATATTGAGGGAGCGGCTCTCGCGGGCGCATGTCCGGGGAAGGGGTGTTGGTGAAATGCGAGTCGGGAAGATCTTCTGCTGCGGGCCTTGGGGACTCGGTGAGGTCCTGGCCATAGCTCTTCCTCAGCAACTTTAGTTCCTTCGCGATCTTCGAGAACGTATATCGTTTTGAGGGATCTGTATGCCAACAGAAGCTGAGAAGCTCCTGGATGCGTGGCGTGAGGAACCGAGAATTTATTGGCAGCTGTGGGCGTGTGTCCTCTTCTGCAGTGTTGATAATATGTTTAGTACCGGACGACATGAAATGGGAAGGCCAAACGAACTAAGTACGAAGTACCGGACTGCGACGTCGTCCATCAGCGGCCACGGCACCCTGCCCATGGTCAAAATCTCGGAACATGTTATAGCGAAGGCCCAAACATCGACCGCGGGAGTCATTTCTGGATTTTGGCCTGACATGAACTCAGGCGCCTGCCACCGCAGCGTGCCAACTAAAGGCGAAAACGATTAGTATGTGATGTCTGCTAGCAGCAACCGGTACGCTAAACGACTCACCACGAGGCGGCGTGCCGCTCATCCTGAATGCCTCGCTTTTCATCTCGCTCTGTCCGAAGTCAGAAATCAAGCAGCGGTACTTGTAGTCCACCAGCACATTTAAGCCCTTCAGGTCTCCGTGGAGAACGCCGTTGTTGTGTAGATATTCCATGCCCTTGGCGATCTCGTGCATGAAGCGAAACAGATCCCATTCGCGCGACAGTCCATCATCATGCCCCGGCAGCCGCGCTGTGGTCCCGGGTGGCGTTAGGCTTGGGCCGTGGAAACTAGACGAGTACAGCAAGGCTAGCGATTCCGGCGCAGCCACTAATGGCCCGGGAAGTGAGTTCGCCCTATAGCCTGCAGAGCGTGGAGAGCGGTGCGTAATGGGCTGGTTAGCACTGCGCCCGACACCGAGGCCGGAGGGGCGGTACTCCTGCTCGACGCGCTTGAGGTGATCGACAAGATTGCCATTTTTGATGAAAGGGCTGACTAAGAACCATGGCGGTTCGCCAGTGGTGCTGCACGCGCCGTAGAGTTGGAGCACATTCGGGTGATGCAGTGTCTTCCAAATCGCCACTTCGCGCAGGAACAACTTGCGTGGCGTGGTCTCCGCCAATATTTTGATTGCAACGGTACGCCCATTCCACGATCCCTTGAAGACGTCGGAGAAAAAGCCAAAGCCGATCTTCTCTCCCTTGTCGATTTCAAATCTGCATATCAGCAGGATCAGATCACGGGTGTTCAAGAAGGGGCTGCTTTCCTTACTTCGTGATGGTCCAGTTGGGCACCGTGGCTTGCGCCCCAGTCATTCTCGTCAAACAATCAATTCCCATCTCCAGGAACTCCTGGTCTAGTGTATCTCGCCGTCCGAAGCTCGATCCACTGAGCTCGGAACTACTCGAGCTATCGATGCTGACGGTGGTCTGCGAGCGCTGCAAGGTGACCGATCCTTGACGCCCGGGCCGCTCCTCCTGAATGTTTATCGTGCGTCGCCTGATGGTTCCCGAGAGGATGTCGCTGTGTGTGCTCGACGCTAGGTTCTCGCCATTCCGGTCGACCACGCGCTCGTGCTCACGCTGAAGTGCCTTGATCGCATCAGGCATCTCCTGTCGGGCGATACCAAGCACGTCTAGCATGTCTTTGTCGGTTTGGGTGGCAAGTGCTGCGCGCAGGAGCTGACGCAGCTCAGAAGTATCGCGGACAGCATCGATGTTATTCTGCGCAGTGTGCAGCGTTGCCAGTGCCGGGATGATTTCAGAGGGGTGCAAGCTTTCCGGCGTGACCAGCTCCCCTTCAATAAGTTTCAAAACGTCTCTGTGGGTGACAAAGTCGGATACACTTTCGGTGGCGATTTTACTTGCTGAGCTAGGGCTTGGTTCTGGGGAGGAGACTAGAGTTTCTGACTCCATGACGATTCGAAGCTCAGAATTGACCGGGATCTGGTTGTCCCGAATCGCTCTTAGGACTGCCATTGACGCAAATTCTCGTTTTTGTTCAGTTTCCTGTACTTGTCTGAGGATACGTATTTGAATCGATACCTGGATAAGAATGTTTATTGGCAATATATAGTTCCGATTTTGAAAAGACACCCACACCAAAAAGGGTTAACGCATCACGAAGCATACTATCGCAAGCTCCAATATCTCGCAATATTTCATCGCGTTTGAGGTATCGCTTCAACCAAGGCTGATTTTTTTGTCTGTGCATGAATCGGTATACACCACTGTATGACCTTCATTTGATATTAGTGTCCATTTATACTATTATGCGAAAAAGATTACTCTTCTAGCTTTTTGATTGGCGAAGCCAGTTCTTTGCCAACTTTGTCGCCAGCTTCATAAATTTCTTGTCGTACAGATACGAGTATATCTGCACATCTCTCAGTGAGACGAAAACAAGCCAATTGATTCATCTAACAAAAGTGAGTTCGTAGCTATAGATGTTATAAAGCATGTTGAATAACTTACGTCGACATTTTGGGCTGAATCCCAGATGTTGACTACGGTCCTCGCTGCCACAGCCAAACCCGGTATCGGCACAAATTCAAGGAGATCAACTCCGACTATGAGAGTTTCGTGAATGATGTCCGATGCTGTCCCCAAGACAGAAACGACTGCTCTGGCCACGGCCTAGAAAGTGACATGATGGTATGAGTTTGAGAATTGTACTTGCCCAAACTTGTGCAAATAGAAGATATGAAGCCGAATTAAGCGACCAACGCTGGCCACCACGTTTCCAACTCGTTTCTTCCTATTTCACATCTATTTCGCGTTTGAAAAGGAGTGCGTACCTTGCGGGTCTCTTCATGAGCTACCTCATTCTCTTTCGGCATCGTTCTCTGCTTGCCATACCAAGGTCGTGGCACGTGCTTTTCCGGTCCCCACCACGACGAAGCCAGCTTCGATTCGGACATCTCTGACTTCTGTGCTATCTGATGGTCGTCCGATGCTCGTGAGGGAGGCCGCGATCTCTCCCGGAACGTCGAACCCATTTCCTCCTCACCTTCATACGCTCTGCGAATATCTGGCAAGGAGATGACTGCATCTGTGTCGACCACAGCCATCGCCAGAGGGCTCAGGCCCTCTGACGGACTTTCGACAGGATTTGGAAGAGATTCATGCTGTTCTGGCAGGGATCCGGGGGATTTTTTGCGAGGGCTGGATAGTAGGAGCGATTCAAACACCTTCGGTGAGCTTCCAAAAGGGCGTAATGGCGACCGTGCTCGACGAGGAGAGGCGGATGCGGGGGAAGGCGAGGGCGATGTGGGATCTGGAAGTGGCGCCGATCGAGGAGTCGGCGTTGCTGAAGGTGATCTGTGTGCACTCATCGTGCAACGGGTCCCCAAATATTCTAGTCAAGTCCAATCAAGTTATTCGAAGTCGTGTATGGTGGACGCTCGACAGGGTAGATTCCGAATGTTACACTCCACACCCCCTACTAGTCGTGGGAACGACAGTCGCGATGGGCGCTGGGAACTCGGAAGGACGTATACGTACTTCGAAGTCAGGCTCGTATTTTGTACTTTCTGGTTGCTTTCTGGTTGCTTCCTGGCTGCGCCGACAAAGATCACGAGAAGCGGGGTAAAAATATAAGACGTTAGATACGTCAAACGTAGTGACCTAGCCTTTGTATACGCTAAAAGCTGTACATCAATTGTACATAGGTAAAATGGGCGCTTCCTTGCGTTATCCGAAAGCATCCGCACACGGCTATAATAGCATTTGTGCATGGCACCCTTATTCCACTTTTCGCTGGCAAATGATGCATACGCGGCTGTTTCTAGGTACTGGGAAGATGGTGTGCACAAATCAATAGCATACTGGCATGAGCCAAGAGCCGAAGTACGTCAGTGTCCTGTCCCGGGCACGATTAACAGATGATGTGCTGATTCGGCGAATCCCGCATGACAGCAAATTATTGTATGCGACTTGCCTCGACTTGCCCATGCTTGAAAATTACTTTCAGTTAGGACATTATTGATATTCTCATGACTTGGGCTACACAACGACTGCAATCTTCCATCTTTTAGAAGCAGTGGAAAACCTCCATGCCCGACTCGGAGGAATGATTATGATTGGATTATGACATCGTGTGGCTATGACGGCGCAGTATTAAGTACTATTTGAGTGGTGCTTTACGCTGAAACCTGCTACGCTTTGCTTCGAACTAGGGAAACGAAAGTAGCAGCGAAGGTTAACAAAACCAGTTGAAACAAGAATCAACGCCAGTCATCGACGAAAGCACCGCTGGATCGGACTATTAATTGGCACACCTCGCACAGAGAAATTGACACTCGTGACTGATCCCAGCCGATAAATTCAGGGAAAGTTGAGTAGCCATCATATTTCGAAGGTTATTAACACATTGTGCAGTAAGTACCTGGGATGAAAAGGCGAGGATGATTCTCATACTCACGACGCAATCGCGTCAATCCTGAGAGCAATCTTTAGAACTACCCACAACACTTTGCAGAAATCTTTCCTGATCAGCGCCGCTGAGCATGATTGATATCAATAACAATGGCCGAAGTCCGACGGGCGGTTGATGATGGGCATGTCAATGCCACAGCTGTGGCAGTGGCACCCCTATGCATGCTTCTTAGTTTATACTTGTCGCCGGGACGCTACAACTTTTCCGTGTATGTACCGGCGAGTATAAGCCGAGTCTGAGCCGAGTCATCTCTCGTACAGACCCGACAGATGTTGCGGTGACCTTGTCTGAATGGCATCAAAGATTCCGTGTAGGTAGGGCACATCATGCGCGAGTCTGATAGACATAGTGCGAGTCAGTAAACGTAAAATCCGAGCCTTTGAAAGCCTACGAACACGTCGGACATACACAGTGAGACGAGAGCGGCGCTGGAACGTCGTAAACAAGTATGACTAACCACTGGCAGTACCAGCGCTCCATCGAGGTCTGATGATCATGAGAGTTATCATTGCGACAATAATACAGTGTACAGGCATGATATCTTCTAAAGCTAAAGGTTAGAAAGATTGAAAGAAACAAAACTATGCAATTCTACAAATTAAGCTACCGTATCCCCATAATCCCATAATCCCGGTCAACCGCGACAGATCTGGGCGCTAAACATCGGTGTTTATTGAGAGCGCTTAAGTAGACCGCCCACACACCGTATCCACACCGTATCCACACACACTCCCCAGCACTATGTCAACCCATACTCAACCACAGGGAAGTGGGTATATGGTGTACAGCGCCCACAGTACGCTTGCTTACGAAGATAATATGCAAGTACGATGATAAATTCGCTGGTGACACGAAGGTGCTGCGGGCGCAGATACTTCATTCCCCCCCTGTATAGACTGCGTGCCTCGTGTAGCTCAAACACATCCCTGCACATTTTCGCAGCAATGCGCCATTAGCAAGTACAGACCCTCCAGTCTTTTTCCGACCACCTATGCCGTCCATTTACCACCCACCGGTTCCTCTTACAAAAAATGTAAACATAGCATTTGGCTAGATAACTATGCAGGATTTTTTCCACCTTGGAGTCGTGCGAGATTTCCCCAGATATCAGCCTTTTCCAAGATGTCAGGGAGGCTGTTTACCGAAATATTAAGAATGTCCTGCGCATCCGCAGACGACACTACCACCTGACAGACGCTGACGGTGGCAAGGTTACAGTGGCTTGCTGTAACACTGCGCACCTCTTTTACATAAATTCATAATCTGTGTGCGTAAAATTGGCGGAGCTTTGGTAGTATTCCCTGCATTCCATCAAAGGCAAGTTGCACTGAGGCCGACATTTACAACGTCCGTATAATTTCATGCTCAGCGATGCTGTATCATCCATATATATCTGAGCATATACTCGAACCACGCTCTGTCCATTGCAATGCAATACCGCACTTTCACTCAATTTCTATAACCTCGGAATGTCTTGGGAATGTCACGAATTGATTATGAATACTAACTCTGTATATAATATGCACTGTTGCCATTGTGAAAGAATCAGTATATGGTCTTATTTCTTTTCTGTTAGCTGGAAAGAGCTGCGGTGAATGTATCCCACAGGTTTGAAGCTCGAAGCTCGAGTGTATTTACTACTTTTGGTGTACGTACTATATTTAGATTGCTTATTTGTCCAGTCATGCGTCGAAGCGAAATTCAAAATCGAATTCAAAATCAAAATCAAATCGCAGGCTACAAAAACCTGTGTGTCTCGTAGTAAGTACTTGTGCTCTTTGTGTGCTCTTATCTTCCTCACTCAGTCGCGAGTAGTCATTTTCAAAGAAAGAATTAAATGAACTCCACACCATCTAGATCCACCGGTGGAAGTAGCGATGCTGCCACTACATCGAATATTACGAATGGCTCAGCCCCACGACTACCAAGTATGTGCTTACTTTCCATTTGCCAGATTGTCAAGATAGAGTCAATTTATTAATGAGATACTCTCTAGAACCCTTTGCGGAGCTCAGCCTTCTTGACAAGCTCCTTTCACCACTTATTCTCTTGTCGATGATACTGGGTGTTATCATTGGCGAATTTGCTCCTACTGTCAGGGAGAAACTCGACACCTCAAAGTTCCACGGTGTCTCTCTCCGTAAGCAGGATATGATTTCCCTTTAGCCTCTACGTTGATATACTTACATTTTTTACTCCCAGCTATTGCAATCGGTCTCATTGTCATGATGTGGCCTGTGCTCACGAAAGTCCAGTATGAGACCCTGCCAGGAATCTTCCGGACCAAGCGACTCTGGAAACATCTGTTTATATCTCTCATCCTGAACTGGATTGTGGGGCCTTTCCTTATGCTTGGCCTTGCGTGGGCTACGCTTCCTGACCTCCCGGGATACCGCACAGGCGTCATCATGGTCGGCCTCGCGCGGTGCATCGCAATGGTCATTATTTGGAACAACCTTGCACGCGGTAACACCGAATATTGCGCGATTCTTGTTGTGGTAAACGCCCTGCTACAAATTGCGTTGTTCAGCCCCTACTCGGTCTTGTTTATCAATGTCATCAGTCACACTCACAACGACGAAAGCCAGCAAGTCTCCTACGGAAATGTCGCCATCTCCGTTCTCATTGTGAGTAGGCTCCGTAATGAATATCCGCGACGATAGTTGATTTTTTCAAAAACCAAAAGTACCTCGGAATTCCTCTCGTTGCGGGAATAATCACACGCTACGGAGTCATCGCCACTACCAGTCGCCGGTTCTTCGAGGAGAA
Organism: Hypholoma sublateritium FD-334 SS-4; assembly: GCA_000827495.1. NCBI lineage: Eukaryota > Fungi > Basidiomycota > Agaricomycetes > Agaricales > Strophariaceae > Hypholoma > Hypholoma sublateritium. Next base: position 567,329 of record KN817527.1, on the reverse strand, counting down.
ATTTCTTCCATTTTTTTCGCCCTTCTCCCTTATCGGCTTGCTATACACTATAATCGTTTTATTTGCGTACCAAGGCCACCGGATATTGCACGACATCGGCCCCGTCTTTCGTGTATGTGTCCCACAGATTCTCTACTTCTTCATCATGTGGACGGGCACCTTTCTCCTCATACAACACCTCGCCAAACGAGAGAGCGCTCGCGCAAAGGGTGCGGATGTTAGGACATATGGGTATGACACAGCTGTGTCGCAGGCATTTACCGCTGCCAGCAATAATTTTGTGAGGCTGAATTCCCTCACGGTAATGGCGCCGCTCATTTTGAATCAGGAATTGGCTATAGCGGTCTGCATAGCTGTCTATGGCATAGACTCTGAGCAAGCCCTTGCCGCCACCATTGGACCTCTGACGGAGGTTCCAGTGTTACTTGGTCTGACCTGGTTAGCATTGTATCTGCGACATAAGCTTACGTGGGAAGTCAGTAGAAGGTCAGATCTGGAGGAAGAGAGTGTACAGACAGAGAAGCTCAAACGTTACTGATAACGGTAGTAGACTAATGATAAACGCAACCGGCGATTATATTCCTTTGCTCGAGCGGGCTCGTCAACGACCAGCCTGAGTATGCTTTTTTTACCTTGATTTTGACCTTGAGATGTGCCGTATGAAAATTCTAGCCACGCTCGTGGTTCTTCGTGGGTTAAATAGTACCTATATGTATGTTACAGATACGATGTATTATGTGGTTCCAGATGCGATAGCGTTACTGAGCTTCAGCAAGTTGTGGCCGACTCGGAGCATTGGCCGCAGTGTGCCGGTATTCTCGGATCAGGCTCGGATCAACTCCATCATTGTCTGGGCGTGCCTCTATTTGAAGTTTGAACAACCTCCCCATCCTCTGATTCTTACTATAACTTCTACTATTTCTCTATAGCGTGGTAAGTCTTTCTCAAGGAGAGATCAGGCTGAAAGCACTATCTGCAATTGTTCAAATATGGGTGCGCTTTCTCATAGTGATATTCCGGTGCAACCGAGGCTTACATATTCAATAATCGCCCAATAATCACTTGCAGTTTCCTTGTTGGTGACGATGGTCATGTTGCTGTAGAATCAGCACTTACCGACTGTTATCTTTGTAAGGATACATAATTCAGTTTCAGAAGGGAGCTTCGGCGCAAGGTAGATGCTAACCAACCCAAGGTGTACACACGCACGGCCCATGCCAGAGTTGCCGCTTAGATGCCGGTAACGCGATCAAAGTTTTCAAGCGCGCAAAAAGCCCGATTCAGAATACACAGCTGTAAGTTTGGTCCAAGTGGTGCCAGGTGGCGGTCTTTCCTTCTTGTTTCTTTACTATTTGCATCTCACTATGTACACCATACCCACATTCGTTGCGATCCTTTTTTATGCGTCACTAATCACTGCACAAGTCAACATCACCGTCCCGGACACAGATCCTTCCATCAGCGTAAGCCTCTAATCACTACCGTCGCGCTGCAATCCCAGACAAGCTAATATTCTATTGAAAGTATAAAGGGAATACCGGTGATGCTACACTATGCAAAGTAACTCAAAACGGTACGATTATCGGCGGGCAGGAAGGATGCTACCTCGTTCCAGCCAACTGCGCACCAAGCGTTGCGATGGGACAGAGCAACGACAGTGCTGCATCGTTCTCATTCGAAGGTATGAAGTTATGAACATAGAATTATGATTCCAAGCCCCCCGTATTCAACCCCAATGATAATTCACTTCTATGTATAGGCTCCGCTATATACATCAACTCCCTCCTTTCGTCCGATTCGCCTTTGTACACCGTGACTCTGGATGGAATCTCAGCAGATATCGATGGCTACAAGTCTTCCAATAGTTTCGTCTGCGAAACATTGTTCTCTCAAACTGGCCTCGATCCAAAGGTGCAGCACACCATTACTTTGGCCACCAAGGGCGCATCCCCAAGTAACCCAGGAGGGATCTCGGGCGGCAATGGCGTCTTGATTTTCTCACTTATCAATTTCATGTGAGCAGATTCACCGAATTTCGTGGTTCATGAGCTCATGTGCTTCCTATCATTCTATTTACGTGGGAAGCTACACGAGTGAGAACTCGACCTTTTCTACGAACAGTTCTACCAATACCTCCAGCACTGCGCAACCCTCCCCGGGTACAACCTCCGCGGGTACAAGTGTTCATACGTCGATTACTGCCGGCGGTCTTCCCACCAACTTAGGTACGCATTTCACCGGTTTCGGAGATATTGCTAGCTAAAATCCTGGCTTGATGTTTGTATTAAGTGGTATTGTCAGTGTTGCTCTGGGCTACGCACTGGATATGATCTGGCCTTGTTTATTACTGGGAGCTGGTGAATGCGCCGGGATGCAACTGTAATTTAAGGACTGCCAACTAATTTGTATCTACTACAGCGATCTATCAATAATGTTTTCTAGGACAAACTGGAATACATGCCCTTCACCGGCACCACTCAACAGATTTTTTTTCTCCATTTCCAGTATTAATACTTCCGTTCGAAGATTAGTACTAATAAATCTACACCCGGAAACTTTAAAAGAATTCGGCGCCTTCATCTTGGACTTATCGCAACATGGATTCTCCATCCTTTTTGCACTTATTTCGTGTTCGAAACTTAGCTCAAAAGGCGCCACCAACGAAAAAATGGGGCGCGATTTGATGAATGCTAACTTGGTAAATATGATTTAAATCAAGCTATTTCTACTCGGCCTTCTCCAGTGTAAATCGCGCGCTGTCTCCCTCTCCATTGGAAGACAATCCGCTCTGAGTCTCACTTACTTCCCAAGTGAGCTTATACCGCAGGGACAGTGCCACCCAGCTCAACCCCAGCAGAACCGGTACTTCAGTAAGAGGACCAATGCTGGCAGCCAGGGCTTGCTCGGAATCTATACCGTAGACCGCGATACACACTGCTATGGCAAGTTCCTAGACAACAAGATTAGCAATTGTACAAGATGATCGAGAAGTAAAACGTACAAAATTGTTGCTAGCAGCTGTAAATGCTTGAGACACAGCAGTGTCGTACCCGAATGTCTTGACGTTCTTGCCGTCTACGCGCATGCTCTCCCGTTTGGAGAGATGGTGGATGAGGAAGAAAGTGCCCGTCCACATGATGAAGAAATACAGGATCTGCGGGACGCAGATACGGAATACAGGGCCGATATCGTGCAATATCCTATGGCCCTGATACGCGAATAGAACGACGATGGTGTACAGTAGGCCTATCAGGGCGACGGGCGAAAAATACTCGAGGAATTTTCCCTCGAAGAACTCACGACTGGTGGCGGCAATGACCCCATACCGCGTCACTATCCCGGCGACAAGCGGGATTCCCAAGTACTGCAACCACGTAGATTAGTCACGGCAAGGCTATCTGGGGGCCACTCACGATGAGTACGGATATCGCGACATTCCCATACGCGACCTCGCTACCGTCGTGCGTGTGGCTGATTATATTGATGAAGAATACAGAGTATGGGCTGAACAGCGCAATCTGTAGTAGGGCGTTCACCACGACAAGGATCGCACAGTATTCGGTGTTGCCGCGTGCAAGGTCGTTCCAGATGACAACCATCGCGATACACCGTGCGAGGCCGACCATGATGACTCCAGTGCGGTAGCCCGGGAGGTCCGGCAGTGTCGCCCACGCCAGCCCAAGCATAAGAAATGGCCCTACAATCCAGTTCAAGATGAGGGATATAAACAGGTGCTTCCAAAGTCGCTTGGTCTGAAAGATTCCTGGTAGGGTTTCGTACTGGACTTTAGTGAGCACCGGCCACATCATGATGATGAGGCCAATCGCAATGGCTGAGAATCATGACGTGAGGTCACTAGCTGAGACTGAAAGGCATCTACTCACGCAGAGATACGCCGTGGAGCTTGACTGTGTCGAGCTTTACCCTGACAGAAGGCGCAAATTCACCCAAGATGACGCCTAGTATCATCGATAGCAGAATAAAGGGTGATAGTAGCTTGTCGAGAATGCTCAGTTCGTCAAAAGGTTCTGAAGCAATACGAAATAAATACATCAGTGCTATGAAGATAACGAACTAATGACGACTCAACACATACTTGGTGGCCGAAGACTCACGTTGTTTGAACCTATGTCATTTCCATCCATTTCTCGAGAAACGATGGGGTCCATTTCAGCATATGTTTGACTTCGGAGATGACGGTTGTAGCGTCGAGACGGGAATGTTTTCGTTATTCGATTTTGAATGCTATTTTGGTGTCGGAATGGTTCCGTCTGGGCACGTGAAAAAACATCGGAGCTTTAAAATTAAAGCTATAATCACATCCAATGGTAAATCGAGCTTGATAAACGTACTTAAGAGTAAACAGAATCCAGATTAACTCGCAATGCCAAAGTCTAACAAGTATGTATATGAATTTTATGTGGCTAGAAGTACAGTTATCACCCGTTACTTGTGACACTATATCGGATTTGGCATTACATGGCAATGCTCGCTCAATTTTGAGCACACATAGTATTTTTAATGCATATAGACACATCTAGGCTACATGTTAAAAGTTGAACTGGAGGAAAACAATGATTCAATGAGTTGTTATGAATATTCTAGCGTAAAGGGTGTGATTTGCGGTTTTCTCACTCACTGATACACTCGGCAATTCCTTGATATAYGCACATCTAGACCACGGATAGATGGCTCAATTTTTGTGGAAATAAAGACCATTTTTGTTTGATAAGTTTTAAGTGAGATTTATACACCATCTGCATGKTTTTGAGGGATATAATTAAGGTTCTTTTGACTGTACTTTAATATTTAAATGCTGATATCTCTGTATCATTTGCATATCAAACAAAATATCATCTGTTACGGTCAATTCARYGCACTAATTCTCATATATTYGAACTAAGGTATACTMRCTCAAGTTCTGAGCCCATTTTCAGCCGTTCTTTCCAGTGTTCCCTCGAGATATATAGCTAGAACAAATTCACATACCTCAAAATTGCCGGTTYAGCATATTTGTATGCCAAATAAAAAGATATTCACGAATAAATTCCACTAAATACAAACAAGATCTCATAATATATGTATTCCTCTCCAAGATGCAGAAGAGTTCATAGAAAACGACCCAGAAATGGGTGCACAGTGAATGATCTGTATCGGTGACTGATTATGTAACATTGACCGGGTGATAACTGTAGACGGCCCAATTTAATTTAAAGAGGTACAGTTAAGTCCGTATGAGGTACAAAATTATAAAACAACATATGTGCCATATGGTAATGGGCGTAAATCACCTAATATATCATCTTCAATAGTGTATAGAGGGGAAGAGGGCTGTGGAAGCGATGTAGAGTGAGTGATGCAGGGAGATATGCAGGACAATCCTCTGACTTTAAGACTTCAGATTTTCGCAATGGGAAATCGTGCTGATGACCGCTTCTTCGCATTCCGACCATCTGTAGGCTGCGGGGGCACAATCCACCCCTTAGAATCTCCGCTGAGCATGTTAGCTAGCGGAGGATTCGTGCGGTCGGTATACCCCTCCGGTGGCGCCTGTGACCCCCTGTCCGTGCTAGCCGTAGAATAGCGCACGGTGCTTGGTGCCGTTGTGTACCGGTGCGCCTCCACCGACGGGTTCGTCGCCGTGCTCGAGTCGTCCGCCAGGGCGTATTCGAACACGCGGTCGGTTTCTGTAGTCCGTTTTGGCAGGGGGGACTGCTCGAGTGGCGGCGGCGCTGTCTGGATGTGGGCGCGGGCGTGGACGATAGGCTTGATCGTCGTCACACGCGCGTTGGGCGTAACCGCGGACGTCGAGCCGACCCATATCGACGGGGATGCGGTGTCTCGGCTGATTGGGGACGACTCTGTATCAGGTGTCCGGGGCGAGGAAGAGGGAGCGTTAGTGCTGTGCATCGACGGTTTGGTAAACGAGGCGCTGCGTCTCCGCCGGGGGGTGATACCGAGTATGGCGGCCAGGCCTTTGGCGCCATCCGCGGGCCGTGTGTGGATGTGCTCATTCCTATCTTCTGGGCTGCGTGCACTCACGCGAGTTGAAGGAGAGTGCCGGGACTTCGACGAGGAGGGGAGAGGGGGCAGATCTTTGCGTGCGCTTATCCGCCGAGATTCTGCATTGGACAGCATGCTTTGTGCAAACGACGAGCCTGAACCGGACTGGAGTGGAATGCGGACCACACCACTTCCTCGTTGTGACTCCACTGCCCTTCGCTTCCCTTTGCTCTTTTCCGACTGGCCGCGGAAGCTCTCCGGAGGGGCCTTCAGATACTGTACCGATGTGAGCGAGTCCACGTCCTGCGGAGATTCTGCCCCGGAAGTTGCAACCGACCATTCGTACGGAATCCATGAAACGATACGTTCTGCTTGTGGGTAGGAGGGGTCATTCGCAGCAGCGTGCAGGCCAATTGGTAGCGGAAGCGAGGGCGCTGTATCCGCCCATACATCGATATCTTTTGTGCTCTCGGGCTTCGAGCCCTTGCCCTTTACTGTAGAGGACTTGGCCTTCGGACTCGGGGACGTGATTTGCTTGATTGTGGTAATTATACTCTCTCCAGTCTCCCGGACTATCGTCACGACTACTGACGCGGCCTTGGACGCGGCCCCCGGCGCACGAGAGAGCAGGAGGCCGCCGTTCGATTGAGGAGGATATGTCGTGGGATCACTGTGCATGCGGCGACGGGGTGTGTGTGTGCCGGTATTGGGCACAGCGAACCCTGTGGGCCGCAGCTGTTGACTTCCGGACACCAGCTGAACGCGGGTCTCCTCCGTTGTCATCGGTGGGGCCATCGCCGACGTGGTCCGCATACGGCTCGCGCGCTGTACAGGGTTCGGAAATGATTCTATTGAAGGCGGTTTCTTCCTCGTTGGGCGAGGACGAACGGATGAATTAGGAGGGGAAGGAGCCAGAGGTGCTAGGCTGCGTTGCTTAGACATTGGGGATTCATTAGGGACGGGGTGGGATGCGCCTCCTGGGAAACCACTGCGAAAGCTTTGGAAAAGTTCTTGGTCGATCTCACCAATGTTCTTAGCCGCAGTCGACATTGTCAGAGCCCGCGTGCGGTTCGAGGGCGTTTTGCCTCGTGGATGTGCGGGCGCCTCTGGCGGTAAGGCTGGGTGCGAGTCCGGGGGGGTCACTCGTATTTCGAACTCCTGTCCGTCATGCGAGTTGGTGTCCGGTGTAGCGTTGTGCGAGCTAGTATCCGAAGTAAGAAATGACAGGCTGAAGGGAGGTGTCGTTACTTGCTGGACGTAGGACGTGTCAATACGCGGAGGCGATTCATGGGTCACAATGTCAGTGATATGCGTGATATGCGCGAGGTAATGACGTTCGTTAATGAACAGTGAAACTGAGCGATCCTCGACAAAGTTAGGCCCCGGCAGAACGAAGGCAACGGGGGCCTGTTTGCTTGTCGGAATCGAGCCTTTGTAATCGACCTCCTCGGTGATCTGAACGATCATCTCCTTGCCATGCGTGGTGAGTACAGTGCACATGCCCACTGTTGGAGAAACGGCGATGATGTTCGTTGTTCGCGATGCATGGGTCCCCGGAGTAGCCTGCGCTAGGAGTGCCGGCTCCGCCGCAACAGGCTGGATCGACGGCTTCCTACGCATGCTCATCCTTTGATCCTAACGTTAAAGGGATCAACGAGTAGTTCGCAATAGCCAGATGAAGAACGTACGAAAGCTACAGGCAACTAGTTTTCAGCTCGAGGTGAAGGGGGAGGTAAAGTTGTTTCGGCTGATCCATCCACCCTTCCTTTCAAAAAGGACTGGCTTTGAGTGGCACACCCTGCGCGCCATTGGCACGAGGCCGGATGCATCCGGCCATCCAGCGAGAATATTGCTTGAGCATTCATATCGCCTGGAAACCTTTGTCTACCAGCTCTGCATCCGCGAAATAAGCACAGGTTTGGCGAGATGAGATGAATAAAAACACACACGCGGAGTCAATTCACAGAACAAAGCGGGCACTGGGTGGCAACAAAGCGTTCCTACTTCTTGGGCATATTTCCGAGTCATCCGTCAGAGTGGCGTACTAGGATGTGGGCTTGAATTATCACGGGATGGTGTATCAACTTGAAGTAGAAACATCCAGCCATAGGGCAAGGGAGCTTGAAAAACTTATAGGCGAGGAAAGGTAAGGGAAAGGCCAAGGAAAGTGATAGGATGGACTGTGCTTGAACAAATCGTTACTAAGGTTGTCATGATCATGATTGTGCTTGGACTTAGTTTCGAGTTCCGCTTTGTTTGTTGATCAAATTCTTTCTCTTGGGCTGCCGTCCATTGTTCATCATGGAAGTAGCTACATTCCGGTGCAAGTACGTACATATGATGAGGTACTTGTGTAAACCAGGGCACACTAGACACCAAAAGCAAAGGAAAGTGAATATCGATAAATAGCGACCTAACAGTCCAAAGTAAATTAGTACTAATAATATTGAGTATTCTAATATTTATGTCAGTCAAAGCGTCCTAGCGCCCTCTAATCCCCTTCGCAAGTGGTCTACCCTCTCTAAATTTCTAATTCTAGTACTCTCTATCTCGCCGCCCATCACCTGCTCCCACCAGCGCTCGCCCTCGGGCACCTCACGCCAGCCACCCTCGAGGAATTTCTTTGCCTTGCGCGCGCTACCGCCGTGCGGCTTGCACATTTGCTCCTGTACTTTCGCCCACTCCGGGTGCGGGTCCTTGTGCGAGTGTCCAGGAACGTTAGTGAACCCATTCAAGGCAAATACGAGCGCGGGCGGGACGGTGATGCGTCCAATCTTAAAGCACATCTGCGAGACGACGACTGTATGGAGAATCGCGCCGTCCGGCTCCGGTCCCGCAAGCCCTGCGGCAACCGCGTTGAGCGCATTTTGTGTGGACGTAGGGGCGACACCTCCTGCACTGGGTGTGCCGCTAGGGAAGGGAGTGCCGGTGGAGGAGACAGTTTCGTCGCGTGGAGTGCGAAGAGGGACCAATTGGGCATGGATGGCGTCAGAGGGTGCAGAAATGGGGTTCTTCTCCGTCCGTTTGCTCTTCCCGTCTGGTTTGCGCACAAATCTCGACATGACATATACCTGTATCGATGACTTCGGTCAATATTTCTGTGAAATTAATATCCAGCGTCACGCACCCATTTCTGATCCCAAGCTACGATGCTGGTACGGACTTCGTAGGACGCGAATATTGGGATCTCGCGGATGAAGTGATAGTGTGTGGCTGCGAGAGCCATCCATCCACCGAGAGGGAAGAATCGTGGAAACATGAGCAAAGCCGCTTTGAAGCGAGCAGAATCACAAGTCTAGCAGGGATATCGGCTTAGTGGAAATGGTATGATGGTATTTGAGATATGCACCTTTCCGTAACTAGAGTTGCTCAAATGGCCGTTGAAATCGCTATCGTCGATACCTGCGGCCGCTCAGTAACGGACGAACATAGGCAGAGATGCACTCACTTGCCCATGATCTATATGGTACCGTCATTGTCAAAGGATTCTTCCCAATTGGCGTGATGGCCGCCAGCCACTGATCCTCTACCAACAGCTTTTGTGCTGGCGATTTGAACATTGCACAGAGCATGACCAATTTATGGCGTAGGCGCAACAAATACGCGAATCTGAAGACACGGACTGTGATGTGGTTCAGTTTGGGCGCTACCAATGCGAGTAAACGACATACAGTGCCATACCAGCGGCCACGACCTGATATTGATCAGGAACAATAGGCAGAGAGCGACCTTCCCGATTCCCGGCGCCAAAGTAACAATCTTCGACACGGTGAACACGGTCGACGTGTTTGCCAGTTTCTTCGCCGCGAGGAGGATTTCCAGAGCTTTGGTAGTGTCCATCGCGTTGTATCACTCCCCCAGATGCAAGGAGAGGTCGAGTACCGATAGAAACGAGAAAAAAGGACAAGAAATTGAATAGGTTGTGGTTAAGAGGAAATATATTATTTCAGTTTTTGGGGATCTTACGAACCATCTCGGGCCGATACCGGCACCGGGTATTCTTGCGCCGAGAGTGCACCGCATGAATATGGGCTAATGATCAGAGGCCTTCCGACAAACAACTTCTAAAGGCCTGCAATGACTCTTCAAATTAAGCTCTACTCTGCTCCTTCTTCTGTGGGTTTCCAGTCAGCAGCTCTCTGTCAAACTGCGCGTCTTGGGGATTTTTCCGATGGCTTGTGATTTTCTTCAATATCTGATCCCCAGAAAACGGTGCCGTTTACGCAAGGACTTACTATTTTGCAGCTCTCTAGGGCTGCTTTTCGATAAAAGATAAATTCCTACAAAGGAATAGAAGCGAAAGGACCATGAAGGTAATGCTTATGCTTGGAATCTACTTATCAGTATGAGGGACAACTCGGAAGACTTCTTCAGTTCAAAAGGACAGAATCAAGCTCAGGGCTCAAACGTTGCTTATTTTCATCCGATCCGCAAATAAAATCTTTCCTTGGAACCTCGCGCGAGGTATGCAGCGCGTCTGGTAGTGCCCACGCTACCCGCTTGTCGTTTCCCATACACTTCGATCTACAATTGACATACACTTTTGGATCCAATTAAAGTATGAAAATAAGGAATGTCTCGATAAAGTAGTAATTATGCGACGCCATGAATTAGAATACAAGAGAAATGTGCAAAAGCTGAGCTACGGTCGATAAGTCTTGTGCCCCATGTGACCGCGGGCGCCTATCAATCGTAGATGCCACCGCATCAAACACCTACGTAATTTTCTTGCCGGCCATCCCCATCTTCATAGAAGCCCATCGCCCAACCTCGTCGCAAATGGGATTGATTGCTGAAACGGGACGACTGATTAGAAACGCCTTTAGACAATCGTTGTGCTTACATTTCAGCGCATACATCATCACGCTCTGCCGAATCGGCCAGCTGACGACGCCAATGCCTCCACCCTCAACCGCCTCTTTCATGTGAGCGGCCATGCGCTCGGCGCTTGCGAACTCAGCGCCGGGGACAGTACTGTTTTGACCGCGCATTTGCCTCGTCATGCGCGTGTCGATGAAACCGGGCTGTACCGTGACGACTTCGATACCGCAAGGCGCAGCCAGCACGCGCAGGGAGCTCGAGAAGGTGTTGATGAACGACTTGGTAGACGCGTACGATATCATGTTCGCTGGTCCGTAGAGCCCGGCTACTGAACCTACAATGCACTGTAACGATACTTCAATTATTTTTGGGGCACACGCGGGCGAAAATGACTCACGATCTTCCCGTATTGGCGTTCCTTCATGAGCTCATACATCGTCAGCACAGAAGCAACTGTTCCCGATACATTGACGTTGATCATATCCTCGGTTGCGTGCTGCCAATTGGTGTCAGTGAAAAATTACATCAGATAGCAAGGAACATACCAAGCCCCACTGAGCACCGTCTTTCAGGTGATTCGAAATCCCGCTGACTTCATATAAATGGGTGACAGGTCCGTACTGCTTGTCTAAAGACCGAATGTTCTCAGCGAGTTGCTTCTTCGAAGTCGTAAGGTCAAGCTCGGAGCATTGAATCATGGCGCGCGTATCGCCCAGCTCGATTACAGCCTTTCGAAGTGAATCTGGCAGGGAGAAAAATATTAGACTCCGGGCGGAAAGGAATCGCCCAGTTGTGTTTACCTATAGAACGCGATGCCGCAATGATAACTGTGTCCGGTTCATCAGCGTATTGCTTCAGAACGTTGAATCCTATTCCGCGCGACGCGCCGACAATCAGAACGACCTTGCCCCTCCCGCCCGGTATATCGCGGCGGAAGAGGCTATGAGGAAGTATCACCCTGGCGGTGGAGAGCGGGAGTACGATTGACATGGTGAAGATGAGTGACAAAGTCGCCGCGATCATTGACGCGATGGACATCAAGACGTTCTGGATTGCGTAGGAGAGAGTGGGTACATGTCGCCCCAACCCTAAGATGCTACGTTTGTTGACTTCTGGAGTGTTCATGCTAGATTTCGCCATGGGCGACTCGATGTTTTTTGGTAAATAGTCGAAGTCGAGGAGAAAGGGATGCGATATCCCGGCGTGGTTGGCTTTCCGTTTTTGTAGATGATCGAACGGCCAGAGTGACGAGGTACTGACAATACTATAATGACATCACTGTTGTCGCAGCAGACACTCATGCAAAAGGTGCGACCGCGCTGTCGCTTGTAAGGCCTGATATTGGCGGCATGAAGAACTGAAAGGTGATGAAAAACCGATACAATGATAAAATCAAGAATGGCGATTGCAAGTTTGGGATTAGATATCAATGTTCAAATCCACCTGGCGGTGTATGAAGAGCGTGTATGGAGGGCATGTGTTGAGGGTATGAAATACAGTCAAAGTAACAACAGCGTTGTGAGTCCTGTAACGTCCGTTGCACGGGGGATTATTATGTAAACAGACAGAGGCGACATTCAATAATAGTCCTTCCAGTCCAGAGTGATAGAATAGAATATAATTGCAGGGTGAATAATATATGCGCGGTATCGTTGGTGGGAATAGAGGGTTTCTCGAGATCGAATTAATGACACTGAAGATGTCAAGGGCTTGAATCGTACAACGAAAAGAACGGACCCCAAAATGCGTGGTCGGCAGAGAAATTCGGCGGCACAGTTGCGAGTTGCGCGGCGCTGAAGAAGAGAAATAATAATGATAGTAGAACTTTAGCGGTCAAAAGATTCCCGAGGCTTCGGCAGCACGCCAGAAAACAGGTTTTGATCTTGTGTGAGTGCTCTCGCCAACGGACTTGACTTTTTTGGAACCGTGCCCGAAAGTGGCCGTAGAGGTGGTACCAGGGCTGGAAGCGTAGATCCATGAATAGAGGCCGAAGACGACGCTGACATCGAAGGGCCTACTGTACTGTCAGACATCGAGACTTGGAATGATGGACTTTCAGAAGAGATGTCGGGATAAGATAAGGAAGCTGACGATGTTATGAGGCCAGGATGAGTAGGAGGTGATGCGCCGGGAGGCAGACGGTAGGAAGACGGAGGGTAGAAAGATGACTGGCTACTGGAAACACCAAATGGATCATCGTTTCCCAGGGACGACGTCGACCTGCGCCAGTGGCTGAGGGGAGTGGTGCTTGCAATAGTCCGTGAAGTAGAAAGGTCAGATAGATCGGTGCTGTCTGAGGGATAACGGTCAGGATGACGTGAAGATGACGCGCCCATGACATCGTCGACTATTTTGCTTAGGTCGACCTGACTGTTATTTTTCGAAATGGGATCGACGAAACCTGGCGGGGGCCAAACCTCTTCTCGAAATATTGAGCCAGTGTCTGTGATCCTTGATTTGAGCAAACTAGGAGTGGGCGAGTTCGACCTGGCAAACGAGTGTCTTTGTGCGTTTACTTGCCGCATCTGTGGAGGAATGACGTCGTCGTCGAACTCCTCCCCGTCCAACAGCCCGTGCCCTTCCCGCCTTATCTGCAAATCAGCCTTCGTTTTCCGCAAGGTATGTTTCCGATAAGCAAATATTCCAGCCAAAGTTAAAATTATAAGTACGAAGAGGGCCGAGGTTGCAGCAGCAATGATCGTCGTTCGATGGGAGTCTAGTTTAGTCGGCGAAGAAGTAACAAGCGACGTAGGTAACTGGGAGGTGAACTATGGTCTGCAAGTCAGCCAGTGTTTACGACATGGGAACAAGATTGGTTACAGTAGTGGAAATTCCGCTCACAACCGTCACGATTGTGGTGAGATTTGCAGTCGTCGTAGATGATACAGTCAATTCGCTTGAGGTCGCAGGCGCACTCGTTACAGAAGAAGAGTCTGTTGTTGTTGTTAAAGACAAAATAGAAGTTGCTGTATTGATGATATTGTTTGAAGTGGAAGCCGTCGTAGCCGTCGATCGGGAAGCCAAGGAAGTGGGTAGTGGCGAAGGCGATAGAGAAGTTGTCGATATGGTTGCAGGTGAAGTTGTCGCACTGATCAACAAAGTTCAGCGTAAATGAACGAACAAAAAAAGTGGATTGCTACCTCGCGGAGATTAGAGAGGTGGTCTCTATATCAGAATTAGAGGTATCCGTAGGCGTACTACTGTCGATAACACTGGAAATAACGCTGCTTCAAAACAACGAATCGACATTGTCACCCGCAAGTCAGCCATGAGTTTGTCAATAACTCACAATAGCCGAAGATATGTCGGATAAGTTCGTCGGGATATCAGAAACTTGTCTTTCTATGTGCTGTACCTCCATAGCTTGCCCGAAATTAGAAGGGCTCCAAGCGCTCAAGCGCTCAAATTTCAAGCTAGGAAGATGATGGAAGAACGAGCGGACCTATTATGGCCGTGACCGTTCCGCACTGCCACGAGGTGTTGCCAAGACTTCCGCTAAGAACTTGATTCGAGTACGGCTGCTCGGCACGTGCCGATCGATTGCCGGTGCCACTTTTGAATGGACTTCAAAAGTTCGACCCCAGAGTTGATTGAAGAAAAACACATACATATGTTAAAGTCAAAGCACATAGAAAACTCACATAAAACTCACGGCAGAGTCAATGAAGCTCTCGGACAAGCACATTGACAACGTTCCGAATACCAAGCTTCCGATATTCATTTATTACGGAGACTTACTTGATGGTGGCCCGTCTACTAGATTGGTGGCACTCCGAAGTACGTAGAGCCAATGAAGCTCATTCATATTGCTACCCGAAAACCTCTCAGACTCTCTTCAGAATAAATTGCGGTAGATCTCTAAATCCGAGCCAGGGTTCAGCATTCAATATCAATATCAATCTTGATCTCTATGCTGGGACCCGATGGCTGTATTGGTGTACTTATGCTGGCTCTTCCGGCATTTAAATTGTCAAAAAACCGTGCTACTTTTTACTTCTCCGCTCTTTCAGGCGTCATTGTATATTCCAAACAAAATCGACTGAATCCTGTAACTGCAGGTCAGGCAGACAATTGACACTGATTTCTTTTACCTTACTTCCGCTTGAAGTGTCTCCCTAGTATAATCCTGGTCTGCGTGATTGGAGACATATCTTTCATATTTGAGGGCATTGCGCTTTAGTCGGACCTTGCTCCTATCTTTTTTTTGGAGTTCTGAGGTTACGAGAAGAAGCTTCTGGTCTCTGGATACATCCCACCTGATTACTATCGATTTGATACTGCTACCATATTGAGTCTGGCTGTTCCAAAATCCTCTACGATATGCCTGAATCATGAGCTGGCAAGTTCTTTTTTATGCTATCTGGGAGGACGAATATACCTCGTCGACGCCAGATGTGCCATTACCCCCACCGTTTTGCCTCGTTGTATCTGTCTACCAACAATATTTATAACTCATCCCCAAAGATCAGCCCCTTGCTGCGCGATGTCTATGTTTTTAGGTACTATTTCCCACTTGGTTTGCTTGAGCGAAGCTTTTTTGGGGGTTCAGTGCACTGGCGGCCCGAGTTGGATGACCTTGGACCGGTGCATGTCCACTGAATTTAGGTATAAAACTCTCGCGAAATACACGTTCCAGTCGTACTTTTAGACCGGGTCCTGTTATCCGCACCACTTGACAAGGAGATTGGACCAGCGTTTATATATTTTGTGTTGACAGCCCTGCTTGTTGCTGCGGCGAGCACGAAAGGTCTATTTTTTTTATCTTCGTAGTTCACTTGTAGTTCACCCAGCATCAGGTGAATGCCAAGATATCATCATGTCCATCGTTCATTAGCGTTCGCTCCGAATACCGTTGCCGGACTACCCATTTACCTGGCCTGACCGTCCTGGACAAGGTATCTCTCCCACTCATCGGGAAACTTGATTTCTCTACCTCGGTATTGGTTCGCTCGCTGTTCCCTATCTTTCACTGGGCCCGGAGGGTGTCCAGATGTAGGATGATTGGGCAGCCAGCGTACATCCATGGGAGAATGATATACGTGGAGGCGTCCGAGGACACTTCCAGGACGAATATCGTATCCCAGTATCTACCAACATTCCCAGCCTCACCCCTTGCATTAGAGAACTATCGTCCCATATATGACGTCATGAGCAGCTCTCCTGCTTGATCATGCCTTCGCCCCCATGCTAGTGTAAATAGTCCTCGAGGTCTAAAATGCGCATCTATTGAGGTATTGTCGGGATTTATACGCTCGGTATTATATGCCTTGAAACAACCGCTGGACGTCCATAATAATTGCGGCTGCCGCAGGCTTATTCCTCCTATATCTGACGCCAAGTAGTGGAACTGGGGTTTTTGTAATATATTCTCCGAGATACTTACTTTCAAATTGGTCGATAGTAAACGGGTACAATCATGGCTCGACCCGCATTTTGGTTGCCAGAGTGGGGAAACCTCGGATGCACCGAGGTTTCTCCTCTGATTAATTGTTGTGGCATGGAAAATGAGAATAGCTATCCAGCCTCATTGACAGTATAGGGGAATGCACTCGATGTCATCCAGCCGAGTAAAATGAAGAATACATTCGCGTACCAAGCTTTCCTTGTCTTTCGGACATGTTGCGCCTATGAAGTCCAAAGTGTACCGTTGAAGGGACAAGACTCCGGCTTGTAAATAAGCCTCACGGCCGGACGAAATTGGACTACACGAGCTACGCTACGACCGCAATTAGCTACTCGGACCGGCTGTATTTTTCTTGGATGGTGTCAGATCGTGACTCCCCGAATCTATCTGCTGGAACAGTCAGTGGCGAATCCGTTTACAGTACCCTTGTCATATCACGATTCACAAAGACCTCAATACCTCGCATGGCTCCGCTAACTCCCCGAGGAACAAGATATTTCCAAGGATCCACGTTTATTCCCCTCCTGATCGAAACATATATAAGATCCACCTGAAGATCCTTGGGCCTACATCATTAACTACGAACATGTACTCTCCACCTCCTCGTTCCTATGGACTAGTCAAAGAGAGCGCCGTCACCCACCCATCTCTCCGTATGTATCCTTTCTCTTCCCAATAATTAACATCGACTCATACTGGTCAAGACATCCGCGACGTGCATGACGCCCACGTCGTTCTAGAAGCTGTTCGACTAAATATTCTGCCTCTGCTTAAGCGCCGCCTACTCGCCAGCGAGCGAGATGAGCTAAAGAGCGGCCATGTCTACGTCTGGGAAGAAGCACAAGACGACGGCGGGCTACTACGATGGACTGACGGTCGACGATGGTAATTATTGTCAAGCTCCTATTACAGTCATATCTCTGACAACCTATAAATCTTTAGGTCTCAAAGCCGAATGCGGGGCGATTATCTCTTCTACGAAGAGAAAATCGAAACAACCCAGGAGGAACGTGACGCGAAAGCTGCTCGCAGGTGACTACTTTTGCAATGTCGCTGATAGTTGCAAACACTCACTATCTGATAGAGCACGTCGTGCATCAGATCCAAATGCCATTGTACCCCCTCCGATCAGACGGAAGGACCGCCCGTCAAAGCCGAACGGCCTTACAAAACAGACCTACTCTGTCACGGTTAACCTTCCAGGTTCTTCGGAGACACGAAAATGGCACGTTGTGGCCTACTTCTCGGTTTGTACCGATCGCTCCAATGATCCAGGTCTATAATTAACCGAAGTTATCTCCCTCAGGGCGAAGACTATGCTCGCCTCCCGGTGATCGATAACTATTCATACCTCCGCAATATACATGCACCAAACGGTATCTTCTTCAGCAACAAGGTTCTATGTACGAGGACCGACAGATTCGCCTCATACTCGGACGAAAGCGAGCCGCTCGACGACGTATATCCTGGCTATCAGCGACATGAAGACTCGGCGTCCCCGGTGTTCTCGTCGCCGCCGTCTCCAGTTCACTCATATTCGCCTCGACTATCTTCGCATGCCTCGAACTCGTCCAAGATACAACTTCCGCCTATCTCTTCCTTAGGTGCATACGAGAAACGACCACATCTGCCACACGCACACACGGTCTCCAATTTCAACGGGAACCATGGCCATGGCCATTACGCTCCTCTGTCGACAGAAGACCGACGCGCCCTGCAACAATTCAAAGTCGTGCTATGAGATAATGCTACTTTGAATTTCTATGCAAAAAAGTATAAATTATTCGGTTGATCATTATGTTGGACTTCTCATGGTATTGAAGCGCTACTATTTACCTTGCTGTGATGCTAGTTTTCTCTGTATTTTTTTTACTTACTCTTGTGGGGCGTATCAATAAATATCTGCGTTCTACATACACATCCGCGGTCGAGCTGCAAGCTACAAGATACGGAATGCATGGGGATGAAATCACAGGTAGGTATCACTCGGTCTACCATCGTCCACTCTTCGGAAATAATGCACCCTGAATCGTGCCACTGAGATCGAGGATTAAAGAAGCGGCCACGGCACTTCTGAGGTTAAGTCCGTTTGTGTGAATTTTGATCCAGGGGCGTGCCGATGGACACCTGAAAACTAGAAACCACTTTATTATCACAGCACTATTATCGACACCATTATAAACGGTAGGAACCGAGGATTGTCCGATGATTTCTGATCAAACGAACGAAGTGCAACAACGAAGCTTGAGCTGAAGCCTGGAGAACTCCTGGTTTACAAGTCGATCAAAACAAGATTCGAAGCTTATTTTCAGAGCAGCCCGATCGATCTCTCCGAAAGAATCTAATATTGTGGCATGTATGTGGAGGGCGGGGATGCCTCAGGGCAAGTACGTTAAGAATATGGATTAATGTTTACTCTACATCCCCTATCACCTACCGGGCCAATATGGATCACCCTTACCGTGACTTTACGTCCAATCCAAATAGTACAACGAATGAGATACTCGGTGTCAATAGATGCTGTAAAATCGCATTCCTTCCGTTTGGTGCATAGGAGAGTGTATCTGCATGTGCCGGCGTTGAACTGTATTAATTACCGTATAGGCCCAGTCAGGAACAAAAATCTTTCCTTGGCTGACATACGAAGGAAATTGTTAGCGTTTATGGCGATGTTTATAATTGTCTGAGGCCAAGTTCTTCGTCATGATGTAGCTCGTCCGAGGGGAGCCAATATCGCTGAGCTGCTGCGTAAACTCGCTACTTACATCCGAGTCGGTGGCTAGCTATTTATTTCTTGCGCGGATATCATCATAATCTTTACCGCCTTACGTTTGGCTTTTGCGAAAGTCCGGTAATTGTTATTGCGGACTGAAATTATTGTCTATCAGTGGATTAAAGCCCAGTCTCTTCGAGAACATCCGCTGTAGGATGGAGTATGCGGTGAATTCGCCGAAGGTCATGCAAGTCTTGCGCAAGTAGCAGAACTTGGCCGCAAAGGAATCACGGAGATTCCGGTATTACAAAATCTCACGATGTCAAGGATGCAAAGCACATGGATTCATGGCCTATGTTCGCGGATGGTGTCCTATGAAAAGAAAAGAGGCGTGAAGGTGGCTTTAAGGTTAAGTATACTTACACGGACCTAATAGTTTTTGTCACATGTGCATGAACAACGAGGGTGGAATTTGTCGGAAGACTACTACTATAGTACTCACACTCGGAGCGACGAGAATTGGAGATTTTTCAATATGAAAAAGGAGCTGCTTAGTCCGGTGACTATCTTGCATTGTGGCCAAATTGTGCCCAATGTAAGCTGCCGGCATTGCTTAAACAAATGAAGGTGCTATGATTCTCACCGCAATCTCACTGAGGGACGTGGTAACTAAACCGATTAGAAATTTCAAGGTGTCGTAAGTCTTAATTTTTTTATTCTTGGGTCGGCTTTACCATTGTACCACTTTACCTTCCTTCTCAATTCCTTCCAGCATTTCTATGTACATTTGTACGCTTCAATTCCCCTTTTCTACCAAGTATGTACCTAATCATTACGGCATTAACCGATATTGATCCGTTATCCGGTCCGTCATGCAAAAGTGCAGCGTGGGAGCGAAAGGTATGCAACGCCATGAAGGAAGTCATCTACATCCAAGCCGGAGAAATCTCAAACTATGCAGGTGCTCACTTCTGGAACACCCAAGAAAGCTATCTTTCTGGTGGAGAGCCTGGTGATACAGACATTGAACCCGATGTTTCCTTCTGTGAGAGTGTAGATGGCCAGGTTCGTTCATGTTGCGTATGGCAGTAATCACGAGCTGATTTTACCTAGGGAAGGTCTACGCTGTATCCACGCCTTCTCGTTTTCGATAGGAAGTGTGAGTCTGGGAGCTGTGACAGGACATTGACAACTCATTTACATCTCAAGTGTAGCGAACTTTGGTACATTAGCTGCAGAGAAAATTGTACAATCTCTCGACGACGAGGCCTATGAAGCTCAACATCTATGGTAACCACCCGTGAAAGCATTTTAAACGGCATTGACCTAAATCATAAACCAAATCTACAGGACGAATGGATTCATCGAGTACCGTCAAGAACCGATATCAAAGAGTGCCTACCAGCAGCAGATGGACGACGAAGCGAATGGTCTCGACACCGATCAACCTGACACGAACCCCACCATTGGCGATATTCGATATTGGTCCGACTTCAGCCGCGTTTACTATCTTCCCAGGTCACTTCAAAAGCTGCCAGATCTCTCTGAGTGGGAAGAGTCGGCCCTGAATTGGAATGAAGGCAATGAACTGTTCAAGCGATTCGATGAGGTCGCTCAGCGTTATCTATAATGCGCAAAGGACCGTGATTGAACCTTTTTCAGGAGACGGAGTTGATGGATGGCGCCGTCCGTCTTCTTGTCGAGGACTGTGATAATCCTCAAGTACGTATTACTTGCCCCGTACCCCGGTGAGATTGTGTCCGATAACCAACATTGACTTAGGGAGTCCAAATCATGAACGACACGAACACGTTTGGAGGTTTTATGGGCTCGTTTCTGGCATCTTTCCGGGATGAATACCTCAAACTCCCGTCGTTTACCGTACCCCTGATGTCAGGTGCCCTCTCCTGGCACTCTCCCCGCTATGATGTGAGAACGAGCAGTTGCCCCCTATTTCACACTGCCGATGCCACCTCTGCTATTTCAGGTCAAAACAACCAAGAAGCTGATCAACGAGGCTTTTTATTTGCGTACGCTCAATGAGTTCTCGTCCATGAATGTTCCCATACAAGAACCGACGGTCTGGCCAAGTTCAATGTGGGGCGATTCCTTGCCATACCCTGTTCGTATTTCGAGTCCCTTTTTTCCGCATTATTCTTAGCTTTTGCATAGATGGGGAGTATGTATCATCAATCGGCTGTCCTCTCCGCCCATGTCGAGAGCTGTACTATTCCATTTCGGTAATTTCAAGATTCTCCATTTAGCACCGCACTTACCCTGCACTTACTCCAGTCTGAAGAATACCCACCAGACTATGGCCAGTGTCTGTGGCCTCCTCAATTGGCGTAACACATGTCCGTTTGGGGAGCTAAGTGGGGTATTCCCTGTCGATAGCATCGCCAGATTAGACCGCAGAATTGTTAATTTTTCCTCCAACGCCCCGGTGAAGATTATTTGATATGCACGGAAAAATGTAGCAAACTCTGACCACTCTATCGTACTTCAGGTTTCACGCCCATATGCGCAACTGACTGTCACGCGGGGGTTTTCGGATAGCCAACAGGACGCGTACGCAAAGCGGTCTGGCGAGCACCAATCTTCGCACTTCGGGTCCATCGCGAGGTAACCCTGATCATTCGAAGTCGATCCAGCGCTTTCTGAATCGCTTTTTCAACCAGCATTCATGCGCTAGCATATCCCATGCCGAGCTCCTTCCCACCCCTCAAGCGGGATCCCACCAAAGGAAGAAGTCTGACGGCCCTCTCACCGACAACCAGTTTGCTTTCTTCAATCTCGGCATCGCCAGATATAGCGAATTCGCTCAACGGCTATGCCCTTCTCGTTGAGAATTGTGTTGCGCGCCGATCTTCTTTGCTACCCTCCATCGGCGTTTCACTGGACGATCTCAAAGACCTGGCGAACGATCTCCGGACAATGCACAACAAGGCGCTCGAAAACAACCCTGACAATGCTTCTGACGATGCTTGAATACGTCCCATCAAAATTAAGCAATTTGTATTAGTACTCATTCTTATTAATATCTTGCAGCTTATCCCCGACCTGCCTGTCCCGTCATAATTGAATAAATTTAAATTTAATTCTTTGTCTGATCCTACCAAGCGAAGATCTTGTGTATTGGTACCGCAATGATAGGCCTTTCGGCGTTGCAAAAGAAATTCGCGACGCGACGACCGCCCGCTGAGCGCAACGGTTCCATATCACCGAGTCGTATTTCTTCTTTCCGAGAATCTACCCTAGCGGGCGAACGCGACATCGATCACCATGATCTTTCATTTATGGCTAAAATATAATTATAGTACATATACAATTCGTGTAAAGCGCGAGGCTCGGGCGTCGACAAGTTGATTATTGACGCTCGCCTCTCCGCGGTGCGTCCATGCCTTGATCATCAGTCGACCATTCAAGGCGTTGGAACGCGAGTCCTGTCCCCGTTTCGCATATGGCAGAAAATCAGACCTCGTAGATCCTCGCTAGCGGCGCATTGACGTTCGTTGATGACCTCGGGCCTGATGTTGTCAGAAACAAAACGGCGACATATACGCATTCCCGCCGATAGACCGCGTCAGCCCAATTCCATGATAATTCCGGGGATTCGAGCTTGTTGACCAATTATTCCTACCGAAAAGTACGCGAAAGAGAACACAAGTTTTTTGCTGTACAAAGACCTACTGGGTACCATTCGTCTTCTGACTGGAAATTTGAAACAGGAGACCGGGGAATCGTTCTTTGTTGTAAAATCCGGCAAAGACCATTTAGTGTAACACCCCTCTTCGAAGACTGACGACGCTTGATAGAATTCGGCACACTATTATACAACAAATATATAGAGAATACTTATACAATACAGAACAGATTATAAAAAGCATGCAAGCGACGGAGGCAGCTCAAAGATTATACTTGGATTTTTTCAAAAGACTATTGCGAGTGGTGCCTAGTTCACTCCTGCCTTCTTTCGAGAGAGAAGTCGGGCTTTTTCCACCTGGTTTTTTTCCTGGAGATAAAATATTAGTTCCCCACAAGCGAACGGGAGGTAAAATGTACAGCGTACCTCTTCTTTGGAAATGGGTTTACCAAGATAGGAAGCAGGGCTGCGCGCTTCGCCAGTCGAGAGAGTAGGAGGAAGTTTGGTCTTCGAGGTGTCTTCCAGGCCCCTCGACCCTTGAGTCACCTCAGATTTGCCCTTGCCGACATCGACGCCGGCACGAGAGAGGGCGGGGGCCGGTCCACTTTCATGGATCTGGGGATGGCTGTGCGGTCCCTTGTAGTCAAAAACGGAGATAATGGGAGACGGTAAGTTAGCAGAGAATGGCGCCTCCACAGCGGCCCCGGGAACAGATCCTTGGTCGGCTTGTAAAGCGAATTGCGCTTTCGGTCCTTCCGGGAGCGACGTCTGCGACGCAGGGATCTGTGGCGGCATTGTCTGGTAGGATTGTCCAGTCGGGGTGCTACCCTCTCGGCCTTCGGGAGAACGTTCGTTACGACCTTTGTTTAGACCAGCGAGTAGATCAGTGGAGCGTTTATCGTCGTTCTGTCTTTCTCCGGGCACCCTGTCTACCGGCTCAAACACAGCCTCGTATTTCCCTGAGGCGGATTCAGAACCATCCATGAAAACGGGAACCTCACGTTTTTCCTCGGTGATCTGAAATTCATCTAACGCACAACGACAGCACCATGAGCCCGGATTTGGCTGAATTCGGAGCTAAATACGTACTCGCCGTGTCTTCCTTCGCCGATGAGGATAATGAGGAGATGGAACCATCCACAGCACGATTGCTCGCCGTGGACTCTCCGCGGTGCAACTGCACCCTATTTGCGGACGAGTCATTTTCCGAACGATTGCGGGCTGAGATATATAGAGAATTAGAAGTAGAGAAAATCAGAAGGAGTGTATACGTCAATGGATGAGGTAGGCTCACCGGCCTCCGAGCGAAGCCGATCGTCATTGACCCTATCAGCGATCAAAACGCCCATCCCTCCGGCTGTGGGGAACCCAGGCAGAACTCCATCCTTTCCTTCGGTGTAAAACTCCACGCCACCAAGGCCGACTGCAGTTCCTTCGTCCTGCACATTGCCCGAGGATGGCAGTGAGGGCATCCTCGATGTCTTGGATTCAGTTCCTACAGCTGCAGAAGGGCGTGGCAATTTGGAGTGGGGAACTTTACCACCGGATTTGAGAGGTGAGCCTTGTGTGCCAGTCGTCGGTTTACGGTTGCGATGAGCAGGGCCTAAACCCGATTCGGTGTGCTCTTCCTCGGCCTCAGCATGTTCGGATGCAGCTATGACGTAGGTCAGAAATGCAGCAGATAATCATGAAATAAAACGCACGCCAGTGCGCCCCAATGTTGTGCAAGATGGCGCCGGCGCTATTGTACATTCCCGCCGCGACTCCTTCTACAGCACCAACAACGTCCCCAGCCACATGCTCGACTTGGGTGGCGATATTTCGAACGGTCTCGGAAGTGTCTTCCATGAGATGGGAGGCCGCTTGCGGCTCAACGAAGCGTTGATGAGACGGGGGTGGAATGGGACTGAGAGCCTGCAAGGTCTCAGAATCATTTTCAGGAGTCGCCTCCGTTCCTGGGCGTCAGAAGTATTTTTGAGCGGGTACGATTGGTAATATATATGTTCTACTCACCGTCGTGGTCCCGAAGATGCCTGCTCTTCCAATCGGTATCCAGGGAGTCTAAAACGAGAAAATGAATAAACGGATAGAAAAAGCAGGGATGAGACAACCTTCGAACCCCGTATGCCCTTGGCCGTAAGGCCTTCCATGAATTCTTTCCTCTGGAAGAGTAGCAACTCCGGATTCCCAGATGTTTCCTGGCATAGAGCCAATGCCGACATCGGATCCAGAAGGGATTTCAGAAGTGGGCAATTCGTAATTCTTATCGCGGTCCTTGAAACCTAGTGAGACACCATGAGTGGATTTTTCACGACGGAGATACCCATGCTGTGGTTACCATGGCTGGAAACCTTCTGATGAGCATGCGGTCTTTCGTCTGGGAGAATGGCTACACCGCGCTCAGTGTTCGGACCGGGAAGTGATCCAACACCTTCCCTAGACCCAGAAGGCTGTTCGTGAGTGGGCAAATCCACCTTGAACAACGGACGGTGGTCGTGCCCGCGATGATCCTGTTCGACAAATTGACCATGCATAGCTACAGAGTAGCGATGAATCCTCGTTTGAGCTTAAAAAATAAGTGGACCATGATAACTCACTGCTTGAGGGATCTGGACTGCTGGGATAAGCCCCAGGAATATTCGGGTCGGGACTCTTGGCGGGGATCGCCTTAGGCAATTTCGATGCTTTCTGTGCGGGGTGCGCTTTTCCACCGGGCATAGCTGTCGTAGATGTCGGTATTGATATTTTTACGAGACAAACCGTAACAATATGTCAAGAAAAGATGTAAGAGCGATGGTGAGGTAGTGATAATCTTGGGGTAAGAGCAAGATCGAGATCTATGGTTTCAAAATTCTGGATGTCTCAAGAGGACCCACATCCTGCTGAGGCCCATGTCCGTCAGGATTGACGTCAATCTACCCAAAGAAGGATGGGATGCATTCGATCAAAAGGTAGGCGTAGGTGTCCTGTCAGGGGTTTTGGTGTCGCGTTTTTCACTTTCGACATGCGCCTCCTGCACCGACATGCTGTTTCGGCCGTTCTTTCTAGGTAGACAGCCGGTCCTTAGTACCGACATAAGCATGCAAATGAACGCGCCGTGCTCGCATTGATTCCTTCCAATCTCCTTGTTTTCGCGTCGTCTTGTGCCAGTTCGAATAAATAATTCAACAGCGGTAGAGTGAGCATGTAAGTATTAGTTCAGATAGCAATCATGCAAATACAGGGACTTGAGAATTCCGCTTGGACTCGATGCGTAGTTTGTGAGGTCGGGAATTGGCGGATTTGTGTCCCCATAGTGTCCTGTTCATTGCAGGTTTTCAACTTTTGTTCAAGTGCTGTCCAAGTGCTGTCCACTCAAATCTGCAAGCGCGCCACGCACACGAGGCCTGCCGAGTCCCGAATGCCCTAGCATGCTGAGGCTTGCTCTGCGTCCATCCAGAGGCTTTGTGCTTCCAAACCAAACAAATGGAATAATTGACGTAGTCTCAACATAATTTCCTCGAGGATGATTCATTGGCTTACATCAATCACGACCACAGTCCTGTCACCGCGGCCGCGCCGCAGAGCACCACACCACTTGGTCACCATGCTCTCTGGCCCTCCGCAGTCATTCCTATCACTTACGGACATCATGGGACATGCCAGATCAAGAAATATTTACGCACACAGACCATGAATTTCTACGTATGGATTGTTTTTCACTGATCACGAACAGGCATGATTGAACTAATCTCCCGCGGTGTACTGAAAATAGTGATGTCCATCATTCAACTCAATGAAAGTCCCGGTGGGCCCCTTGCGGGCCGTCCTTGGGCCGACCTCACAGTGCATGGACACTAAGGACTCCACGGCGTTTCGTTTAGTGTCAATTCTCGGAATCATGAGCATTTGATGCGGAATGCCATTTCATGACCTCGGTTAATAGACAAATATTGGACAAATACTGCTGGCCTAACCTCCCATCCTTTTTTATTGTGCAACTACCGGCCGACGAAGAGTTTTGGCCTGAGCTTTAAATTTCCAGTAGCTGACTGGCACAATTTATATACCTACCCATATGAGTTCCAGATGCACGGTGATTATTGAGCGACACATTCTAAATTTTGCCTGAGTTTATCAGCTTCATTGAGACCTTGGGCGCTTTCCTTGAATGGAAAGAAAATCTGTATATATTTACATATTAGCTCCCGGACAGATGGAAACACTCGATAGCATACGTTGCACACGATACTTGGGTTACAAAATCTAAGCTTTATCTGCCAAAATTGTCCTCGAAAGACGCAATCGCTGCGATGTCGGCGTTTCATCTTGTAGCAATTGATCTTTGCGTGGCGCCATGTGCAAGGCCAGTATCGATTATTGGGCGTGAAGATCCCTGAAAATTCTGTGGGTAAATACTAGTCTGCTAAAGCACTTACATCAGGTACTGTTGTCGAAGTAAGTCAACTCATACACTCTTGAAATTTGAAAACTCATCACACAGGTGCCCGAAAATCTCGATATGCGTCTCTCATTGAGTTTATCAAGTTCAAACGTTGACTTCTTCGAGTAGGCAATCAATCCGGTTATATTTAGGTACTTAATAGTTTCCAGCAAAGATGGGAACCAACATACCATCAGAGCTTTTTTAAATCATGATCGCGTTCAAGATAGGTTGTGGGCGAGTTCTTAAGAAGTGCTCGAATTTATCTTAATTCACGGATAGTAGAAATCTTTCCACTCATTTTCCTCTTGGAAATCTCAGTATGAATTCTACTGTTGTGCCCCAACCGCCTCCCAATCCGCTGGCGTTGTTGCCAAATCCATTTACCCCTATGGCGTTTTTGCCTCCAGATATTGCGGTACAGTATACCATCAATACATACGTCATTATCGCAATCACAACAGCAAGTGTTTTTTCATCGAGAAGAAACGCCATTATTGACGAAGTTTCGCTCTGTATAGCTCCAAATATGGGACACAATCAGCCATCTACTCGACGATTACCATCTTGTGAGAAGGAATAAAGTACACCTCGCGATGATTGTTTATTTCACCTCTCGGTATTCATTTTCTTCACCTCGGCCAATAGAAACGGGCTGACTTGGACGACTCAGGGCAGCAACTCTCGTCTATATGCTTGGGTACACAGTCTTGAGCAGTACGTATTTGCTTTAAATTCGTCTTGATTAAATACTCATACCGATGCAAACTTGAAGCTGCCCCAATCGGAAGATGCGCATTGTTCAACAAAATCATCAACTTTTTCTACTTGATCTCGGTGCCGAGCTCCGAGCTCCTGTTCTTCTTGCATGTCCGAGCGGTCTTCATTCAAAACAAGCCTGCCGTGTACTTCTTCATGTTTTTATGGATCTGCACGATGTTGAGCACTATGACGCCGATCATAGCGGCATACACTGTCGCCCCATTCATCAACATTGGACCTACGAGATACTGCGTCGGGACATTGGTTCCAGCGTATGTCGGTGCAAGCGCCATCGTACCCCTGATCAATGACAGTATTCTATTTTTCTCTCTTGCATGGCGCCTGCAGAGTAATGTGTACATTGGCGCGGACGAGAAAAGGCAGTTCAAAGGCGTTGTCGCCGGGACATACCTTTCACGTCTCCAAAGGGCATTATTTCAGAACGGACAAGCATATTTTCTGTGCGTACTCAAATGTCGGATATTTGACAAGAATATTAGAAGCTGATGAGTATTAATTCTGCAGGAGCACTGTCGTGCTTAACATCTCTACTGTAGGCTTGGTCTACGCCAAATCTATCCCGGTATCATACCGCGACATCATGGGCTTCCCATGCATCGTAATTATGAACATCATGGCAAGCCGGATTTATCGGAACGTCAATTCTGGGGCATTCCACTTGAAGCCAAATGTGTCATCGAACGTCTCGGATACCCTTAGGTTTAATAGCAATGGACATCAAGTGGAGGAAATCAGCTTGAACCAGACGGCGAGTGGGAATAGTGTGCCCGTAGATACAAGGTTTGTTGGCGGTCTGGTTCGGGGGAAGAGCAGTCAATCTTTTAATTTCGTTGGTGATTACGGGGTGTAATCACTGGATTCCAGAGGCCTAGAGCTTGTAAATATTCGCCTTGTAGCAACATCTGTCTTTGTAATTAATATTTATGCACTTCGCCCAAACTTCTCCATCACATAGATAGCACAAGATTACGAAGTAAATTCAACAAATTGTCAACAACTAAGTAGTAAGAAAAAGGTACATCATAATGGCAATATCAACCGCTTGTAGTCCTCCGTTTCAATTTTAAGAGCCAATAGCCTCAATATCGCTACCATTGCGGACTGTGGTTTGTACATCTTCCTTGGAGATATGCTTCGAATAACGCCTCCGCACTAAAACAAACACAATGGCCAATGCCCAACTTATAATTACACCACAGGATGCGCTGATGACAGCCTTCACGACGGGAATGTCGGTAACAGACCATTTAGACAGTAAATGACCTGCAAGAGCGATAGGAATCATGTGGATAAATGTTTGAAGGTATGTGTGTTCTGTCAAGACCCCCCACTTCTTCTGGAGGGCGGGCGCGCAGGCAAAGACAGAAACCAGTGAAATGGTGATAAGGAAAAATGCAAGGGGACTCCAGAGACTGAAGAATATTGTTTGTAAATTCAAGCCAGGGTTGTCAAAGTAGCGTGCGCCTTCATCGTTGAATGTGGGCTTGATGAATTCCCATATATCACTGCACAGATGTTGAGCAATTCCAAGAGTAATGTAGGCAGCGGACTCCGATCCAACCAGGTAACCCACGGCGACGCGCACTCGAGAGGTAAGGATGTAGCGCTTGACAATGGGGAAGTTGACGCCGGCAATGTATGCAATAATATAGGCCACTGGGTTTCCAAATCCGGGAAATTCAAATGGATAGTACCGTCTGTAAATAAATGGAATAAGACGGAGGTGGAAACAATTTCCGATAGTGATTCCAGTGACGAGAATGAAGGAAAGAGCTGTGAGAGCGAGGACCTTCCGGTGGGATGCCTTGATCTGGGCTTCCAGACGGGATAATGAGATCGCCGGCCATTTCCTTCCAGCAAAACGGATGGATAGGTAGATATAGTCGAATAGGAGAAGGGTGAAGACATAAGATCCTGGTCCTTCCGCCTGTCTTGTCCCCAACACGGACCTAAACCTTGCGAAGCAACCGAAGGCGTTTTCCCCGAAGATCAGTACAAGGAACTAAGCAGTCGATTTCTGCACAAACCTGAGCCAAATAAGGGCAGGAACTCCGGTTTTAAGAGTCCTCGAGACGAAGAATGTGAGATCCGACTTAGAGGCGAGCGCTAAGTGAATAGAGTATCCGGACACGAAGAAGAAGGATTGGTAGAGGAATGATTTGTTTGTTGTGATGAACAGTGCAAGTGGGAGTAGGTTGGAGTTCTGGTAATTCGGCTTCCGGATGCTATCTCTGGCGGAAAAAATAGCAGCATGGTGGAAGATCAATAAGACCGTTAAAACTGCACGAAGATTGTCGACGAAATGGATTCTGTTGCTGCTGTTTCTTGCAGATGATGATTGTCCAGTGGCTGAAGGCTCCCCGAGGAGAGGCGTAGTTTCGTTGTTAGTGATCATCACTAAGTATGAGGCCTTGAGGCTTGGATGCTGTGGTATAGTTATTAGTATCACACACTATGATAATTAGCGTACTGTGTGCACAATAACTCACTTCGAGGGAGGTTGGACGTGTACAAATGAGCGAGATGATTGCTATGCTTGGAATTGGGGTATGGGGATCATCATATGTTCCAGGAGCATTGCTGCGATACTGCGGCGCAGATATACCGCGGAATCAGGTTAGAATCAGGAGTCGGGCGAGTTAGAGTCACACTGGCGCATGATCATTGGCAGTGCATCAACGTCAACGCCAGCGCTCATCGCACGTGCAACGCAATATCATATCGGACTCTACTTTAGGAGACTACAAAGAACCACTTAATACGTTTGTATTGAACGTTATTTTCAATGGCGCTGCGCAGCGCACTGCCAGATGTTTGTCGGAAACTCCCAGCCTCGTCGTCGGGGTGGTCCATGTGCGGAAATTGATCAACAAACCAGGTGTTCTCCTCCAAACAACGCAAAAGATATGTAGAAGGTTCAATCACATTTAAGCGCCCGATTAGCGCTCTCGGCTTGCCCTATGTCCCATTCAAGTCCCATTACGGTAGCTCGCAGAAACGCCTCAGTGAGTCTCACCTACGTGTACCTCGGTACTGCGGAGAATAGCACACTGACTGGTATAACTTAAAATCCGTATTTAGATGATGTAATATGTCAGTTCTGTCGAAGAATGATAGTAGATACGAGGAAAGGAGAATGATATTCTGTTCTTCGCGAATAGGAAATCGCCGAAGGATATATTGAAAAGCGAGAACTAGTAACGCCTTATAGTAAGTAAGACATGAAGAGGAGGATAAATGAAAGAAGGACGTGCAGAGGAGTGCGTTCAATGGAAACTGAATTTTGGCGATGCCGTCGTGAGTAAAGTAAAATGATACGCTCTTCTTTATCTCATTTCTTCAATCTCGTGAATCATTGTGGTGGAGCCGTGGCGCAAATCCGCTCACCGCCACCTCCCGAGGTCCTAGTATAATGCATTGTTGTCATCGAATAACGTGGGATGTTTCACGCTTCAGAAACCGATGAACCATGCTTAACAATGTCGCTTAAGATTGTCGCCAGATGCTGATCTGCGAGCCTGAGGTTTTCCACCTGAAAAGATGCCGGCTGTCTTCGAAACAACTACTACATATATGTGCGACTGTCTATTCAATCAATGATTTTGATACATTTGGAGCCGGTTGGAGCCGGGTACATACATAGAATACTGCCGTTTTGGTCAATGAAGACGAAAATTAAGTGGATATTAAGAAATAGTAATTCCTCTAAGAGAGGATGATGGTAGAACGAACTTGAAGTGTTCAGTTAAATAGTAAATTGCTTGGTATCGTACAAAGAAAATGAGAAGCCGATATGCTGAGGAAGAGAATTCGATAGCAATGTAATTGTTTGAAGATGCGAGGTGTGACGTGCGCGTGAATCAGCATCTTTAGAAGGTGGTGGTCCATGCCTTGAGATCAAAATCGGAGTCTCGGGCATCGTCCATCCAGCGATATTCCTGGCAGGAGCGAGGTTTAATAGGGCACTGCCACAGCGAGAGACTAGAACTGACCAGAAGAGTTTTCGGACTGTGCCTTTCATCCGGATCTTTCACTAAGCACGCGTCCACGAACTCCTCCGCTTCCTCATCAAAGGACGCACCGAGCCTCGGCGCGGGTTCGCGCACAATCTGGTGCATCAGCTCGATGATGCTCATCGATGACATCCCGTCCGCGTCGAACGTCGCGTTCTTGCTCATGCGCTTCGAGGCGCGTTTGCTGATCCGGTGCTGTTGACGCTTGTTGAATAGGAATGTAGAATCCCGATGCGTAGGCGTTTTGTCTTTGTAAGAGTCCGGGGACCAGTCGGAGTCTGAGTCAGAGCCTTCTTCGCGCAATACATCCAGGTCAGAGGTATCATCGTCGTCCGAGAGGCTCTCAGTGAACGGGAAGCGACCGGTAGCCAACTCAATCAGAGAGATGCCAAGTGACCAGATGTCAGATTTGATTGAATACTCAGCGCCCTGGATACGCTCGGGCTGGATATATGACCGTCAGAATTGGTATGCAGTATAGAGAGTACGACACGTACGCTCATATACACGGAAGTGCCGACAAAAGTGTTGGCGATAGAGTTGATCAGTTCACCAGATACACCGAAGTCGCAAAGTTTGATGTCGCCTTCGGAGTTCAGTAGGATGTTTGAGGGCTTGATATCTTGAAACAGAATATGAGTATTATTATAGAGGGCGGTATAGCAGTGCGAGGAACAATGAATGATCACATACCACGGTGGATGATCCGATGAACGTCATAAAGATAGGTGAGCCCCTCCAGCACCGAATTAGCCACGAGACAGACAACTTTGATGGGGATGGCTCCAATATTCTTGTATATCGAGTCAAATGATCCCTTGTCCATGAATTCCATACAGATACAGATATTGGGCTCCGCGATGAAGGAGCCAAAACACGAGATGATGTATTGCGAGTGACATTCATGCATGATTTGAAGTTCGCGCAGAATCTGCTTTCGCACCGATGACTTCGCGTCAATTAGTACGATCTTATCATATGTCAGTAGAAGCCATAAGAAAGAGCAAGTGCGTCACACCTTCTTCGCCATTATAGTTCCAGTGGGAATATGTTCCACCTTGACTACACTTCCACCGTTCCCCTGTCCAAGATCCGCCAGTTTCGTCAGATCTTCGTTCTTGAGGCCGAGTTTCTTGACGGCTTTTGACTGCAAGTCCAGTTTCGCGAGCGTCTTGGAAAGCGTGGCATGCATGGCGCTGCGACGGCCCGTTGCCGGGCTCTCTGCAGGCAACGTAGGATCGAGCACAAATCCATTGGCTGGTCCTCCGCCCTCAGCTAGTGGAGGTGGTCGTCTCTTTCCGGGGAGTGGTGCTGGCCGCGTCGCAATGGGGTTGACAGATGTGGGAGCAGGCGAGCCTTCCTCCTCAGCTGGAAGTACCAGAGCCTTGAAGTTGCGCTTGGTTCGCAGAGGAGTTGAGGAGGGCACATATCCTAGGGGTGCTGGCATAGACATACTTTTTGGAGCACTCGTCGCGTTGGGTTTAAAAATGGTTATGCTGAACAAGACTGGTGTATTTTAAATCATGGTAACCGCGCCATCAACGGAGCCATTCCCACGTTGGGATCTGTCGCGACTTCGCACATTTTCGTACTGAATGAAGTTAAGATCAAATCTCGGGTATGTAAAGCACTACTTAATAGAAGCCCTGATACATAGATGGGGATTTCCGTCTTAGCCTCCTGGTTGCTATTGAAAGGGAGGGCATTGTTAGTACAAGTTCGCGGTAGTGGCCTACGAACAAGGGTAAAAGGGTCGCTCTCGTCGCCATAGTCTTGCTTCATGTTCACCACAAGGATATTGAAACAAATGATACAAATTTTACGCGCATCAAAGTTATTTTGAGGGAGGCAAGGGGTACTGGAAGTCCGGTCAGTACACTCAGCACTGCCACAGTCAATCTCAGGCCTGCCAGCTCCAGCCAATTCTAGTCCCTCGTATACATAAATTGTCGTATATTGGTCAGAAAATAATCCTATCAATGCTTGCAGCTGGCAATTGACAAATTCGAAATATGTAGTAGCAGTAAGCACATCGCACTTTATAGTCAATGGAACTGATTGTGCCAGTAAAATAATTGAAAGGTAGAGGCAGTAAATTTTAACATACTTAAAGTAATAAAAAATCTATTCGCTATTTTCTCTTTGTCCATTGACTTTAGGTATGCGTCAGCGAGTAGGTTGTTATAGCTTGAACTTACACGAAGGGCCTTGGTCAAGAGTTGATCGATTGATCAAAGAGTGGCTGTGTAATTGATTGTATGACAAATAAAATACTGATTTCAACAAGATTTCAACGCTTGCGCAGCCCCACAGCTTCAAGTTGCTCTTGTCTTTCTCAGCAGCATTCAGTACTGCTCCGTATCTTCACTCTGTTTCGTGATGGCAACATCAGTGTTAACTCTCCCTGTGGCTTCCATTCAAAACACTTTCCCGGAAGTTCTTCAAGAGGTTGAGGATGGCATAATTCAGTCGGATAAGTTCTGGGTTTCATGCTATAAAACCTCAGAAAGATCTGTCCATGCGAAAGTCAGCGCCGAGCTTGATGACCGCGATAGGAACCTTGTTGTTCTGAAAGTCATAGAAGACGATGTGGAGATATCAAAAGATGCCAGCGGGGTGAGTCTCATAAAAATCATGTTCATTGCTCCGCCTTTTTTGCAATTTTCCCTTGTTCCACTCCTTTCAATTGGATCCCACACTTTGATACGAAATATGATTTACGCTGTGCTATCAGCATATCAGCAGTCTTCTCTGCATTTAATCTCTCTAACCAATTTTGGGTGTCCTCTATGGGCTCTGACTCACGCGTTGCTCTGTATTAACAGTCTGCGGCTATCTAATGTTTGTATTCGTACCCAAACCAGGATTTCTTCTTGGTTGATCCCAGCTGTGAATCCGAGCCATGGCTTTATCTACATTCACGGTGTTCGGCGATTGCTTGATCTTTTCCGTAGAGGCCTTGTTTATTAGATCTGCGCAACTTTCATCATTCTTGAAGCTTGAAGCTTGA
This sequence comes from Hypholoma sublateritium FD-334 SS-4, assembly GCA_000827495.1. Taxonomy (NCBI): domain Eukaryota; kingdom Fungi; phylum Basidiomycota; class Agaricomycetes; order Agaricales; family Strophariaceae; genus Hypholoma; species Hypholoma sublateritium. The sequence goes on along the minus strand of KN817527.1, from coordinate 532,516 downwards.
TATCTGATGTATGTACTTCGTCTTACTAACCGTCTTATTTTCAGAACTATACCATCGCATGCGAACCATTGAACATACCCCCAACCAAGGTGCTAACGCCTTATCAAGAATACAAAGATCAAGAACGTTCCAATCCTGCGCGCGTACGTCTTTATCGTTCATTTTACTCTCCCGTTCACACATCCAGCAGCCACACAGGATTACCGCATTCGATGTCTCGCCTGATTCCTCGCGCTTTGCTACAGGTTACCTGGATGGATCAATCTTCTTGTACCCCACATCGGCGGTACCGCTGTCAGCGTGCCCACGCAAGCGCCTCCTGCCGCAGTCGATCGACATCACGAAAATGCGCACGACAAGCAAGCCGCACCTCAGCGGCGTAACCTCTCTGAAGTTCTTCCCCTCTTCGAGGGTGCTTCTCTCGACAGGCCTTGACTTCTCCCTGACCATCCTGCCCGCGGAGCTGCCCGATGGACCGCCAAGTGGCGCACGCGTACTGCCTGTCCGCACGCTGCGCGCACACACACGTCCGGTTACGGACACGGCGATCATCGCGCTGGGGCGCAACATTGTTTCGGCCTCGCTCGACGCAACGGTGAAGCTCTGGGATGTCTCTTCGGGCGCGGTGCTCTCATCCTTGCCCACCTCGGCATCAGTAACCTCGATGGACCTCGGGGCGCGTCTGCCGGTACCCCCGGACGGCGACGACGCCGTGCCGCCACCGGCAAGCGATGCGCGCGAGCTCCCCGACACCGCGGCGAAGGTCGTCTTCTGCGGGCTGCAGAGCGGCGCGTTCGAGCTGCTCGACCTCGGGTTCAAGAAGTCGGTGTACACCTCTCCCATGAGTGGCGGCGGCGGCGCGATCACCTCCATTTCGTACGCGGAGGCGCACAACCTCCTTGCGACAGGCTCGGATACCGGGACGGTAACGGTATACGACACACGCGCGCTGGGTACGCCGCTGACAGCGTTCCGGCGGCTCGATACCGCGGTCGCGGACCTCGCGTTTGTAATCGGGGGCACGGAGGTAGGACTAGCCGTGGCAACATCGGATGGGTTGCCTTACATCGCGAGCGTTGTTCCCGAGGGACCCGCAGTGCACGCGGAGCTGGTTGGGGTGGATTGTGATCCGGTGCAGAATGTCACCGTCAGGCGCGAGGGGGGCCACATGGACCTCTGGAGCGCTAGTGATGATGGTGTCGTGCGAAGGTACGTACTTTGAAGGCAGCGCCGAAAGGATATGTCTGTTCTGTAACAAACGCCATTGCTTTGTTTTCGCGTCTATTCTGCGCTGATGGGACATGTCCATTTGAACGACAACGAGCAACCGATATCACACTTCCCACTCAGAGAAGAATTTGGACTATTCCGAATAGTACATATCCCTCGACGCGGTAATCTACAGTCAAGCGAATGATGGAACAAGAAGAATCGAACGATCTTATCTCTTACCATAAGTATCCAGGTACGGGGATGTCCACCGCATGATACGTTGGCAAAGCCGATACTTAGATGCAACTTGAATGTAGCCCTTCACATTTTGCGGATTCATCACGATGTCCATAGCGTCGTGCTGCGCCCGAATGCACTGCAACATACCAGTACATCAGTTGCCTGCAGATGTATTTCCAACTGCGCGGTTGCGTGCTGATGTAGATGAGGGCAGATGCATGCGAGGAATTCTTCTAGGATCTTCCCTGGGCGACAGCTGTCAGCGATTTGCCACGCATGTGCCTGGAAGATGGGATGGATGCCTGTAAGCCTTCGATGAAACGTTTGTGGGTGTATTGAACATCGCAGATGTGAGAACTGGGTTATTATTGAATCCCCGAGCGCTCAGAGTCATATCACAGATCAAACTCTTAGGTTTAAAAAGCGCCTTACTTATGGCTTCAACAGGTGTGGAGAGGTGTGCGGGGAATTTTTGAGAGACCGAACCTTAGCAAGCAAGCTTGAAACAGCGCCTTACTTATGGCTTCAACAGGTGTGCGGAGACGTAGGGCGGTGTGCGGGGAGATTGAGGGGCCGGACCTGGGCCTTTGCATGAAGTATTCAATCCTCGGCCTCAGCGCTCAGCATATAAATCAATCCCTGTACCGGAGGTTTCCAGTTTCAACGCGATATCCATGACAATCGACTATTTTACAAACACAAACGGATATACGGACAAGTATGCTGACTTCGTAATTCGGAAAACACATTATGCATGAGAAAATGTATACTGAAAATTGTCCATCAAGTGGTTCAGGTTCGCTCTCAGCCGCGACTCTGGCTAGGACCACAACAAGCATCCTACTTCGCCGCCGCGTCCCCCGCTTCATGCTTTCCGCCCAGAGCCTTGAACTCCCGCTTCAACTTGTGGAAGAATCCCTGCTTCTTGGACGGCGTCGACCCGTTCGCTGCTCCATTTGCTCCCTCCGCGCCTTTTACATCCTTCCCAACAGCGCCATTGGCAGCGTGCTTCTCCGGTCGCGAAGACGCGGCGGCGTTTCCGGAGCCCACGACCCCAGTGGCGCTTCGTGCACTCAACCCAGGCGCAGCCGCGGCGGCTAGCGCACTTGTGCCGGTACCCGCGCTCGCGCGGCGCCCCCTCTCCGCGGCGGGCTGCCCCTTGGGCGGTGGGACGGGCGGGCCATGGCCCGGCGTGACGTGCGTCGAGTCGATGACGCCAGAGTCCGCGGTGGGTCTGTGCGCGCCCGGCGAGGCAGGCCCGCTTTCCTTCGCAGGGGCGGCCCCCGCCGAGGGTCGCCGCACTTCAAATGGGACGCCCTCGCCCACACCTTGCTTTGCGGCTGTGGAATACTCGCGGCCGTCTGAGAAGGGTGCGCCGTTGGCCCTCGCGAGAAGAGATGGCTCGGCGGTGTCCGGGTGGGGCGTGTCGCACGCATTTTCGGCCGTGTTGGCGGCCCCATTCTGGGACTCATACGCGTCGTTCCCGCTGAACACGCTCGTCCCTGGCGTATCGTTGACGTCGACCTGCGTGCCAGCGAGGCTCCGCGTGCTCGCGTCCGCGCTTGCCGCCGTTTCTTCCGTGCGCGCGCGCGACTTTTCCGGGGTGCCATTCATCCCTGCGAATGCGACCGTGGGAAGGGCGAGGTGTGTATGAGGTTCTGAGTCTATAGAGTCCATTTTGTCGGCGATGGGCGACTGGAGTGCTTTATCCTCGTTCCCTGTGTTGCTGCCTAGGCCCTCGTGCATCGTCTCGCTCGGTTCCTCAGGTGTCTGCGGGATGGTAAGTGTATTGCGCCTCACGGCTGGATCGACCTCGACAGAGCTAGGCTCGCCAGACACAGGCGAAGGATGGGTCGAGATCTCATCCTCGGCTGCGCCAGTGAATGGCGGAGCGAGTGCGATTTCTGTGGTCTTCGAAGGGCCTACAACTTCGTCTACAGCCGGCACCGCTTCCCGTGTAGCTTCATGAGCTTCCCCGCTGTTTGTTTCTTCGCTCGTGGGTAACGCAGCCTTCGCCACAGAGTCGGTGTATTGGAGCTGTGACGTTATAGGGGATACAGCTGTGTGTCATCAGTGCGAGGGAAATTGGAGTGTGCAAGAGCGTGCTTACGCAGATAGGCGGCGACGCTCTGCGGGAGGTATCCACCCACCGCCTCTCCTGTCTTCACCGCGTAACCTCGTGCGCTTTCGAACGCGCCAGCCGTGACACCCTTCACGTACTGGGCGTCGTGGTCGAGTGTCTCCGCCACCATGTCGCGCACGTACTGCGCATCCCGGAACAAGGTCGATGGTTCTCCCTGTATGAGCTCCTCTGCACTACCCAAGTACGCCCCTGGTATATCTTGGTTCTCCTTGCTGGTGATGTATGTCACTGCCGGGGCCTACTCGTTGATGTCGTCAGATATCAGCTCTTCCAATCGATTCCGTTGAATGGCATTCACCTCGTCTGGTACTGTTGACTCCTCTGGTGCATCTGTGTCCGTCGCCTTGTCGGCGGGGTATGGTGTATTTATGACAGGGCCGAGAGCGTCGAGCGTCGTGGATGCCCAGTCTGATGAGCCCTGTGTCTCCTCCAGAGGTACGCTCAGTGTCGTGGGAGCGATCTCTTTAACGTTTATATCACTGGATTTTGTGTTCGTCTCTGAGTCTTTCTGTGTGTTTTCCATCCTGGTGGTGTAGTCGTTTCGCAGAAAATGAACGAAAGAAAAAAGAAAGACGAATTTATCAAGAATTTACTGAATTTACTTCATGCGCCATTGAGCTTCCTATTTATAGCCTATGACGTCACCTGACGTCATACACCCTTCCACTTATCCAGTGATGTCTAGTGATGTCCACTTCAAGTCCACGTCTCAATGGTCATGAAATTCACCTATACCACGACGTAATTATTTGACAATCCCAACACAGTTGATATAAACGCGAAGATGTCGATGGTCCAGGGAAATTAATAAAATTAAGCGCCCCAAGCGTGTGCTGATCACGTGTGATGGAGGAAGTACGGCCAGCCTTGGGCCAGCCTGACAATAATCAACTTGTCCCGGGCCACAACTTTGCCACAACTCGCGAGTTTTGTTCTTACCTTTGGTTGAATCCTGGAGCCTGGATAGGTCGGGAAATTTCAACAGCTCGGAAGCTCGAACTAGGCACGAACCATAGCATCCAGCCCTCCTACAAAACGTCCACGAACCTCAGATGCTGACGATGGAATTGCCCCAGTAAAACGAAGTGGTCGGTTTTGGTTCGTCGATGGGAATGTAGTCGTCCAGGCTCAAGACACACAGTTTCGCGTACACCGTTCGGTCCTTTCTCTCCATTCAGAAATAATGAAGGATTGCTTTTCCTGTCCCCAGCCGTCGGACGCGCCGATGGTAGACGACTGTCCCGTGGTCCATCTGTCTGATTCAGCAGAGGACATTGATAAACTTTGCGCCCTTCTTTACGGAGTGTACCAGTGAGTTGTGGCCACTAGATCTGCATCGAATCGTACTTAGATCCCGTCCTCTCATGAGCCTCAATTCAGAGTCTGTTGACACTTCATACTTGGCAATGATGATGCGTATAGGGCGCAAATATGAGATAGCCTCTCTCACGTCTACAGCGTTGAACTATATGCAACACTTGTTTCCTTCGACTCTACAGGAATGGGATAATCGACAAGGAGAAGTCTCGAGGTTAAGCGACAACCAAGATAACGCTTTTATCTTCGATATCATCAACTTGGCCTACGAAAGCCACGTTCCATCTATTTTACCGGCTGCCTTTCTTTCGTTGTGGCGGAACTATACTATTGTACGTTTCATGTCCTTACACAGCTATAGCTATGGCTTACAGAGTGTTGCAAAGGAATCCATCTTATCAGGAATCCAGCGCCGGAAAGATGGCCAGCCTTTAGTAACAATTCTGGGGCCTCAGGCGATGCATGACTGTCTACGTGGCCGGATGACCTTTTTGCCAGACTTTTTGCACAGAGTCGCAGGTCACCTCGAAAAACCCGGCGAATATGGCTACCCATTCAGAGAATATCAAATTCCCGATTATGGCTGCGAAGATATCTGCTCAAAGATTTTCCCGGATCTTCTAGTGCTTCTCCTCGAACTAGCAAAAAACGAAAGTTTTCAATTTCATCAAGGTATCGATGAAATTTGGACCGACTCGGAAGAGCCTTGCAAACCACCATTATGCACTGAGTGCAAATATCAGTTAGACAGCGCATTCGACAACGGCAGAAACGAGGCATGGGAAGGGCTGCCCATCCTGTTACAGTTAGATCAGACCTTCAAGGTTTCGTAGATGAATAGAGTAGCTTCCAAAAAAAGCAGAGTTGTATATGTATAGTTAAACTGGTGCCAGCCCGTGAATGAGCAAAACGGGGACAAACGATAAATATTTTGCGACCTCGACGGTATCCCAAATGAACCAATGCATGAGCTACTCCACTCGTCAGCTTGTCCGATATTACGAACCTCGGTGAGTTTCCCGACTTCATGGCGCGCCGATACAAGGGCACATATGACCGAAAGCTCCCAGCCTCTTCGTAGGCAGCGAATTGATCTTCCGCGAGGTTGATCGCCTTCAGCGCAGGGAATACATCCTCGGAGGCGTCCTCAGACTTGGCATTCAAGATGTACGCCGCGCTCGTGTCGTCCGTGGTGAGCGTCTCGACAGCTGGGAGGCACGCGAAGAAAACAGCAAGCGGGCCTATCGGCGTGTGTGCGGGAAGCCTCAGCTGCATCTCCGTAACCGTGGACAGCTCTGGTGACAGCTCCGGCAGCGCGAACTCGACCACGTCGAATACTTATAGATTCTGTGCAGGAGCCGCGGCGAGGAGTACGGGTCCAGCAGAGATGGATCAATGGTCAACAGCAGCCGCTGTACCTCTGCAAACTTGCCGCTAATATGATGAAGAGGTATCGGTCGAGCTTGGGAGCACGATATTGAAGCGCCTTGATCCATAGCATTGAGCCACGTCATACGATCTCGTTGAACCAGTCGACCGACGCGCGGATTTTGCAGAGATAGCGCCATGAGTTGCATACCTGGGCCGTAATGTGTGTCGTCGCTAGCGCTGTCGGGTCTAGGAATATGTCTGCATTGTGTTCGAAAATCTCGAGCAGCAGGTCTGCTGTTCATCGTGGGCGCGCGGTTGGAGCGCGGTGTCTGGCATCTGCAGCCGGCTGCCGCGCGGAGTCCGGACGCGCCTGGATCGCGAACACATATCCCGTGATATTTCCAGCACGTGTTTCGGGTCAATTGCATTCACGTCTATCGATGGGCGTTGCGCAGTGCGCACGACAATCATTAACGACGGCAACGACGACGAGTATACCTTATTCCTCTCCATAAGCATTTCTTACCGACGCTGCATTAGGAAGAGCTCAGCCTCCGAAACGCTTGCACATCACCAAATGTCGGACTCCTTCGCGGACCTGTGGTCGACAACGGCGCCGCTACCTCCAAAACCGAAGCCCCAGACCCTCTCCGGAGCCTCGTCCTCTTCATCAGGACCACAAACTCTTGCCAATAAGCCCTATTCCAGTAACAAACCTGACGTATTTGCTCTGCTCGCCAGTGCGGGCCCAACTTCGAGTTCGGGTACGCGGTACGGGTCAGGCCTGACCGCCTCGGCGCCCTCATCGCGCGCGATGACACCGTCAGGACCACCTCGATCATCATCCTCGCGACAGACTCCGCAGCCTCCGGAGCAGGCATACTCGCAGCCCGTGAGCAAAGCGAACAGTGGGGATGCATTTGGGGATCTCTTCGCCTCATCTGCGGGGAAGGAAGCAAATATGACGCTGGCCGCAAGACTGGCCCAGGAGGGGAAGGGGCGCGGGCGGGAGGCACCCCTGGCAGCAGCTGGGGAAACCAAGCCGGCGGCGGCGGACGGCGGGGCGTGGGCTGGCCTCGATGCACTGATAGGGGGAGGACTGAACGCTTCGACCCCACCGCCTGTTGCTGCGCATATCAAGGTCGACGACGTGGACGACTGGGGCCTCGCCGACTTTGGTAGTGCTCCTGCGACCACGAGTCAGAGCGGGACGACAAACGATGACATATTCGGTGCGCCCGCTGCCCCGCCTCCCCGCCCGTCAGGCGCCCCAAGGCGTGGAAAACAACCATCCCCGACCCCAGACGCCCTCGCCCAGATTGTGCAAATGGGTTTCTCCACAGATCAGGCGCGCTCCGCCCTCGCTGCCACAGAAGGAGGAACGAATGTGCCTGCAGCACTCGAAAGCCTCTTATCTGGCTCATCATCCACACCCGCGCCTCGGCCACGGACGACCACCGCAAAGAGCCTGTGGGATCTCGAGGCGTTCTCCGACCCCTCACCGGCCCACGGGACCAGGCGGAACGATGGCATGGCTCGCGCGCAGTCCGACTCACCGGCGGGGGTGCATGCAGGCCACAAGAAGAAAGTCGCCCCCGTCAATGAGACCTTTGATTTTGGCGGGCGCGAGGACCGCGTGGCCGCAGAGCGGGAGCGACAGAATCGTCCGGCACAAGGGCGTAGTCGCGGGCTGTTGGATATTTCTGATGACGAAGACGGCGGGGACAACTTGCTTGCCAGTGGCGACGATCACGACCACGAGGACGATATCCTCGGTGCATTTGGCTCACCTCCAGCAGAGCCTCGTCGCTCGCGCGCACCTGGAACGAACGCACGACCGACTGCGGATACCAGCGTAGCCCGTGTTCCCTCTCCTCCCCCGCACATTCTCGGCCAGATCGTCGAGATGGGCTTTTCCGTCACGCAGGCGCGTACCGCCCTGGCCCAGACGCCCGGCGGGCTCGACGTCGCCGCTGCACTGGAAAGCTTGCTTTCAGGTTCATCCACATCTACATCCACACCTACGCCGGTCTCTGCACCCCGAGGCGCAGCGCCTGCGCCACCCCGCCCACGCGGTGCGCCAAAAGGACAGAAAGAGCGCGAGCGCGAGCGACTCGAGCGCATGGAGCGGCAGCAGTCCGGCTCGGCGCCCAGCGTCGCGGAGCTGCAGGAGCACGCGGACAAACTGCTTGCGCAGGCATCGGAGATCGGCTTGAGCGTGTTCAGCAAGGCGAGCGCATTCTGGGGCAAAGGCAAGGAGCGCGTGGTAAAGGCTTACGAGGAGCGGGCTGGGGTGGGCGCCGACGACGGCCCTGGACGCGCGGGGACACTAGGTGGGCGTGGTAGAGGACGTGGTGTGGGCGATGGGCGGCCGAAGTGGATGCAGGAGGCGGTGGGCGCGGATGAGGAGGAGCGACATGACGTGGGCGGCTTCAAAGACGACCATGGAGGGTTTGCGGATGATGAAGAACACGAGGTGATCAAGGACATGAAGCCACGGGTGCACGATGAGGAGTGGGTGAAAGAGGATCCACCGCCGCTGCTCATTCACGAGGAGGAAGAGGTCGACTTATTCGCGCCCGCGCCAGTCGTACCTGTGCGCGCTGCACCCTCTACAACAATGCCCGCCGCCGCCAGACCTACTCAACGACGACCCATACCCACCCGCGGCGCATCCGCTCTTTCTTCGTCTTCCTCGCGTTCGATTCCGATACCCACACCCGCATCTGTCCCGGACCGCGCCCTGCCCACCGCTACCTCCACAGCGCTGGCGACTGCCCTGCGACACAAGATCGCGGGAACGGACGCATTCAAACTCGGGCAGTACGCTGCCGCCGCAGACGCATACACGGCGGCATTGGCGGCGCTACCTGGAGGCCACCTCCTGAGCGTACCGCTTTATACGAACCGTGCACTCGCACGCATGAAGAGCGGGGACTACCGCGGTGGAGACGAAGACTGCACTGCGGCGCTTGCGTTAGTCGTCGGCGCTGGGGACAAAATCAAGGACGGCGCCGACGCACCCCCGCCTACGTGGGATCCCTCTATGCTCCCTACGTCGCTCGCTCGCGCGGACGCAACTGGGGCATGGATGCACCCCGCAGGACACGGCGCGGATCTCGCCGACGGATATGTGAAAGCACTGCGGCGCCGTGCAGAGTGCCGCGAGGCGCGCGAGCGCTGGTCGGGCGCAACGGCGGACTGGGAGGTGCTCGCGGGCTGTGCGTGGGCGGGCGCCGGAGTGCGGAGCGAGGCGTCAAGAGGACGGGGGCGGTGTCGCGGGATGATTAGCGGCGGCGGGTCGACCGCGCAAGCGCAGGTGAAGCCTCCGGCGAAGCCCAGACCCACGCCGCGTGCGCCGCCCAAGGCTGCGGCACCTGCGGGGTCCTCAAAGGCGGTCGCGGCTCTGCAAGCGGCGAACGCGGCTGCGGATGCGGACGACGCAGCGCGCGCTTCGCTGAAGGACGCAGTGGACGCACGTGTGCTAGCGTGGCGCGGCGGAAAGGAGGGCAATATCCGCGCCCTGCTGTGCAGCCTCGACGCGGTGCTGTGGGACGCGGTACTCACGGGTGCGCGCGTGAAGGGTCTTCACGAGGTCGTTAGTGCGGCGCAGGTGAAGCGTGCGTACGTGAAGGCGGTGGGGCGGGTACATCCTGATAAAGTGCGTTTGTGGTCTTATGCCCCTCATTGATCTATATTTGCTCTGTCATATTCGGAAACACATGCTGACGGTTTCCTTGATGCAGTTGAATGCGTCGAACGCAACTGTCGAGCAGCGTATGCTGGCTAACGCGGTGTTCGGCGCACTGAACGAGGCGTGGATTGCATTCCAAGCGGGACAGAAGTAGACATGCGCCTTGCCGGATCATTAGGAATTTAGCGAGCGTACGTAGGACGGCGGGGGTGCGACGCGTTGATAGTATATATAGGGCGTGGTCTCGCCGATAGAGGATTGTTATTCTATTACTTTCGGACAGGTGTGCGTGTAATGAGTAGACAGTCGTACAGTATTTCACTTCGTTTCAGGCCTTCGAGGAGTGTATTCAGAGGCGTGGTGTCCAATTTATTCAAGAGCCTGGAGGCTGGAACCCTCAACTGACCAACAACTCGCAAGTTTTGTTCTTGCTTTTGGTTGAATTCTGGAGCCCGGACAGGTGGGGTAATTTCAACAGCTCGGAAGCTCGAACTAGGCACGAACCATGGCATCCAGCCCGCCTACGGAACGTACAAGCAGAAACGAAGCATGGGAAAAGGTTCCCACTCATTTGAAGTTTTATAGATCATCCATATATAAGCAAAAAATGCAGAGTTGTACACGCATAGTATGGCTCGATTTAGTGATTCAATATCGTCGAACAAACTAACTTCGTTCGCCAATTCGCGACGAACAGGTGTGGAAAAACAAAAGTTATTTTGCGACGTTCGTTCAACCCCGAATGACCCACCAACGCATCACCTACTCCACTCGTGAGCTTGTCCAATATTAAAAACCTCAATAAGCTTCCCGACTTCACGGCGCGCGGATACCAGGGAGCGTATGGCCGAAAGCTCCCCAGCCTCTTCGTAGGCAGCGAATTGATCTTCCGCGAGGTTGATCGCCTTCAGCGCAGGGAATACGTCCTCGGTGGCGTCCTCAGACTTGGCATTCAAAACGTACGCCGCGCTCGTGTCGTCCGTGGTGAGCGTCTCGACAGCTGGGAGGCACGCGAAGAAAACAACGAGCGCGCGGATCGGCATGTGTGCGGGAAGCCTCAGCTGCATCTCCGTAACCGTGGACAGCTCCGGCAGCGCGAACTCGGCCAGGAATATGGAGACTGCCTCAGGTTTGGGACCAAGGCCTAGCCCGCAAGGGAGCCAGAGGTGGTATCCGGCGGATGAGGCGGCGACGCCGTCGAGGAAGGTAAGGAAGCTGTGCATGAAGCGCAGCGTGAGCTGCGTGGGAGGTTGTTCTTTGAAGAAGCGGCGCGCATGCTTGGCGAGCGCACGCACCGCTGGCTCGAATACAGCGTCGGAAAAGGTCAAAGGGAGGAAGTCGATTGGGAGGTACGTCAACAAGCAGCCAGGCGGCAGATCGATGTTATCGAGGATCACGGGGCAGGTATCCGGGCCTCCCATGAGTATTAGGGACTCGAGCCTGGGGAGGCGAACATGATGTGGAAACTGTGCGGGTACGGCCGTACTGCCAGTGACACTGTCAATTTGCAGCATTTCCAGGTCTTCTGCTTTGCTGATAGCGGTCATTACTTGATGCAATGTGAATGGGGTACCGATGTACAGGGAGCGGAGGTTACGTATCCAAGGAGCACGAAGGTTGAATGGCCAATGACGCGCCTTGAATTGACGTAGAACTGGAGCTTCGTTGGCGAATAGAGGAGGCAGAGAAAGGGACGGCTTTGGTGCTTTCCCCCTAAAGTCAACGTCGAATTCTTCGAGATTCTGTGCAGGAGTGTACAACCAGCTCCACCGCGGCGAGGAGTACGGGTCCAGCATAGATGGATCAATAGCCAACACCAGCCGCTGTACCCTCTGCCAACTTGCCGCTAATAGGCTGAAGAGGTATCGGTCGAGCTGCTTGGTGGAACCACGATATTGGACCGCCTTGATCCATAGCACTGAGCTGCTGCTTCGTCGTACGATTTCGTTGAACCAGTCTACCGACGCGCGGATTTTGCAGAAATAGTCAACGTCCATGAGGTGCCCCCACAGCGACGGCGTCTCAAGCATCAGTGTGCGCCATGAGTTGCACACCTGGGCCGTAATGTGTGTCGTCGCTAGCGCTGTCGGGTCTAGGAACATGTCGGCATTGAATTCGAAGATCTCCAGCAGCAGGTCATGACCGAGTCGCTGAACAAGCGGCGCTGTCGTAGCACTGTTTCCAGTGGTGAGATTAATTTCGACGTTCATGATGGCACAAGTGGATGTTGTCGGTTGCCGGGGTCAAGTTGAGATGAGCGTTTGACGACTAGAAATTTGGGATACAGTTTGAAGGTCTCACCAAGGTCTTACACGAGTTCCAGTGAAGCATTAGTTACCAGTAAGTTGATTCGGAAAATGGTCAGATTTGGGTTGAGTTCGGGATGGTTTTAGTCAAGTTTTAGTAGGCGAGTTCGAGACAGTGACATCAATACCGAATCAACACCACGTGCGCCTTGCACTTGCCTTATTAGGCTTGAGCCAAAACAAAGGAAAAATACTTGAGCGGCTGGCCCTTCTCTCCTTCTCTGCACGCACCAATGTCGTCTAACCTTCAGCCTAATACGAAACGAAAGCGAGAGACACCAGTTAATGACGATGCACCGCGCGAAGTCGAACGAAGTACTCAATTCTGGTTCGACGACGGGAACGTGGTCCTGCAAACTCAAACCATGCAATTTCGTGTGCACCGCTCACTTCTTTCGCTTCATTCGCCAATCATGAAGGATTGCTTTGCGTGTCCTCAACCCGGGGATGCGCCGCTGCTCGAAGGATGTCCCTTGGTGCACCTACCTGATCCAACTAAGGATATTGAGAACTTCTGTGCTCTGCTTTACGGAGTATATCAGTGCGTCCTAATTGCTATCGCTCATGTTTTCGGGCAGACTTAGACAAACGTTGTCTCGCGTCAGCCTTGATGTGGACGGAATAAACTATGCTTATCTGGAAACGATGATGTACATGGGCAGAAAATACGGCATTTCCCATTTCACAGCTTCTGCTCTGAAACATCTGCAAAAACTCTTTCCTCCAACATTAAAGGCCTGGGACAACGGCTGCTCGGGGATCAAAAAAATGGCTAGCGAGAACGAAGGACTCCTGTTCGATGTTATCAACTTGGCCTACGAATATCGCGTAGCGTCTATCTTACCGGCTGCTTTTCTCTCACTATGCACGATCCACAAGTTGGTAAGTCCAACAAGGTTTAGCACTCCTTCGAAGCTCACAGTGTCGCGTATAGGATGAGATTTTGTCAGGAATTGAACGTCCTAATCATCACCGACCCCTGGCAGCATTGAACCATCAACCGATGTTAGACTGCATGCGCGCTCGAATGACCTTCATACCTTCTTTTATCTGCGGCATCGTAAACTTCATGGAAGGCGACGACCTAGACGATGAATCCAAAATTCAATATATAATCCCGACCGCCCGTTGCACCAAGAAGACGTCATGCCAAAGAAGATTTGTGGACGTGTTGACAAGATTAATCGGATTGAGTTCAAGCATCTACTGCATTAAGTTTCCTCGACGTCTTGACGTATTATGTTTTTCACTTGAAGATATCAGTGATCCGTTTTGCAGACAGTGCGAACCTGAAATGCAGAAAACCTTCGACACGCATATCAAAACGGCATGGGACGAGCTCCCGGGTCATTTACATATGTCGGAAAACTTTGATGTATAATAATATAGCGAATAATCCTGGATTGAATCATCTCCAATCATCTCACGGATACTTACTATGATTCAGGTTCCATGAAAGTTGGACCTGTAAGTAGCGCTGTAAGCTAATGTAGGCTACCGACGCAATCTAATCTTATCTGTATATCCCTATCTTCATTAACGGCCTCAATCGGACTAGGCAGGATTTCTACTACTCGTGATTAGACACAGTATATGCTAGTGGGATGTCCAATAGAGTAAATCCAACTTATCGTAGGTTATAGTAATTTATCGATTGGCATTTCAATAAAATATACCTCTCCTTGTAAGGTCAGTGATCCGCTATTTTTGGATTGCTTTTGTCCTCCTTTGTCCCGTAAGTTCAATATTTAAACGCTGCTTCTGCCAGGCTGCCACCCGCACGACTATCGCTATATCTTCGTCCATTAATGTCGTCAAACACGCCTATCAAGCGAAAGCGAACCGCGGATACCGTAGCTGAAGCTGAGGGTCCAATCGCACGAAGCACCCGATTTTGGTTCGACGACGGGAACGTGATTCTGCAATCAGAAAACACCCAATTTCGTGTGCACCGCTCGATCCTGGCTACACATTCAGAAATCATGAAAAACTGCTTTTCATTTGTTCAGCCCGACGATGCGCCCGCAGTCGATGGATGCCCCTTGGTGCTTATGCCGGATTCAGCGAAGGACATTGATAATCTCTGTGCGATACTCTACGGAATGTACCAGTACGCCCTCTCCTGATCCTTTCTTGTGAATTCCAACATAATCACTCATTTTACAGTGTCGACGTTGACGGTATCGACGGTTCCTTTGTGACGACGATGTTGCGCATGGGCTTCAAATACGAGATTGCTTTCTTCAAGAAGTCGGCGCAGAACTGTCTGCGCCCGCTCTTTCCTACGACCCTGGATCAGTGGAACGGCGCCCAAAAGAAAGTACAGGATATAATTTCCAGGAACAAAGGCTTTCTGTTTGACGTCATCAACGTAGCCCACGGAAATCACTTTTCGACAATCTTGCCAGCCGCCTTCCTGTCCCTCTATATACATCACAGCCTAGTATGTATCGGACGGTTGATCAAAAAGGGTGACTATGCGAACTGACATTGTTACATGAAGGATGAAATAATCACTGGAGTAAAGGATACTGCAAACATCCTGGCCAACCGATAGCGACATTGAGACCTCAAGTCTTGCAGGATTGTCTGCGCGGCCGGATGTCATTCATGTCTCCATTTCTTCAAGGTGCCGTACGTCAGCTTGAGAATGGGGAATGCCACTATAAAGGGGGTATCGTGTACACCATTCCTACGTTAGGCTGCACGACGCACTTTGAGTGCACGATGGGCGTAGCCGACGTCATGGGGTCATTGATCAAGATGAGTATCGACGGGCGCCTTGTTGTTTTCCCGAAAGATAAAAATTTGGTCTTCAATCTGTCTTTGGTTTATCGTCGACAGTTGTGTGAGAGCTGCTGCACCAAACTGACATCGATCTTCAATAAATGTAGCACATTAATATATTCAGCTTGCTTTCCGTGTTGTCATTGAGCAAGCAACAGACTCTAATTAGTATGAATGGAATTCAAGGAGTATGATTTCAGTTCGAAAGTGGAGCCCCTTGTGACTGCTTTTTCTTGAAATACATATTGATTGTGATATTGATGCGTTGCCGCTGTTAAGCGCCCGTGATCAAGCGACGCGTTATCAGAATATACAACACCGACCAACGTATTCTGTTAGATCATTTTTTAATCAACGAGTTCATATCTCCGCTGCTAGACAGTCGAGATAGATTAGAATATCGGACCTCCGCTTTAGTGGGATTTTTAAAATACCACGTCTACACAGCTCTCAGAGAAAGAACACCGAAGGTTATAGGCACAGATTGACCATTACCCTTGCACATCCTCGGCCGTGTGCAATATATAAAATCATGTCGTTGCCTGAGGCACAGATTTCATTCATAGCGGATCTGTTCGCGCAGCCTCGAGCTGCCAGCTCGATCGTGTTGGAGGGGCACGGTAGTCATCCAATTGTAAGTTGAAGTACGCGCATGTTTCAGCTTAACGGTAAGTAGCTAGCGAAGGTTTCCTATTTACGGCGACGATGTGCGTATCTCACCCCAGGGGATCGGTGCAGGTTTTGGTAATTATAGACGCAATGCCCTAATCTCACAGCTAAAGTTACATAGGTCATACATAGTGTTGTTTAATATACAACTGGATCCCACCGCCATAGTTAATGAGAGAATCGTCCTACGTTGGGTGACGCGGGAATAGGGCTGGCTGCGCATCGGTAGTCCGTATGCGCAAAGCCCGCCGAACCAATTGCGCGGCGAGCGAGCATGCGGGACGGCGAGATGGCGTCTCGATCGGGCATCCTCGCCGCCTAATAATACGCAGTACGACGCCCGGCCCATCGTCGGCGATGAAGCGAGTCGTACGATGTGTGTTGCTGCCGTCCTCGGGGAACAACGCCGCAAGGCGCGATGCGGGCTAGACGTTCGCTGTGCGAGGCACGCTCGTGCATTCCAGTGGCACACTAACAGGACAGGGGTGACTCGAGCAGGCGGACGATCGAGTACACCTCGCACAGCCTCGCGTGAGGGCCGTGGTGTCCGCTAGCAGCCTCATCGATTCCGGCAGAAAGGACGCCTTTAATCGGGATACGCACATGGGACGAGCTGAGCCGTGGCGTGGCGTGACGTGCATCGAAATAGCACGCGCACGCACTGGGTGTCCATGCGGGCTCTGGATTTGAGGGGCAGGGGAATCCGCCGTCGTCCGGGCCAGGATCGCTCGGCAGATTCGCATGGATGACGAGGCTGTGTCTGTGGCGGATCTATCCATCTTACATTTATGGGCGTGCATACGATGGCTGCCAGCAGGAAGCCAATGGAGCACGTCTGTGGGCGCGTGTCCCGAGGGGATGCAGGGCACGGGTAGATGTTAAATAATGAACATGACCCGCTGAGCATCCGGTCGCGGTCGCTGTCTGCACCTTGGCGCGTACGTGCCGTGCGCTGCGCGCGTACATACGCGTACCGCGCCATTGTTCTCCACTCAGGCAGGCGCGCCCCAGACGATCGGAGCCGACGACGCCATCAGCGGTGGGCAATGTGCGCACTTGTGATCCCCGTGCTGCGTGCGTATTGGCGCGGCGATCCATGCATGTTGGCGGGCGCAGCGACTGGCAGCGATCAGCAAATCAGTGATGCGTGATGCACTGATGCGCCAGTGATGGCCCTAGGTATGATGGCGCTTATGTCCCTTCAATGAAGGAACTGTCTGGCGCGATGCTTCCAAGGCTCTGGAACCACGCGCCCGGGGCGGTGCAGTGACTCGCGCGCGTGGCTAGGTTAGGGTTACAGTAAATGTTGCGTACGTAGCCGATGTCGATGGACTCCCATCATGCTATGTATAGGCGCTCGAGAGTGGCACAGCAGAGGCCTCGACGCGCGCGCAGGCTGCCCAGCCGGCGTCTTCAGGCCGGTGTCTTCAGGCGGGCGGACGCATCATGCCTGCGCTCGGAGCGGTGTGCATTCCTCGCGCGTAATGGATATTCAGATGCACCTAGAAGTACGGATGTATGCCCTACGGAGATGCGCGGGCAGGGTCCTGGAATCCCGGCGGTACTTAGTCAGGCGCAGCACAATGGAGAGGTGGTATGTCATCGAGAGTTCGTCGTTGTGTGCTGTTGATTTGTCCGTGTAGAGTATATCCGGCCTCTGGACCCGCTCCGGTGAGTTGCTGAAGCTGAAGACCCATGGAATTCATGGACGAGCGCAGTCGCGCCGTATGATGCTGCGGGAGATCTAGTGTCCATTATTGCATTAATGAACATGAGGTCTACGTGCACGCCACTACTCGCGATATACAGCATAGAGAAATCTCATTCTCCATATTCAGGCAGGATTGCACTAGCGTCGATCTGCGCATGGGTAGCGCCACAAAACGCCCGTAATCTCCTCTGGGTCATAATATTCCTAAACCTGTAGATATGAATCATTCCTGTATATTGTACATACTTAAAGCGCTAGGTGTATACTCAATCAAGCATCACCGGTGCTCCAGAGCGAGCAAAGAAGTCACCGGCGCGACGCCGACAGCGATACACCGCACCGTGACTTCTTCCGAGGCTTGAATACTCACTTCGATCTGAACAGACACTGTGTCCCAATCAACTTATGGGATGGGTCTGATATAGCGCAGGCTATCACACGGTAATAGATACCTTTGACCACAGTTCAAATTTATCCAGATAAAATCGTGCATCAGTAGCACGAACCATCGCCGAAGCGCAGCTTCGTGCCCGCGGAGTAGTGACGTGGGGGCGGTATGGATCGCAGCGGCTGCGCCGGAATCGCTCCCAAAATATTATTTACTTGCATATGGTCTTGGGGGCCGAGGAGTCTACGCCGTACACGGCACTGCCGCCTGTAAGCTGAGGGAGAGTGGCGCCGGAACAGGAAGAAGTACTGCCGCGTAAGCGCCCGTGCGGGCCGGCCGCCGGTTGTCGCCGTTAGACTTGGCCCCGCCGTCGTGTGCTCATTTGGAGAAAGATACTCCACGAATTTATCTGTTCCCGTCGTCGTCGTCTTCGTAACCGTGATTTTAAATTTGAATGAGTATCTACTTAGACCTCTGCGAGTCACAATACTTATCGGCGGTAGCGACGGACGACGCGCTGCGCCCTTATACGTCACGCCGTGGGCGTCGCGCAGCGAGGCGTAATGCGGTACTTATGTATCCTCGCATGCAGAACGGCCTCCGGTCTGTGGATTCGGTGAATATTCGCCTGTGGATTCTCTCCGTAAGTATGTCCGCACATACTCGCGCCCACTTCCACGGCCCACAACCCCTGCCCGTGCCAAGCACCGCCCGAGCTCCACGCCGGAGCCCTGGCGCGTGCAGCTCCCTCCGCGCTAGGCGGCAAGGCGACTCGGACGCATTACGCGTCGCGTGGGTGTAGTAGAATCGGCGGGCGTCGCATTTCTGCGGGATATGTACTCTACTGCTGATTACATATGTCCTGGTCCAGCGGCGAGCGCTGCTATGGGCGCGTTGAGACGGTGTGGACGGCGTGGGGCGCATTTAGCGGCGATCTGCCCGTTGGGATGGGAACATAGGTGGGGTGAAGGCCGGCGTATCCGCATATGCGGCATCCTCACCTGGCTTTGCCCCGGTGAGTTTCTGAGGCCTCGGTCGCGGGTGGCCTTTACGTGCCTGCGCGCCCTCGCTGCTCCCGATCCTCATTCACGGCGATCTTGGCTTTCTACCTACCTACATGATCAAACAAGATCAAAGACCGAGCGGCGACGGCGACAATCTTTAATTGATGATAGTAGATACGCCCCAGCTTCTTCCCAGTCAGAATATCAGAAAGCGAGCCCAAGCACGTATATTAGTCTTTTCCAGCTTTTGTTCGAGGGTGCGTATTGTGATCCGGGAGCGGGATATGGGTGAGGACACAGATGTCCACTTACGTTGTTCAGATCAAAAGTCATACCCGTACATACCTCCCGAATGCACCGAGTCTGTGTAAGACCCCGCTATTAGTCTGAGCACCACGACGCGACAATCTTTAATTGATGATACGCCACGGTTTCCTGCAAGTCCCAGTCAGAAAATTAGAACTTGGATTCGAGAACGGGTAATAGTCTTTCGGCGTTTGATCTGCGGCGGTGCATATTGTGATCCGGGAGCGGGCGACCGGAAGGTCATAAATAGTAGATGTCTACATGGTTCAGAAAAAAATGTCCTTAGCGTATATGTGTGTGCCCGACGCCACTGCTGCTCGTAATGCTTCTGCACACACCCAGGCGGGTTATTCACTTTCCAGAGCCCGAGCGGATCGTCCCACGCTGATGGTATGCACGTTGTAATTCCCCCGGGCGGCTTTGATCCAGCGTAAGTACCAGCTAGTCGCTTCCCCCTCCGCAATCGCGGCGAAGCTATCACGCGACTGTCAGTATATGCATCTGCACTGTTCCGTGTTTAACTAAAGGAAGATCGCCGTATATTTGCCTCGTCCCTGGAATGCGGCGTGGTTTCGTTCTTCTGCGTCTGCATCAGAATAATCACCTCCGACGCACCGAATCGGTGTTTGCGATATTCAGCGTGCGGTGATCCGTTTCCTCCGTGTATGTGGATACCGTGGGGGGATATGCGCTAGCGCGAGCAGAGAGACCGAGCGGCGATGCGCCCGCGGCGAGCGTCTGTTGGTATGCGGGCTGTAATTCCGCCGAGGCGGAGGATCAAGCTTCAAGCTTCAAGCTTTGGGCGAAACATACTGAGTGCTAGCACACGACCATAATTGTTCAGCGCAGTCCTCGCCGTACATCGTTCCTGGCGTGAGAGCCACACGCGATGACATCTGAGCTTCAGCGCTGGTTTGGAGCTTTGAGCTTGAACGTCGAACGCCGACGCCGCCATACCCATACCAGAATGGGCATTGTAACCCGAACACGCATCTCAAGGCAGCGGGTGCCTGCGATGTGTCCCTGAATCGCGATATTTTCGCTGGGTGTCTCCTAGAGGGTATTTGTGCGTGCCCGGCGCTCTTCGTGAAGCCCGTGGTGTGTCCACACAATCAGATAGGATCGGCACACAATACTACTTATTTAATTAGCGCCCGTGATCGCCATGTGTCGTTCCTGAGTCTGTGAGTCGCCCCCGCGTCATCTGCGGGTCGAACGTTGCCAGTTTATGGAAGGCGTGGTGCGCACGGGCAGAGGCGAATAGGTGCCTCTCCTGGCGTTTGTGGACTCAGCGCTGAAATCTGTTTTCGCTGGGCGTCTCTCCTGGTATTGGACGCCCGCCGCTCCGCGTGCACACGAATACCACTTATTCAATTGGCGCGCATGATCGCCGTGAGCCGTTCCTGGGCGTTGTGAGCCGCCCCTGCGCACCGTCTCGCTCCACTGGCCCCTTGCCAGTTTCCTGGAATGCGTATTGCGAGGTACCTCAAGGGCACGGCGCCAGATGGCCTGATTTCTGGGCGCCTGGCCGCAATTACTTACTCGCGCCATCCAGCCAGACCTGGGTTTGAACGCCGCCCCCGCCAATAATCAGAATGGGCATTGTAGAGTAATCCGAACACGCGTCTCAAGGCAGCGGGTGCCTGCGATGCAGCCCTAAATCGAGGTATTTCCGCTGGATGTTTCTCTTAGAGTGTATTTGTGCTTGCCCACCCCCCCTCGTGAGGGCGTGGTGTGTCCACACGATCAGACAGGATCTGCACACGAATACTAGCCTGCTTAATTAGCGCGCATGATTGGTGCCGGGGGTATGGTGTTCCTGGGTGGTGGTGTTGTGAGCCGCCCCCGCGCGCCAGGTCGCTCCACTGGCCCCTTTGCCAGCTCCCTGGAATGCATATTGCAAGGCCATCCGCCAGACGGCCGTGATTTCCCGGCTTCTGGCTTATGGGTGGCGAGGTGACTCGCCGCAATCGCGCCATCCAGCCAGCCCGCGGGTGCACATCACGATGAGGCAGGAGCATACCAATCAGACAGGATCTGCACGCCCTAAATCTGATTGATGGGCGCGCCGGACCCCGAGCCAGCGCAGCGCACCTCGATCAGGCGCATTTAGCGGAATGGACGCGGTGATCCGGGCGGACAGCGGGAATGATGAGCGGCATCAATCTTGCGCGGATTGCAGCGTGGGTAATGGGCGTGGATGCAGCGTTATTCAGCAGCCGGGATCGATGTGTGGCGGGGGAGGAGAGCCCGCCTGAATAGGAAGGTGGGATTTGGTGCCGCGTAAGCGCCCGTTCGGGCCGCCCTGGCGCACCGCCTCGCGGCGATGGGGAATCCGCCGGTGGCCGTGGAGTGCCGGTGAGCACGCAGGCGGGGCAGTGCATCAGTGATGCACCGCCCGTCGCGAGGGGCGGGCCGGTCGACGCGGGATTCCGAGTATCCACGCTCCGCCCGGCTGTCTCCTGATCTGATAGGCTATCGCGATGAGCGACGGGGTCATAGGCCCAGCTGCGAGCCAGCAGCAGCCAGCCAGCCGCCATGGCGCACCCGCACCCGCACCACGCACACACCGTCCCCGCCCCCACCAGCACGCCCGCGCCCACGCCGTCCCGCTCGGCCTCGTTCGGCGCCCCGTACCTGCACGTCTCCACCGCCGCCACGGCGGAGCACGAGCACGACGAGCGCACCGCCCGCCCGGGGAACGCCCACGTCCACGCCCAGTTCCACGCCGCGCTCCCCGCCGCGCCCGCCCCTGGCGGCCCCGCGCCGCTCACGCCGCTCGAGCAGGAGCGCCTCGCGCACCTCGACCGGCTCAAGTTCTTCCTCGCCACCGCGCCCTCGCGGTGGGACGCCGCCGCCGCCAACGCCGCCCCCACCGCCGAGCAGGGGGCGTTCGCCGACCCGCTGGGGCTGGGGCTCGAGCTCGCGCTGGGGTACGCGGCGCCGCCCGCGCACCCCGCGCTGAACCGCTTTTTGCTGCCGAACCAGGAGTATGTGACTTGTGTGCTGTGGAATGGGCTGTATCATATCACGGGGACCGATATCGTGCGCGCGCTTGTCTTTCGGTTCGAGGTGCGTGCTGCGTTTACTCAGAGGCGGGGTGCTGACGGTGGTGCAGGCATTCGGGCGCCCCGTGCGCAATATGAAAAAGTTCGAAGAGGGCGTGTTCAGCGACCTGCGCAACCTCAAGCCAGGCGTCGACGCCTGCCTCGAGGAGCCCAAGGTGCGTGTCCCAAATTCAAATTCCCTTCCACCCCACTAACACCCCACACAGAGCCCGTTCCTCGACCTGCTCTTCAAGTACCAGTGCATCCGCACGCAGAAGAAGCAGAAGGTCTTCTACTGGTTCTCCGTCCCGCACGACCGCCTCTTCCTCGACGCGCTCGAGCGCGACCTCAAGCGCGAGAAGATGGGCACCGAGCCGACGACGCACATCGCCGGCGAGCCCGCGCGCTCGTTCGCGTACGACCCCGCGAAGAGCCTCTACGAGCAGTTCGCGCGCGCGCACGGCGCGCGGGACGGCGAGGACGAGCTGGACGCGGCGGTGCGGCGCATCGTCGAGCAGTCCGGCGCCGCCCCCGCGCAGGTGCGCCCGCCGAGGGGGCTGGGGGCGCAGCGCAGCGCGTCAAGGGGGAGCAGCAGTGCCAGTGCGAGCACGAGCGAGGTGGAGGAGAGCGACGCGGACGACCCGATGACGGGCGACGAGGGCGGCCGCGGCGGGGTGGCGCCGGCGACGGGGCTGTTCCTCCCCGCGCCGAACCAGGGCTCGCCGAACTACAAGCTGCGCCGCAAGAAGGGCGCGCGCGCGCCGCCCAGCGCGCTGCGCCGCGGGTCGGAGGAGGCCGCGGACGAGCGCGGGCGCGACGCGCATGCGCACGCGCACCCGCGGTTCGCGAGCGCCAGTCGCGAGCGGCAGGTGCACGCGAGTATGAGGGAGGAGTTCGCGCCGCACGGCCGCGCGGAGCAGGCGCGCGCGGCGGCGGCGCTGAGCGCGGCGGATATGTTCATCAAGCAGGCGAGGGGGGAGTTGCTGCCTGGCGACGGGGTCGTGCGCGCGCCGCGCGCGGCGGCGCCGGTGCCGGAGCCCGTGGTGAGCTATAGCGGCGGGGCGCCGTCGGCGCTGCTCCTTGGGGGGGCGGGGCGGTATGCGGCGGCGCAGGGCGGGTACGCGCATGCGCGCGCGCGGAGCTATGATTTTGGGCGGGAGGAGGCCCACCAACAACACCAACAACAAGATCCCCACCAACAGGCCCAGCAACAGCAACAGCAACAGCAACAGCAACAGCAACAACACCCCCACCCCCAACAGCCCGACATGTCCACCTCGCAATACGAGACGCTCTCCGCGGACGGCAAAGTGCGCGCGTTCGTGTGCCCGCTCTTCTCGTGCGGGCGGCTCTTCAAGCGCATGGAGCATTTGAAAAGGCACCTGCGCACGCACACGCTCGAGAAGCCGTTCGCGTGCGCGCGCTGCGCGAAGCGCTTCTCGCGCTCGGACAACCTCAACCAGCACATGCGCACGCACGAGAAGCCCGCGGCTTTTGACGCCTCCTCCTCCTCTTCTATGCATCCGCACCACCAGCAGCAGGACGCCCAACAACACCCCGCCCATCCCGCGGAGGGGCAATTCGACTTCGAGTACGAAGGCGCTGGCGGTGGGGGGTGGGGGGGGGAGGCAAGCACAGACGACGAGGACGACTTCGCATTCGCGCCCGCGCTCCTGCCGAGCATGTACCCCCCCGGGCTCGACGCGGGGCTCGACCCCGCCGCGTACGGCGCCTTCGGGCTGGGGTTCGGCGGCGGGATGCTCGACCCGACGCTGTGCGAGGTGGAGATCCCCGGGGGGGTGCTCGATGTGCAGGGCGACGAGGAGGGGCTGCTCAGTGCGGTGGATGGGGGGGTGGTGTTTAGGCGGGGTGGGGGGGTGCAGCAGTTGGGCATGGGGGGGATGGGGGGGATGCAGCAATTAGGGGGGCAGCAGCAGATTGGAATGGGGGGTATGGGACAGGGCATGGGCGGGGTGGGTGGGCAGGGCATGGAGATGGACGTCGAGGCCGCCGCGGTGGCGTACTACCCCACCGCCACCTACCCCGCCGCCCCGCCGCCCGGCTCCGGCGAGTACGGCGCCCCGCCCAACGACACATCCGCCTCCGCGTCCGCACCGCAGTGGCTCGCGCGCGCCGCGCCGGCGTTCGCGCCCTCGCCCCCCGCGCGCAGCGCCCTCCTCCATCGGGGGCTGCACGCGCACCAGCACCCTTTGTCCCACCAGCATCACCTAACACAACATCACCCCGCGCTCGGGCTCGGGCTGCACGCGCACGCGCACTCCGCGTCGTCGTCGTCCTCCGCGGGCAGCGGCGGCGGCGGCGGCGGCGGGGCGTACGACGACTTCGCGCTGGGCGGCTCGCTCTCCGCGCCGTCGCACAAGCAGGCGTTCGACCACGCGGCGCTGTACCCCCCTTCCCTCCTTGACGCGTCCTCGTCGTCGTCTTCCTTCGGCGGTGGTGGGGTTGGGGTTGGTGGTGGAGGAGTTGGTGGAGGTGGGGGAGGAGGAGGGGGGGTGGGCCCGATGAGGAGGCACAGGAGCATGACGCCGTCGCTGAGCCGCGCGGGGGAGCCGGTGCGGAGGCCGTTGACGGCGGGGGGGGATTCGCCTGGGTCTCAGGGCTCTGGGATGGGTGGGGTTGGAGGTGGTGGGGGCATGGGCGGTATGGGCGGGGGTGGGATGGGTGGGATGGGCGGTGGGATGGGTGGAGCGCCGCGCGGGTACCACCCGTACGCGTACAGCACGAGCAGCTCGCGCGCGGGGTCGACGACGTCCAGCCCGCTCGTGCACCCCGTCGCGCTCGCCTCCGCGCCGAGCGAGTACTCCGTCCCGCCCTCCCTTGGCCCTGGTGGGGGCGTTGGGGGCAATGGCGGCGCGAGACCGGACTCCCGCGCCTCGGCCTACGGCGGGCTGCACGAGCAGCTCATGCTGCACATGAACCTCGACGCCGCTGCTGCCGGAGGCGGCGGTGGAGGGGGCGGCGGCGGCGGCGCGGGTGGGACGAGCGTGTTCGGCGAGCCGGCGTTCCGCAGCGGGTCGCCGGCGTCGTTCCATACGGAGTCGCCCGGGTCGTTCGCGGCGGAGCTGCCGATGGCTTATGGGGGTGGTAATGGTGGTGGGGGTGGTGGAGGTAATAATAATGGGGGAGGGGGAGGGGGTAATGGCGGTGGTGGAGGGGGTAATGGGGGTGGGGGTGGGGGTGGAGGTAATGGAGGAGGAGGAGGGCAACACGCGGCGACGATGCCTGCTTCGTACGGCGCGTTCGACGGGTACTACGCGCAGCAGCAGCAGGCGCAGCAACAACAGCAGGCGCACATGCAGCACCAGCAGCAGCACGCGACGCTGTGATGCGCGCGGCTTTCCCCCCCTCTCAACTTGACTCGGCCCAATCTCAATGCGCGCGGCTTTCCCTCGCTCGCTCGCTCGGCTCAATCCTAACTGTGACTCTCGCGCGCGGGGGCTTGTGCAGCCCGCGCCCGCTCGGATGCTTATTATTTATTCCCCAACACCGCTAATACCCCCACCCGCGCATCCACCGTCCTATTTATCGCGCGCGCCTAATGCTCTCTATGTATCGTACCGCCCTCTCTACCCTACCGCCCGCTGTATCTTCTATTCTTTCCCCCCTGCTCTGTTCTCTTTCTCTTTCTCTTCTTTTATTTTCTCTGTCCTTTTCCTTTCTTTCGTCGCCTCGTTTCTTATTTACATACGATCTACTATAACTGAAATTCGTCTTTCGCCGACTGATTGATTGACTGACTGGCTAGCTGCGCGTTTGGTTTTTCGTCGATACTTATATAATGCAGGATCGCTATTTAATTAGTCGCCCGCCCGCGGGGCTGAATACAATATTGTTATTGACTCGCGATATAATGGTGTGGCTTGCGACGTGGAAATGGTGGAGATTTCTCTTCCTCTTTATTTATATATGATCTGCTATGACTGAAATGCGTCTTTCACTGATTGACTGACTCGCGGTACTGATATATAATGCAGGATCGTTAATTAACTAGTCGCCGCCCGCTGGGCCGAATAAAATATTGTTATCGACTCGCCATGGCGTGGTTGCGACGTGGAAATGGTGGTTAAGGCTCCAGCTATATCATAGTTCGCCGACGCGCGTCTGCGTGCACCTGCACGTTCGCCCGGATTTTGCGCTTTAGATCCACGGACCCTCTACTGGCAGATCTCCACACCTACTCGTCGTATCCTGCATCTCCCGCGCTGTCGAAGATAGTGTGTTCCTATCACCTTTGGGACCGCCCTTGCTGTGATGCGTGTGCTTGTATCCGAGTATTGTACTTTCGCAATCCTTGTTGCTTCGTTTGTCTTCGTTTCTCCCGCCTTGTGTTCTCTTTTTATTTGATGTATCTGTCGCTCTATGGAGTATAGGTATAGTATGCTCCTATCACCTCGGGGACCGCCATCTGAGGAGGCGAAGGCGCAACGGGTACGCCGCTACGCGATGCTGTGATGCGTACGTGTTTGAACTGTGTATCTTGTACTTTCTCAATCCTCATAGCTGCCTTTGTGTTCGTTTCTCCCGCCTTTTGTCCTCTTTATATTTGATGTTCACTTTCAAGTTACGCTGTATCTATTCTAACTTGTAGTGTAACTCGGAAAGAGGATAATGCAGCGACGCCGAATAAGATAACATTCTTGACTCGTCTTGCACTCGCGTGTCGGGTGGGTGGTTGCCGGCGGATTGCGGCGTTGAGTGTAGTTTTGCTCGTAATATACTTAAGAGGAGAGTAACTTCGGCCTGGGCATAGCACGACGCCACCCACGAGCAGGAAAAAGCCGCTGCCGCCGCGGCGCGATAGATAACTAGATGTTTTGCCGTAGTAGCGGCTTCGCTTATCTACTACGTGGGGGGATGTTGAGGGCGACTCCGTGTGGAAAGACGCCGGCGATTCAGACCCGCTGCGGAACGCGAGGTCGCCGAACACGCTCGACGACGCGGATGCGGCTTGGAGGTTCACGTTCATGTGCAGCATGATCTACTCGTGCAGCCCGACTCATGCAGCCCGCCGTACGCCGACCCGCGCGAGTCCGGACGCGCCCTGCCGACGGAGGGCCCGGCGCGGAGGCGAGCGACACGTGGCACGAGGCCGCTTCTTACGCAATGCTTCACGCTTGAATATTGAATATTGAATGGCCACTGCGCGCAAACTGCGCGTCCAGCGTATGGCGACAGCGATTTTGTGCAATGTTTTTCTTAACTGCGCTTGCGGGGCCCGCGCTACGTCCGTGTTGCACACTCTGCGCGTTTTTACCATCGCCCGGTCCAGCGTGCGGCCGTGCGACACGCGGGGAACTCCGTTTCCACCCGCTTGATTTTGCCGAGCAGCCGGCATACTCCGGCGTCCTAGTGCGTCGTCCATTTCGGGCCTCGGCGATGAAGCCGACTCGCGCGCGACTTCGAGACAAAAAAAGCATGTAACTACAAAGTTCACCAACACAATTTATACCTGCAAAACTGTATTGACGAAGTACAACTAAATTCAGTCGCAATTGATCCACAATCAAAACTAACCAAGTGCAAACCAAGCCGAAACCAAGTTCCCACCAATCAAACCAAAATCAAACCAAGAGATGACCAAGTCACACCAAGGCGTCAGATCGCTAAAACCTGCAATCTCTCACCCTACAAAACTGCTATGGTTCTGGAAGCTCACCACCCATTTTTAAGGGTGTTGAACGTCCGTATACTTGATGAAAAAAGACGTCATAATTAAATGTTGATTAGCAAGTAAGTACCTGGTATATTGGTAAATTGCATACTTACGTGCAGGTCCCGGACTTTTATACAGAACCCTGCTTTAATTTGAACTAAACAGCACGGACCATCATGACCAACCGCGACATGTTTGGCAACGGCTTCAGAAGCTTGAAAGTCCTGATTTCCTTACAATACGGATCTGTCTAACGAACACCGCCTTGACCTGTGTAATGTCAGTGACCTTCTTTCCCCACTACCATGGCAAGTCCCAACTGCACCAACACCGACATCTCTGGTATCGGCGTGCGCTCCGCGACTTACGCCCAAAACCTCCTCAGCTTCGTCCCCGCCGCCGTCGCTCTGTTCAATGATGGGAAAATCAGCAATAACGAGCGCGCATTCATCAAGGATCAATCGACTAACATCCTCCTCACTGCCTTTGGTCTACTGCTATCTGCTATCATACAGGCAAAAACAGATCAGGGTTTGGACAACTACCACCTCGCACTCGTGCTCAATCTGAGCTGGCTGAACAACACGAATACATTCATCTACCTTGTTCTTTTCCTCCATCGCAAAATCTGGAGCTCGCCACCCGGAGAGTGGAGCTGGAGGGCGGTCGTGACCCATCTCTTTCGTCGGTCTTCGAAGGGAATCGCAGCCCACAAATCTACACCCGAGGATGTTGAGCCAGCGGACAAGCAGCAACCAGAGATGACGGATCAATCTACACGAGAGGAGCCAGAGTCCTTGCTGGATTCAGCTGTCTGGATTGGCAGTCTCCACCTCTCGCTCATGGGTGGGGTGGGCGTCTGGCTCTGGTCCAATCCCGTGAGCTTCGGTAGCTCGCCTTCGTGCCCACTGAACGCCACCATCTCCGTGCTCGGCCGCACTTTGCCCGTGGCGTCTCCGGGGCTACGGATCATCTCCCTCATCCTCTACGCCGCGGTCCTGATTCCCATCGTCAACCTCGTCTTACCGACAGCCTTGATCCTCATACCCTATTTTCTCTACCCTCTTGGACGGTGGAGTGACCCAAAGAAACGGGAGTCGATAGCAGTGCGGTGTGTAGCGGTCGGCCTCTTTCTGCTTTTCGCTATAAACATAATTTTCATCGTTGACACTGAGCTCTCGATATCCCGGAACGAATCACGCGAGGCAAACCAGGATGCCATTTGGACGCTGGGGCAGACACTCGCGCTACTGCTTCTTGTGCTTCCGATCCGGGGACTGATTAGGTACCTGTGGACGACAACATTTTTGGCGGTACCATTTGCAGGGGAAACGGAGTGGGGACGCGCGGTGAGGGCCTTTCGTGAATATGATGCCACGGTGCCTTGGAGCGATGTTTATCGCTGGAGATGGGTCCTCGGGGACACGCCAGGTATGTATAGAGGCAGCAGCTTGCAACAACTCACTCATGCTCGCCTCCAGTTAAAGCGGACAGTGCTTGGCTAATTCGCGCGCAAAACGAGAGCCAATTGGAGATTGTGCGTTTTCTGCGTGAGAATGGGGTGGATTGGAACACTGTTTTGGAGCTTGCAGCACAACAGGGCGACGTGGAAATTATTCGCTCACACTTTATGCGAGAAACGGATAGCAGCCACCTTTTGGACCTTGCGGCAGGGAATGGCCATTTAGAGATTGTGCGCTTCCTAGTCGGGAACGGCGCAGACGTTCGCAGCTCAGGTACGCAATGTGTTTGAATCATTATGCCCATCCGCTCAGAGGCATTCAGGCAGCCAGTCTTTGTGCCTTGCCTCAGAAAAGGGCCATTTAGAGACTGTGCGTTTCCTGGTCGAGAACGGTGCAGACATTCACAGGTCAGGTATGTGTTGTGTTTGAATGATTATGCCTGTCTGCTGAGAGCCATTTAGGTGACCGGCCTGTGTGCACGGCCGTAGTGGCTGGACATTTGGAGATTGTGCGCTTCCTGGTCGAGAAAGGTGCACACGTTAACAATGCTGACAACTCAGGTGCGCCTTGTATTTGAATGATTATGTCCATCTACTGAGAGGCATCTAGGCACCCCGCCTTTGTGGTTTGCCTCATTTTGCGGCCGCTTAATGATTGTGCGCTTCCTGGTTGAGAAAGGCGTAAACGTTAATGGTTTATGTACGCCCTGTGTTCGAATGGTTATGATGCTCTGCTCATGGAAGCTCAGTTCTAGACACGACCCCACTTGACATAGCAGTGGAAAAAGGACACACAGAGATTGTGTCCTTCCTCCGTGATAATGGAGGTGTCCAAAGATCCGGTCTAATCCGTAGAATGTTTGGAGCAATCCGACTCTATCTCCGGGAGCTTTACCTGGGCATCAGGAAATTAGCGTGGCACTGAGCGTGGCGAGCGTGCCGGTGAGCGTGGTGAGCGTGGCTGTGCCCGACCGCTCAGGCTTTTGAGCGTGGTGAGCGTGGCTGTGCTCAAACCGCTCAGGCTTTTGAGCGTGGCGAGCGTGGCTCTAGCCCAATATCTCTGGTGTTTGTGYGAGGAGGAGCGTGGTAAGTCCAATAATTCTTTTGGAGTGAGCGGGAGTGTGCGTGGTGAGCGGGATTATATTATGTACTAGTAAATAAGGACAATAATATCCTACACGAGGTTGATTGATGAATCTGATCGATGAGCATCGATACAAGCAATGCTTTAAGACATGCTTTCCTTTGCTGACTGCCTTGTGGTTCGTATGCGTGGCTTCGGGCRAGGTTGAGTTTGTTCGGGCACTGGAAGGGGCGGGTTTTCAATATAATTTGGCCCCGCCTATCGTTCAATTCAGTAAGTCATAGGATAGAAGAGACAKTAAAGTCTGAACTCACCTCGGTCTCATCTTCGGTTTCTTTGCGCTCCCCATTGTTCCAGTAGTCATCATATGGATACCAGTACTGATGGTCACCAGCRTCCAAGCCCCATTGGTGATTTCCCGCAATCCCCGCGCGTTCTGAGTTTTCAAACATCTCCTCTTCTAGYCGTTGAACGCATTCGCGATCAACATCCACCGATTCATAKAATGGACRGGGAGTATTGTACTGAATGTCCCAGGCTTTTTTGAGCTGTTCAGCATCCTCGAGTGTGCCGATTTCGGGTTTTGTGATGATCAGGAGCGCTCGAATATAGAGAGTCGTCGCGTGAGCTTGTGTCAGCTTCTCAAACYACACGCGAAAATTATCRGATATATGATGATGGATCCAGTTGGCTATTTCAGCCCGTTCTGTGGCCGAGACGGAGCCTGAATAAAACAAAACGTCTCCGAACATCCCATTTTGTCCACTTGAGAGGAAGTCTTTTACGGGAATGATTTCGTCCTCGAGACCTGCRGTTGAACGATCCAAGGAGGCTTGAAATATCTTCTTCAACATATCTGTATGTGGAGAAAGTATATCACCCGTTTTTTTGGTGTAAGGAATTGATTTAGGGTCCGCCAAAATGTCGTCCATAGTCTTGACAGCAAATGCGTGCACCCATTTACCAAGCTACAAATTAAGCAATTTTAGGCCAGATGAATCAAAGCATATAATTGATAACATACGCGAATCTTGCGTCTTTGGTCGCGATCCATCCATAATGAATCAACCAGTTCCTTCGCCTGCACGCAGGAGACTCGTTCAGGCGCCGGTGTGAGTGTCTCGGAAACATAGACATTCTCCCGCCACCATTGCACGGTCCACCCTGTACCGTCTGCGCGCTTCTGTATGAGACGCACAGGGTAATAGTAATCACCATGACGTGCAAGCGCTCCACGTCCGGCACTTAAATGAATATACCGATTAGCGTACATTTCAGTATATCATATCACACAACAGAGACGTACATTAGGCGCTCCCTAAGAGGTAACTTTGACATTGTGCGCTTTTCCATTTCTCTGTATTGAAATGAGTCAATTAGAACATTGTAATATTCACTATTGCGCACCGTTTGAGCTGTAATTTGGTCAGCTTTTTGGTGTTCGATTTCTGAATGATCACGTAGCATTGATCACATTTGAACTTCTCCTTCTTCGCTAGTTTCCCAGCTCTAGCAGGTATTCCCAGTTTTGTCGCCACCGTGACCTTTGCATGCCCAGTTGACCTTTAAATGACCGGTCTCGTTGTATTCCTTGAATGTGACGAAGCACTGGAAATTTCCATCTGGCCAGCCATTCCAGCCTTCGAGAGGTACAAAATCCGCGAGTGGAGAAAGGCCTGGAGGTACCGCAGGCGCTACAGTGTCGACCTTTGGCTCGATCTTGAGAACTGTTTGAGACTGATCGTGTTTCACTTCAACCTTAGGAACGGTTCTAGCCAGTTCATGTGCGACAAGGTCACTAGAAATAGCCACAAARCGACCATCAGGCATCCGACGGTACAGGATATCCGGCGTGGCTATGAAATGAAGGCGTGAAAATTGATACATGACATGGCTATATAAAAAGTTACCCGTCTTCTGCAGTAATTCATTACTGTTTGTTTCTATAAAGAACTGTATGAGTAAGAGATTATATATTGTAATAGATTGGTACCTTTCTTTGCRGGAAAACCTGCACTCGCATTCGTATCTATGCTCGGAGTCGGTGCTGGTTGGTATCTCGCGWACCCGAGGAATTTCCCTTGAACAAACGACGGTCAGTTGGGAGATACAATTGTCGGCACCCGCATTTACCATCAGGATCAAACATTAACATCTGAGCTATGCCAGGATGTTCAAGCTTTGGTTTCTTGGTGGACGAGTCTTCYTCTTCGCCGCTTCGTTTCCGTTTGTTAGATAGATCTTGACTATTTTTGTYGTCTTTATCGGGCTCAAARTATTTATACATGTGGCGTAGGAATCCCTTAAGYGCCCGACTGTTAGAACACACGCCGAGGCTGCAGAAATTCCCTGCTTACCATAAAAACCATTGGATCTAACTTTTTGTACTTGGAGTAGTAGGGATAAGAAGATTTGAGAAGATTGCTATCTATTCGATCGATTAGACACCCGAATAAAAGGTACATTCTATAATATGCCTCCGTCCCGCTGATCATTGCGGAGAGTCTGAAGTATTTATAATTTATAATTCGATCGCAAGGATCCAGGCATGATATATGTGGTGAAGAATGAGCGTGGTTGAGGGTAATTATGTACGTGGTTTGAGCGTGGTTTGAGCGTGGTGCGAGCGTGGAATGAACGTGGTATGAGCGTGGTTGAGCGTGGTTGAGCGTGGTTGAGCGTGGCATGAGCGTGGCACGTGCGGGAGTGAGCGTGGTTGAGCGTGGTTGAGCGTGGCATGTGCGGGAGTGAGCGTGGTCGAGCGTGGTTGAGCGTGGTATGCGCGGGAGTGAGCGTGGTATGCGCGGGAAGGAGYGTGGTATGAGCGGGAGCGCGCGTGGTGAGCGTGGTATGTGACCAATGTCACTAAATGTTCAATAAATGAAGTCRAACATGAGTCAAACATGAGTCGAACAATATTTGAAGTTGTATATTACTYAGTCAGTAAATGATAGGGTGAACGTACCTCYAGTCTGCTAAATTGACCGACACCGTACCACAGGTGCGCGTGACAGACATGTCCGTCCCGTTCACGTCGCTGGTCCCCCGCCTGGCACGCCGGCCATCCCGCCRCCAGTGAACGAGACGYTCACGATGACGCTCAACACGAGCCTGCCCGCGGTGCTCGGGTACACGTTCTACACGACGCAGGTCATTGGGTTCSAGAGAATCATGCTCRATTTTGCGGTCGAGAGCAGCGGGGCGCGCTTCGAGCTCAACTTCCAGTYGGTCAACGACGGCGCCGACGAGGACTTCACRCTCAATAGCTATATAAACAGTTGAACGGTGTGCTATGCCGCGTCCTCCTCGAGTCGCAGGCGGAACTTGGGTGGCACATACAGTTGGAGGAGCAGTGTATATACCGAGTGCGTCCATTTTATAAACATAAAATTCTGTTAACGTATAAGCTTTCGCGCGAGCATAGACTATAGTAATTTGGCGCCCGGCAAGCGCCGTGCAATTCATGTCCCTGCCGCAAATGCTGCGTGCTACCACTTGGCTGCCATTAAAAATTCTACAGACGTTTCCAAAAGCATTCAAAGTTATCAGTATGTGAATTTGTTCAATGTTTTATGGTACATAAGTTTGTGAGACGTTGAAGTAAGCATCCCGCTATGGTGCGCTACGCGACTTGGGTATTTGATCACTGTAGGGACATCGGATACTCATAAAAGATGCACATATAGAGTCTAAGTATAATGTTAAACGCTTATATCCATTCCCATGTAATAGTGATCCTCCGGGGCTGAGCTACAGTATGAATTAGCTGCTACTATGATCCTGATGGCACCGTTCACACGGTGTACCGTACCAGGGAAATATTGACTATTGCTGTATGACTGGACATCGCCTAATCATAATTCTAAGTTGAATGGTGTCTTACTATACTATTTATTACATGTATCRACTTTYATATAATACTGGT
The DNA here is from genome assembly GCA_000827495.1 of Hypholoma sublateritium FD-334 SS-4. Classification (NCBI taxonomy): domain Eukaryota; kingdom Fungi; phylum Basidiomycota; class Agaricomycetes; order Agaricales; family Strophariaceae; genus Hypholoma; species Hypholoma sublateritium. The sequence goes on along the minus strand of KN817527.1, from coordinate 498,176 downwards.
ACTCTGGGAGGGAGCTACGGTATGAATTGGGTTGGTGTGGCTAAGTTAAGGYTACGATCACTAAAATAATCATAATAGTTGTGACCARTGTGTCACTTATAAGCGCCACGCACACAGGTTATCACCACGCTCAAAGGCCTGGTTCGAACCCGCGCGGCGCCAAAATAACCACGCTCACCACGCTCATTCCACGCTCACCACGCTCATACATACCACGCTCGCCACGCTCAACCACGCTCGGTCACGCTCATTTACCCGTGCCCGCTTTACCTGGTTGTCTACGACTGCTTTACTTCACGCAATTAATTGGTCCTTACCAACGACGAATGCAATTCATAAAATAGCATAATTGTATTCATATTTATATTTTATCTCAGGGTCCTCCCCTACTCATCTTTTCGAGGGTGATTGTGGATATATTTTGAATTTTTCTGCACAATAGAAGAACCGGAACGTCTTCTACTGGTACTTCCCCCACTTCCTTTTTCCGACCGCAGTTTCTCCGTCCCGCACGACCGTATCTTCCGCAACGCACTCGAGCGCAACCTCAAGCGCGAGAAGATGGGCACCGAGCCGACGACGCACATCGTGGGCGAGTCCGCGTGCTCGTTCGCGTATGACCCCTCCAGGAGCCTATACGAGCAGTTCGCACGCGCGACGGCGAGGATGGAATTGACATGGCTGTGCTGCACAGCAGCAAGAAGCGCGCCGTGGAGGACGAGGCGCCCGCGCTGCTCGCAGAAAGCCGTGCGTGCTATGTCCTATTAATACCGCTATCTAACCCTCTCGCATAGCGCCCAAGTCCGTGCTGCGCGCGTCGAGATTCGCACCGTCCGCAACGCGTGTGGCAGCTGTATTTCCTCGAATGGATCCAGAACGCGTCGGGCACGTTCAAGCTCAACGTCGCGCAGGCCGCCAAGGACGCGGAGCAGGAGTATGCTTGTCTCTCGCCCGTGCAGAGGCGGTGCGTGCTTCGTTTATGAGTGCGCATGTACGCTGAATATTCCGCAGCCATACTGATACAAGGAGGCGCACGAGAGCGAGCACGAGGCGTAGATGCGCGCGCTCACGCCCGAGGATATCGATTGCGAAAACCTGTTCCGCGCGGCCCAGCGCATAGCGGGCAAGTCGCGCATGAGCAGCATAACGGACCCGAACGTACTGAAGAAGCCGCTGAGCGCGTGCTGCAATGGTGTGTCTGCAGCTATCCGCGAGCATCGGCGGCTCTTCGCGAACCATTATCGACTACGAGATGCAGACGACGATACAGAGCGCGCTCGCTTCGCTTAAGTGGCGCTCGATGACGGATGCCGACCGCCAGACGTTCCTAGCGCAGGCGGCGCAGGAGAAGATGGAGTACAATACTGCGCGCTGCAGTTACGAAGGGCCTTTGACGCGAACACCAACAACATCCTCCCCGGTAGCCCGCACTTCTCGCTCATCATTATGGAGTCCGAAAGCGATAGAGAGGGGTTCAAACGTTCACGACCGACGACGGCGCGGATCGCCCCGGCGCTCGTAGACGATGCTACCTTCTGCTATTTGTCATGTCCTTATGTTTTTATTTTCTTTCCCCACTTCGTTCTTTCTGTTTTTGCCTTTTTTAGCTTGTTTGGATGCCTCGAGCACATCGAGTCGTTTATCGCCACCGCGCTGTCGCGCTTGGAATCGGCCGCCACCAACGCTGCGCCTAGCGAGTGCGCCGCTGACGGCTGCCCCGGCTACGCCGACCGACCCGGGCCGCCCGCACACCCCGCGCTCGCGCAACTGTTAACGGGATGCACCACATCACGGGCACGGACATTATGCGCGCCCTCGTCTTCCGCTTCGAGGTGCGTGCCGCGGCCTTCCATGGGGAGCGGCACAGACGACGAGGACGATTTTGCCAGCGCACTCCAAATCTCGACGTAGGCGCCATCACCCTCGGGGGAAGCAGCGTGCCGGGCATGCTCGACTCGACGCCATACGCGGTCGAGATGCCGAGCGGCGTGCTCGATGTGCAGTGCAGGGCGACAAGCACGCAAGGGCTTCTCAGCGCGGTGGCGGGAGGGGCAGGAGCTCGGACAGATGGCGATGTGGGTCGAGTGGAGGGGGACCAGCAGATGGGGCACGGGGGGATGGCTCAGGGCACGGGTCGGGCGCGTACTAGCCCGCGTACGCGCCCGCTGCAGTTGCGCGGCTCGGCGTGCGGCGGGCTGCACGTACGAGAAGCTCATGCTACATATGAACCTTGACGAATCCGCCGCCTGAGCCGTCTCCTCGAGCATCCTCGGCCAGCCCGCGTTCCGCTGCGGGTTCCCAGCGTCGTTTGGGCCGCGGCGGAGCGCGGCACGCGGCATTCCCGGCCCGTCCGGTGTAGGCCGGCCGTCATGGCAACTTGTCAACTTGAACTTCGCTTGAACCCCCACAAAATTCCATCAAGTACTTAGACGGAGATGTCTTCAAACCCTCCACCAACTAAACGAAAGCGAACTGAGGCTGACATATCTGACTCGGACCTGACTTCCCTCCCTGAGGAGACAATCGAATGCAGTGCCCAATTCTGGTTTGACGACGGGAATGTTGTCTTGCAAGCTGAATTCACGCAGTTTCGCGTGCACCGCTCCATCCTTTTGCATCATTCGCCAGTCATGGAAGATTGCTTCCAGTTTCCCCAGCCAGAGGGTGCGCCGACGATCGAGGGATGTCCTCTAGTCCATCTGCCAGAGTCCGCGATGGACATCAGTAACATGTGTGGGCTTCTATACGGAACATATCAGTGAGTTCATTTCGCTCAAACATCCGATTTACGAGCTTACTTTTCGCAATGTGTCTTTCGCGTTATAGCGTCGATGTAAAGAATGTCACATCGTCTTATCTGGAAACAATGCTGCTCTTGGGCCGGAAATACGGGATAACATCCTTCACCACCTCGGCAAAGAACTTTTTGCAGCAGCTTTTTCCTCCCAGCTTAACGAAATGGGACACTGCCCAAGAAGATGTCAAGAAAATCGCTGGGCGGAACACGGGATTCCTCTTCGACGTTTTCAATTTGGCTTACGAATATCCAATACCGTCTATTATGCCGCCTCTCTTGATGGCAATGTGTACAATCTATAGCTTGGTGTGTAGACATTACTACCATTCAGTAGGAGTTATTCAACTTACAAGGCATGCTAAAGGCTCAGATTACCTCAGGAATTCCACGCCGTCCCAAACCCCGAGCAATTTTGACGCACAACGCGAAGCAATACTGCATGTACGGTCGCGCGGTTTTCCTGAAATTGTCTCTTGAAGCATTCATGGAGGCCTATTGTGAAGTCAGGGATGATGAATTCGAATATACCATCCCTACCTCCACCTGTGATTCGCACTCAGCATGCTTGGAGCGCCTACGAGATATTATGACCGAGATAGTCATGAGGCACATCACGAGCGACGCTGTGGAATTTCCGCAGGCTGCCACGAGAATGAGGCCTTATTCGGATGGCCTCTTATGCTTCCCTTGCTTCGCCCACATACAGGAGTTGATTGGAGAAAGCAGATACGAGGTGTGGGAAAAGCTTCCCGCCGCCCTGAAGATGTTCGAAGCTGCGGTTGCGTAAAATGGGTCTAGACGAACATTCACCTTATTTGATCAACATAATTGAACCATGTAGTGGATCCATAAAATTCCATCCAGCGATTATCAGAGTCGGCGTTTGACAGAGTCTCGGTTACAGCCATGATATAAACGAAGAAAGGATTGAACGCGAAGGAAAACTAAGGACAAGCACTTTCGATCCATCCTATGATTTCTTCTGCCTTTCATTCTTTGTTTATTTGATGTTCATTTTACACTGTATCAATTTAACTTGTGCTGTAACTACGTCAAGAGGATAATGCAGCAATTTATGGGTCAAGTAGCGCGCTGGATCTATCGCTGTACAATAGGAAGTCCACGGAACGTTGACAACACAAGCCAATTATTTATACATCCCGTAATAAGTACAGTTATAACGATATTGCTTTGCTTGTCGACTACATACATGATTCAACTACATCAACTGTGTCACTGACCGTATCAAGCAAATATGTTGAAGTCTGTCTAGGATTTCATATTGCACAGCTGCGGCGTCGAACACTTCCAGGGCGCTGGGGAGCTTTTCCCACACGAGGTGTCTACTTTCTCCAATCAAGTCCTGTAGGCGTGCGAAGCAAGGAAAGCATAAGCAGAAGCCCGTAAAGGAGCCATGTCCGGCAGGCGGCGGAAATGCAACAGCGTGGTAACCGTGGTTTGTTGCATTCCTTGTGACTATATTTGCAGTAATATTCGGGAAGTGGGCCAAACAATTCGCTGGTGAAGAGCAGGTGCTGGTAGGGATCGTAAACTCGACTCTTCTATCTCACAATAAAGATACATAAACACTGATAGAATCCGTATAGGTGTCCACACATGTTGTCGATGTCCTTCGCTGAGTCCGGCAGGTGGACTAGAGGACGCCCTTCAAGCGTCAGCGCGGCCTTGGGCTGGGGATACTCAAATAAATCCTGCATGATTGGTGAATGGCGTAAAAGGATGGAGCGGTGGACACGAAACTGCGTGGCTTCAGCTTGCAAGACCACATTCCCGTCGTCGAACCAAAACTGGGCACTGCGTTCGACTGCGTCCGCGGGCAAGGAAGTTGGATCCGAGTCTGATGTACCAGCCTCAGACCGTTTTCGTTTGGTGGATGGAGGGCTTGAAGACATCTCTGTCTTGGTAATCGCGCTTGGAAGTTGGTGGTCGAGTGACGCGTCGTAAGAAGCGAGTCGCGCCTACAAGGCTTCGAAAAAAATCACATGACCACCACGCGTCAATTATGTAAGACGCGTTTCTGGAACACGCGCGCTCCCGCCGTGCCATTAGTGACAGGACTGTTATGACGATGATGGATGGCTCAAGTGTTCTACTTGTGTTCTGCCGCCCGGCGCGCTACACGAAAAAGTTCCAGGAGGGCGCAGTGTACAGCCCTGCAATTAAAATAGGGTGGGCAACAGATATCAATCTGATCGAGGCGGTGATGTGAAGGACATAGCTACAATTCGGCCGATTTTTCCCTCGAGAACCTCCTATGTGGGACTGAAAGACATCGAGTGCCATTTCTCGATCCCCAAGTATGATCGCATCTGTGGGATCCTAGTACCTACTAACACAGCCACTGACGACGCCACAGCGTCAACGACTTTATGTGCGCACTAAGTAAGTACATTATTTACACTGAGGCGGTATAGAAATGTTACGTCTGAAATCTTGGAATGGTGCTTCCACTGCCAGCACTTGTTGCCTTGTCATTTTTGAATTTTTGAATAAGTTATGCTTTGAGATACGCCACGGTGGCTATACAGCTGCCGTCACAAATCTTATTTTAGATTTACCCGTTGTTCACCCACATCGTCTCCTCTCAATGCCCATTGTCGGAACCAATAATTATTTCGACAGAAAAACTCAAGAATTTGGTTAAATTTCGGATCCTAGCTAGATCCTAGCAAGGTGTGCAGACTACACTTAATGCTGGTCGCCGATGCGCGTCCTTTTTCCCTCTCGCTTTCATCCCCTCCTCTCACTGCCAGTGCCATTGTATTATGGCGGAGATCGTTGCCGCCATTCTGGGCGGCGGTTTTGCGCTCGCCGCCGCGGGCTACGCCGCAGGCACCGGGTTCACAGCTAGGCACGAGGCTGTTCACGCCCAGCAGGTTGCCTACATGAACCGTCTTATAGCAGAGTTTGAAGATGCGTATTACAGGAAGAAAGAAGTCACTCAGGCGGAATGGAATCAGTTTATGATCTTGCGTGAAAAGTAAGTTGTCTACTGTCGCGCCGTTCTATCTGTCCGCTAACTTCAAGTTGCGGCACAGAGCGAGAGGGGTGGAAGCAGAGTACGAAGACAGTATTGAGACGTATAAGGAGACGCCGATGCATCGATTTATTTCCAAGTGGAAGAAAAGGCTCGAAGTACGGAAGAAAAAGAAAGAATTGAAATCTTCCAATAGAATACTAACATCACATTACAACGTATGTCTGTCACACTAGGAAATGTATTGACTGTGCTGACATACAAGGTTGTGCGTAATTTAGAGCTGCCCGTCGAACGCTTCGTCAATATCCGAGGAATATTGGTCCCCACCACGATCTTCGGCAAGCTATAATGACGACGATAAGACTCGGAAATGGGTCTTATCCTGGGCGAGAGAGGTGGCTGACTCGGAGTTGGACCCTGAGCATGATTCTGAGGGCCTGCACGAAGCCGCTTTCCGCTTAGTCAAAAAAGGCCGCAGGCTGGCGCGCCACCCACGCGCGGCCGTGAGGCGGCGCCGTGCGTCGCGCAGGAACAGCGGTGGTGGAGCGAGTGCTAATTTCAAAAGTGCGGGTGCGGATGCGGGCAGGGTGGAGGAGAGCGGTGGGCCGGAACTGATCCCCTCCGTGGTGAACCTGGGCAGCGTGAACAAGAAGCTGCTGCGGAAAAAAATCACGCACGCACATCCCCACGCAAGCAACAGCCTGGGCCGCGATAGTACTAATGGAACCACAGCTGGTATACCCAGGCCGTCGCACGGTGGGGGGAGGTTTGTGAGGAGTGGTGGTGGATGCTGTGGTGAACGCGGGCGGTACGGAGAAGCAAGCGACGCAGACGACGAGGATGGCTTTGGATCCTTCCGAGGGCCTAGCCCACTGTCTCTGGACGGGATGCACGACGCCGATGTAGGGGGTTTCAGGGTGGACGTGGACGGCGCGTACTGCACGGAGTTCTCCTCGGGGGTGCACGGCCCGGGCGAGCTCGACGACGCGCATTGGCTTCCGAGCGCGCCCACTGCGAGCCCGGCGTTCACGCAGATGAGAATGGGGTATGGACATGGACATGCAAGGGCAGGGTTCGAGAAATTAAGGGAAATTGGGGGGCAGTGGCGGCAGCAGCAGCAGCATGGGATAGCGGTGGAGGGAGGGTATGAGGCGGGTGCGGGTGCGAGTGGGATGTCGTTCTCCGCGGGGGTTTGGGGGACCAGCGCTTTCGGCTGCGAGGCACCGTCGCATACGTGCGCGCACACTATAATCCCTGCGTTCAGCACGCTGAACGTGCCCTCCCCCCCGGCCTTCAGGCTGATCCAACGTGGCGTGCACACACAATCGCATTACCCCACCCACCAATACCACCCACAGTACCACCATCCCCACCTCGCATATGGGCTTGGTCACGCGCACTCGGGGCACGGTTCGGCATACGGCGGATTGCACAAGAGCCTCGAAGCCTCGGATTCACCGATGTCATTCTACACTGAATCGCACGCGGCGCCCTCCCCCAGACAGCCACTGTATTTTGGCGGCGGCGGCGGCGCTGGTGGAGGCGGAGGTTTGTATGACAGAGCGGACTACGCGCCGTATAGAAGTGGTCCGTGTGTCATGGGACGGGCATTCGCAGCGATGATTCCGTCAGAATATGGCGTGGGTGCGTATGGCGAGGGTGCGTACGGCGGAGGAGGTGCCTATGCCGCAACAGTACCTGTGGCATATGGTGGACAGTCATTTGACCCCTACTATGCACATCAACAGAATTGGTAACATCAGCGTGTACAGGCGCACTTTTCACTTTTCCCTTATACGCCGGGTCTCGCCGTATCTAAAACTCTGCCTGCGTGCTTATATCTATTCTATTAGAACACAAGTACACATTCATCTTATGGACACCTTTATATGCATAAATAATAAGAATAGCTAAATTATTCTAGTCTGCATAAAATATAACAAACGAGCCAGTAAATAAATGAGATGGCGGAAGAGATTACTAGTTTTAATATCCCCGTGTGCCGGATTACACCACGAGTTCTAATATATCCCACCGAAGACTTACCAAAGACACCTACCAATGATAAATACTTTCCGCGAGCCTGCTTGACTCCACCCACCAATCATCTATTATCGCGCGCCTATTCCGGCTCCACGGATTATGTGATTACCTTGTCCCTCCTTTATTGCTTTTTTTTCATTTTCTACCTTCTCTTCGCTTGGCTCGGGCGAAGGTACGAGTCATGCATCGTACTTCTAAGTAACTGTAGTTGCGAGTCATCGATTCTGAAAGATTATTAAGGATGACTGAGTATTTCACAAGTGTTGTCAGCGATTTGAAACGATCCATAACCTTTTTTAAATCCATCGTGCGGCGTTCAACCGAACCTGAGCTTATCTCCTATAAATATCGCCTGCCGCGTAGCACTTTATCTTGTGGTAGATGAGTCAACCGTATGCTGGCGTCCTTCCCACGAACAGGCCTAAGTATTGTAAGACCGAGCCCCGGGGATCTGGCGCTGAGCGTTGATCACTAATATGTAACATAATAATAGAATATTGCGTAACGCACTTATGAAAGCATAGCAAATGCGGTCAGTGAACTGCCGTTGCAGCAAGGTAGCTTCTATTCCACTAAGTCGATGTGTAGTTGTATGAGTCCTTACTCCAGAAATGATACACGCCAGTTATTTTATTTAGATCTGGGATTTGCTTATAAGCCGCGTGGTTTCTGTGGATGATATCCAGACTTCAATCTCTACCTTTAACTCGCTTTTCAACCACATTTACATTTCTTCAACAAAACCTGATCAACATGCCATCTGTTCTGTTTGTATTTACTAGTGCTGACAAGACTCTCACTGGGAAGCAGACGGTACGAAAACACATTTGTTCTCAGCTAGTATTGATTCCAACTGCTAATTTTACATGATTTTATAGGGATATTACCTCCCCGAGGCTGCACACCCCTACTACGTTGTCTCCCCTCACGCCAGCATCGACTTTGCGTCTCCCAAGGGTCCTAACCCCCCTGTAGACGAGGGCAGCGCAAGGGTATTCGTTTATCGCCAGCCGATTGATTATATCTGCTAACAGATCTGATAACTTAGGGATTTGCAGAAGACGCAGGCTGCGTCAAATTTCTGAGCGACGAGACCGTGAAGGAGAAGCTTTCCACGGCCAAAAAGCTCTCGGATGTCAACGTCAAGGACTACGACGCAGTCTTCTACGTCGGTGGACATGGCCCCGCCATCGATCTTTCCCAGGACCCGATCAACGCTAAATTAGTCTCCGAGGTGAGTTTTGTCGTGTCTGGGTAAAGTCAAAATCGTGCGCCTCATACTCGTCCTTAGTTTTGGAACTCCGGAAAGATAGTTTCTGCCGTTTGCCATGGCACAGCGTGCGTTATGTTCAGTGGAACGGCCGATTGACGACTGATTTAATTTTAGCGCGCTCGTCGGCGGAGTCGACGCAGAGGGCAAATCCATTTTGTTAGGAAGAAACGCGACTGGATTTTCTAATGCAGAAGAAATTGCTATTGACGCTGTCAAAGTGCGTAACGAATCTCAGGCGTATATGCGCAATGCGGTATTCACTGGCTTTCTTAGGCGGTTCCGTTCTTGTTAGAAGATAAGATTGTTGAGTTAGGCGGAAAGTATGCTAAGGCGGACGGCCTTTGGAAAGTGAGTAACATATTTCATCTCTTTTGGTTATCAATATATTTACGATCCCATTCTCAATAGCCCAAGGTCATCGTCGATGGCCGGCTCATCACAGGCCAGAACCCAGCATCGGCTGAGCCAATTGGCCACGCTCTTCTCAAGGCGCTCACCGACGCCAAATGAGATCTTGTGCAGCCTCCCTCAGCTTACTGGAGACAACAATAGTTTATAGACGGTTACAGAAATTTCGAATGCATATTTTCCAGGCATTTTACATGTATATGAAACTTCACATGTAACTAATGCGAAGGTTATATCACCTGGATATCATTGCCTATTGTGTGGGTGCGGTCAGAAAGCGCGTTCATCGGGCTAAACGTGGACGCTCATCGCACTTCAGCTTCAGCCTCTGCCCGTGATGTTGCGAATGTACAGCGGCGCCGAGTCATCTCTGGAGATATCAGCACTTTCGTCCAACAGGTGGTCGAAGTGAGGCTGTTCTTTCGAGGGAAATATCTTAGCTTCTGAAGAATACAAGTACCATGAATGCGTTCCCGCTAATGGTGTAAATCTGCCCGGCCGTGCGGGAGTCTGAGTCCGACAAGCGTTGTGGCAATTAGTCCATGAACGTAATGATAGAACACGTAAATCACTGTTAATTGTTACTCACAATGATGTTCCCAAATTTCAAGTCTCCTAGATTGAGGATAAGATCTGAATTTAGTTTTTCCCAGATATTATTTACCTAGCCAATCGGTCTCAGGGGCTTTCCCGGAAATTGCCGAAGCGGGCACAACGTGTACATAATTTGAAGCTTTCGTCCACATTGTGCATCTACTTATTCAGCCATGTTATCTTCGCCCCTGTCGCAGCCATCCGCAACAATACGCCGTCGCTGCTTACCTTGTCAAAGTACTCTCCGCGCTTCTTGCATTCGTTGGAAGCTCCGAGTCAGCGCCAGCGCTCAGCAGTGATGCATTACCCTTCGCAAATCTGCATCTCCGTCATTTTCCCAATCGTCACTCTCGTTCACGCCGGCTGCGATTGATATCTATGGCGGGCGGATAGCTCCTTGCCCCTGGAGTCCTTGGCTTGCTCAAACGTAGCCAACTATATACTGTCGACGCGCCAACCCGAGACTCTCGACGTTTGTCACTGACGGAGCCTCATTCGGCCTCACTCTGAATCTGGGTGCGTTCCACTTGTGGGACTGGTCTCGCTCCTTCCGTTTATCAATCTCTCACCACTACCTTACCGCTTTCACAGTTCCCCCTTCCCTTCATCGACGTCCCCATCTTCGTTGATTGGTGTTCTTGAGATAGAGGTCACATATGGCCAAATTTCAATCCAGCGGATGTAGGCCGCCATCCTTGTTCTCGTCGATTGTGAGCGCTTCCGTATCGGGGCTGCAGCGAGTACTGATTGACCAAGAAGACCCTCTTTAGCACAAGTACGCCGACCAAGGAGGCCAGGTGTACCGCTTCCGGAAGTACATAATTCTTCTGTTCCTTTCCCTGGCTCGCGTCACCATCGACTTCTACTATATGAATAATCCCGCACCCCACGACTGCGCGCGACAGGTCTTGTCCCACACTGCTGACGCATCAACTAAACGCTGCCAGTGATATCATTCTTTTGACCTCTGCGCCATTCGCGTCGCTTGCGCTTATCGGGTCAGTGGTTACTGTCAGCTGTTGTTGATCGTAGCGTCTGTGGGGGATGCCTCGCAGTATCGTCATAGATTGTCTCTCGCTCAGTGTGCTCTCCTTCCTATTTTACCCGTCTTTACTCCGCCACGCACTAGATGCTCCACGTGAACTACGTGGAATATCTACAGACGCAGACAGCACATCGTTCGCGTCTGTATCAACCCTTGCGCCGGCATGGAGCATTGGTGTTGCTCCTCTCGCATTATTCCGGCTCGTAAGTTCCCTTCTCCCCATGATATTGCTTGTACTCATTCAAATTCAGGATCCTCAGCGGACCACTCATTTATAGTCTATGACACAAATGTAAGAGTTCATATCCATCCGTGATTGTAAACACCTCCGCGCGCTGATTTGAGCAAGTTGACGTCTATCAGCCTGTCGCCGCTTCAAGCTCCGGGGCACGTTGGCACGCGGAGGGCCTACGGTGTGCCTATCTTGTATGGCACACATTCATTGTATTGCGGGCACGCCGGGCACTGTGTTCTGCCTCTCCGTTCCTCTCTTGCCCTCGTAATCCACCCCATTCTCTGGAGCGCGTAGAATCCTCCGCAGTCGCGAGACTTACGACTGCCGGCCAAGCGGTGCGCGGGACTTCACGCGTTTGCACGCGGCTGGCATATGTAACCTCAAAAGATCCGTAGATCGCGGAGAGTTGGCTGGCCCACACTTGAATATTCGCTCTAAGACCTGTATTCTACGCCTATGGAAGAAGTCCACCCTCCAGAATGCTTGTTCTGGGTGGTAGATGCGGAGGTCTAGGCGAACGGTCAACAATATTGGGGACTAGCTCGAATAAGTTATACTGAAGTTGCACTGGCATGCGGGGCTGTCTCTCTTCAACTGTACTTCTTCGCCAGTGATAAACTTGAGTCTCACCAGAGCATACTTACGTTTCAGGCTCTTCTAGAATGGTACGGCATCGTAAATGGCTGAAGGTCTTAGGATCGTGTTTTTGTGTGTGCGTATGCGGCAAGCTAATATTATAGGCTGAGGCGGCGGTAAGTATGTCTCCCTTCCCCCTGTGTCTAATACTTGCTGTGATTCCCACATGAAGACCTTGAGGCGTACACAGCCTGAAGAGGTCCTTATGTCATTTAATTGGAGTAAATCTTGAGTAACTCTGCCAAAACCCTGCAATAACTCTGTTTATCGCACTCCAAGATTGCTCCATGCTTAGCTAGCTTCCAACTTCAAAGTCTGTCATAAATCATGGACCAAGAGTATAGATTTGGCGGACGTAATTTATGAAAATATAAATACAGGTATCGATATAAAATTGCTGCAGTACTTATGAAGACCATAGACCGGTTTGCTCGGCGCGCGCCGCGCGGCTCAACGTGAACTCGGAATTGTCGATCAATTGTGACCGTCACGTGCGATCACAGTCTACCAAAAATCGGGTCAGCTTTTCTGCTCATCCAGTCACCTCATCGACAACTCATCGATAAAACTTACATGCCGCATCGTGAACGTTCCTTTCCTCTCGAATTTTTGCGTCATGAACAGAGGGCTTGCGCCCGATAGCAGCCCCTCACTGCCATTCGTCGTCTCCGGCGGAAGGATGAGCCTGAAATCGGACCTGATTCTCCTGGAGAATGCAAGGTCAGTGAGCTTTGTGTATTCTGTGATCATCGTACTCACTTTTGACAAAAGTTTCCAAGCCGACTCGCGGGATCTTCAACGGGCTGCGCGGCTGTAATGTCGTCCATCGACTGCGCCGACGGGTCTAAGCGCACTGCAACGCATCGGGTCAGAAAACGGGCGATGCAGCGTCGCTGAATCTACCTACGTCTCTTTGACGACTCTGGTGCGTCCGTTGCATCCATTGCTTTCCGCTTTCCGTTTCCCCTTCGTTCCTCTTGGGCCGTCGAGACGTTAGTAGCCCTGTCAACTCTGCTGCGCGATCATCAGTTTTCCATTCCGTCAGGAGGGAATTGCCTAACAATTACCTTTGGCCATGTCTTGCTTGCCCTATGTCCAGCATAGCCGCAGCTACACTGGAACCCGTTGAGGGACCAGCTCCGGTGTCATGGTCAGATATCTTTGTAAAAGGTTCAATTCCCTCGTCGCAGAAGGAATTGATGTCCCAAACAGACTGCTCGTGGCAAGTCTGTTGGGGATTGGCTGTGACAATATTCATGAGCTTACTGTCATGGATAGATCAATCGACTCACTGTTGTTTTGCGTATTTGGATCTTCCGCGGGGACTATGGGAGCCCAGTCGACACCCTGGCTGACGAACGAGGAGTCGGGTGCTGAAACTTCTGTGAGTCTCTATTTCCTGGCGTGAAAACGACACCAGATGTACCTTGCGCTTCACATGTTCCGTCAATGCCCAGCTTTCCTCCACAAAAACAGAAATATCCCAATGCTATGTTCAAGCAGCTACCATATGATGTGCTTGGTGGGCTGATGTCTCGGGGACTGCTTGCATTCCATGGGCCATTGACAGCATCATCGTATTGGCTCACCGAATAATCCGAGTATGTCGGGTATGCTGAGATCAAATCGAACCCAGAGTCGAAGAGTCCCGGCGCTGTGTTTGGGGAGGTGGTCGACGACTCCGAAGTGCTTGGGGAGCTGTAGGTGTACAAAGCAGGATAGCTTCCAAATGTAGGCGAGTCAATGTCATTGGGCGCTGGAAGACAATTTGTAGTGAGATCTAAGTAGGATTCATGATCATGGATGGGAGCGAAGCTGGGGGATGTGTTGGACGAGACCGATGAAGCCGGTGACTCTGAGTGGTAGTCGTATGAGGGTGGGGCGCCCCCGTACGCTAGAAAGTCGGCGTTGAGCACATTGTCAAATGTGTCATCCAGCAGTGAGTAGTCCGGTGTCTGGGGTGTCTCTTGAATCAAAATGTTGTTGAATGTGTCATCCAGCAATGTGAAATCCGGCAGTTCAAGTTGGGTCAGCCCAGTGGTACATGGATCAAAGATGTTGTTCAACATCGAGTAGTCGGGCATTCTAGGCGATTCTTAAATGAAAGGATCATCTTCCTGCAATTTTCTGAGATACGCTGTACTGACTTTCGTATTCGCCTGCTCCTGTCACGGTTATATCAGCGCTAGGCATTTGGTAAGCCTTTTGTTCTGCATTGCCTCCGAAAATGTTGACGTTGTTAGCGCCCCTCATAAACTCGTACACATTGACCTCAGGCTCTATATAATTTTCCAAGGGTATCTGACCCAGGAAGACATTGTCTATCGGACAAGAACAGACAACAAGCTGAGGTTTGCTAATATTGACTGATAGTTCAAGGAGACTGACAGACCTTCAAGTCGCAGTGGCGGTGCGTCCCACTGAGGAGAATTTGTTGGAGGAAGCCACTGCAAATAGCCCTGGTAGTCGAAGCAATAATCCATTAATGAACGGATAGCTTTATGGTGGAGAGAGTGGTGGTGGGTTGGGTGTGAAAGTAATTCTGGTGCGATGAACCACCCACCGACTTATAGGAACGGCACGGAGACCGCACGGTCTTGTTTCGGTGAACACGAGGATGAGGCCCACCTTGTAAATGCTCCCGTTCTCGAAAAATGACTCGTCGAGTATCTGGTTAGGGTTACCGTTCCCTCGTACTCCCGCCGCACTCCCATGTCTGCCCGCGGTACCAGATCCTCAGCAAGCCAAGCAATGGATACCGCGAGCGTTTTTCCGTTCATACGCTCTTCGGCCCAACTCAGGACGTACTCCATGAGATAATGAATAAAACAAAAGGCAACGACAGCTTGCTCTAGACGTTCTCTCCACTACGCCCAGGGGAGTTCAAAATTCCGGGTACATGTGTGCCATCTGTCAACGTTGATCAAAATTCTGGAGAACCCTGCGGAGATCCCAGCATTTGCACCGACCTATGTGGATTACAATGGATTCGTGTTATACATGTTCCAATTTGGGATATCTGGGTCTGCGTATCCGGAGATCGACGCTGGCATGACCTTGGTATCTCAGTGTGTTCAAAGGATGATATATGATGTGTCGTATCTGTATGCCATTCATGCTTACAGCTACACCTTCAGCACACCATACGGCCAGCACGTCCAGACCAACAGTTCACACGGGCACTTGAATAGGTCATTTGACGTGTAACTTACATATAGCCAAACTCACGGCATTGACATTTGCTCGCAAAAGCATGTTCGAAATTAGCCGCCCTGCCGCAGATGGTTGCATTCAGTTAATGTACTCATTTTTTGTCTGATATTTTGTAAGGCATAAATATATATTGAGCAATGGTCCAGACCATTTCAAGATTTTTAATTCGATGCACCTTTCTGAGGGGCTGAGGCTTCCTCTCCTCCAGAACTACAAAGTATTTGCGGATTCACAAGTATGTTCTATAAATAGATCTGTGTGAAACTACGTACACTGCAGGTACCTCGAGAGTTCCCTGAGGGGCTGAATTTTTAAAAAATACAGGAAGTGGTTTTAAGTCAAGGATGTTGAAAGTGAGGAGGCTGGATATTGTACTTCGTTCATACAATGTTTCGCAGTAGGACGGCGAAGTCAATGGCTGCCGCCTATTATGGTTTTAGGATTCATTTATCGGTAGGTATTATGCCAA
The DNA here is from genome assembly GCA_000827495.1 of Hypholoma sublateritium FD-334 SS-4. Lineage (NCBI taxonomy): Eukaryota > Fungi > Basidiomycota > Agaricomycetes > Agaricales > Strophariaceae > Hypholoma > Hypholoma sublateritium. The sequence goes on along the minus strand of KN817527.1, from coordinate 482,462 downwards.
GCCTTCTCTTTAAACTGTAACATTCACGTTCACATGTATGGCAATCGTTTCCGAGAATTTGTGCTTCACAAACCAAGCCCCCACTGACGGCGAGCGTTGGGCGAGCGCGCAATTTCTCGGAATAGACTCGATAAGCGGAAAGTGCCGTCGGCCATCACCGCATCAGGCTATCACGTGGTCCCTACGCTCGCCCAGAGTCCAGACTCCAGACGCTCGCTGCGCACTGCGCAGCGCGATCAGACGGACTCCTTTAAGAATGTACAGAACCGCAGAATTGTGACTCGAGCACCGCACTCAAGATTTCAAATTGAATAGCCCATGGCCCGTGCGCCGTGCGCCGCAGTATAAAAAGCAGGTACATCCTTCTCCGCTCCGCAATCTGGCATCGCGCTGAGGTTAATACCGCTTTGAATATCCTACTAAGCACTACAATGGCGGGCTTCCACCCATTCTCACAATTAACGCCTATCCCGCCGCACTTCATGGGCCCTGGCTTGCCGGCGCATGGTCCCCACACGCCGGGCGACGCGCGCTTTGAGTTCCTCGCGGCACTGAGCGTACCCCCTGTCAACATGAGCCGAGAACGCGGACGCGCATCGCCCGCGACGACGCTGTCGTCCGAATCTGAGTCGGACGGCGAGGAAGGCTTTGAGTTCCTCCCCGCGCACCCACCCGAGCGCGACCACGAGCATGAGCATGAGCATGAGCACGAGCACGCCGCGGCGTCCCCGCCGCCGCCTTCCGAATCTGAGCCCGCGCACGCACCCAGTGAGGACGACGACGCAGGATTCGTTCTGCTCGGCGCACTGCACCTGCACCCTGCGGGGCACGCGCACTGGCACTCGCTCGGCGGCGGACGCGGACGCGGCGCATACAGACACCACCACGGGCACGCGCATGGGCCGCGACACGCGCATCCCGGCAGCGCGCACTCCTTCGCCCGCATGCACCACAAGCACGCGCACATGCGGGGCGGTCGCGGCGGCGCCCACGCACACCACCGCGGAGGCGGCGCCGGCGGCGAGCGCACGCAGCGCGATGCGCGAGCGGGTTTTTATCCGATGAGAGGAGGGTTTTTCCATGGAGGCGAAGGAGCTGGGCCTGAGAGGATGGCTGCGTTTGAGGGCACTGGTGGATTCGGCGCGTCGTGGGGCGGGCACGGGGGACACGGTGGACATGGAGGTCGTGGTGGGCGGGGCGGGCATGGTGGACGCGGCGGGGCGCACTGCGGCGGCGGGTGGCATTGAAGTTTTAGAAACGGCGCAGGGCGTCTGTGTGAATAGAGTCGGAGTAACTGAGGCGGGTTGAAGAGGGAAATGATATTATCTTTATTCTATGCTCGTAAGGGCATAAAAACTTTACTCCGTAGTTCAATAGATTCCCTGGAAATCCCAAGTTTGTTTTTCTCTACCAAGGCTTGCGAGATTCTGAACGACGTATATACCGAGCGAGCGAGGACACATTTAATCATATTATTTAAATTACACTCATTTAGGGCTTCCGGATCGCTCTGGAACACAGAAACTGTTGAGCCCTGGCTTATATCTTACTATCAAAAGCTAAGTATTGGTCTACGTAGAGAGTCGCACTGCGGCCTCGATGCAATGCACGGTCTCGACCACCACGCAGCGAGCGCGGGGAGGACATGCTCGCAGTCGAGCGCGAGGAGCCGGACAACGTACGCGCCCGGGCTGCGTGCCCACCCCACAGCGCCGCTTCCACCATCCATACGAGTTCCGCGCACCCAACCGCCTCCCACACGAGCGCGGGCAACAGCGTCCCCAATACCCCGTGCGCGGAACGCCCTACCCCCTTCCCCTGCGCGGTGCACTGCGCCGCGGCCACCGAGACGAGGAAGAAGAACGCGGGCAGCAGCACGGCGCCGCACAGCGCGGTGGCCAGCGCCAGGCGGAGGACCGTGGACTTGAAGTGGGACGGCGTGTTAAGCCTGATGCGGGCGCCGAGGAAAGCTGCGTGGTAAATACATAGGGGGCGCGGGGCTGCTGGGGGTGGTGGTGGCGGCATCGGGGGTGCTGGGGGAGTATGTTGCGTGAGTGGGGGGCGCGCGCTGAGGAGTGGGGTGCTCTGGGCGACGTTGAATATGGAAGGACACCAGAGGGTGCGATCTAGCGCAATAGAAGTGCTGGACACGCTGAAATGGATGAGGTTGCTGGTGTAAAGAAGAGCGCGCGACCGAACGGTCCGCTCGGCATTCGCCGTCGGCCATCACTGCATCAGGCTATGACGTGTTCCGTATGCTCGCCCAATCTCACTGCTCCTGCCCATCAACCTGCCCGTCAACCTGCCGTCCATGTAAATGAAGCCACACTCAACGCGTATTCTGTCGTCCCTCGTACTTATCTATCGCCCACGTCCGCAGCTCCATTCAGCTCGCGAACAAATGCCTCTGGATCGATACGCCCTGGACCCTTCCTGTTCATGTATCTCACAGTAGAGACGCGGCTAACTTGGTTAGTCGACCTGCAGACTGCAGAGTGCGCCATCCTCCGAGACCCGAGGAGAAACGGGTGACCTATCAAGGTCATCCAGTCCGTTGTACGTTGTAAGCACCTTTATATGTCGAGGGCTTTGACTGTGACTCACTTGCGGCGTAAACCGACAGGGAATACGGGAAATGCTTTCCCAATTCGCCCTGAGATGCGTATATTCTTCAACGTACTTCGCTCCCGGAGTGAAAGCTTAGGTGCGTCTTCTTTTGTATTTGCTTATACCACTTTTATTTCTGCCCGCTATCGCTGTCGAATGACGATGCGCGTGTACAGAATACCACCCCGCACAACAGCTCTCCACCTGTTTCTACTACCGGCGCTGTCTCTGCATGACGGTACCATTCATCACGGGCATGCCCAATTCGCTCATGCGCAGCCGATAATCAGACCCGATGACACGTTGTCTTCGATGGCAGCGCACGCGGAGTCTACCTGAGGGTATGCGACACCTTCATCGCACAGTTGTTGATTCACTGGTGATTTTCATCTAGGTATACATATATGAACATTTATCAGTGCTCTGTCATGAGAACTTAGGTGCATCACGACTCGCTCACGATTATATCTGCCGTCCGGGATCCTCTGCCGACTCCACACGAATGGCACTCAAGACCAACCGATTGCATGAAGGTATAGGATCACCGGCTCCGTTGATGGAACTGGCAGTGACTTCCATACCGCGAACGCTCGTGGGCCGTCGGGCACTGCCTAGAGCAAGCTGACGTGTATCAACCTGCTGCCGCTTCAAGCTCCCCAATCGCACTGCGCGCGCATCGTGTTCCCCCTTCTCCGTTCCTCCCTTGCCTTCTTCTTCCACCCTATTCTCTGGATCGAATAGCATAGGCCCAATCCTCCGCGGTCGCGAGATCTTCGACTGCCAGCCAAGCGGTGCGCGGGTCCTCACGCGTTTGCACGCGGCTGGCATATTAAACTTCAAAAGACCCGTAGACCGCGGAGAATTGGCCGGCTTGCGTTTGCTAGAGCTTGGATATTTGCTTTCATAACTATATTTTTCGCCCGTGGAAGAAATATACCGTCCAGGATTCTTGTGCTGAGTAGTGGATGCGGAGTTCTTATTGAACGGTTAAGGATGGGGGCTAACGCGAATAACGGATACTGAAGTTACGCTGGCGCGCGGTGCTGTCTCCTTTCAAATGCGCTTCCTTACCACTGATATGCTCGAGTTCGTCTAAAGCATCTATGTATATGGTGCTCGTTTCTCTAGAGTGGTGTGGCATTAAATCTTAGGATCGTGGTTTTTGTGTGCGTGTGCGCATGTCTACACATGCTGCACTGCATAAATTAAGACTTGCCATTTAATTGATGTGAACCCCAAGTGAACCCGCTTATCGGACTTCTAGCTTTGCTTCGAACTCAATTCGAACTCAAAACTTTGAAGTCTGCTATAAATGGATGAATGGAATAGGAATATAAATTAAATGTATCGTACAGGACGTAAGTGAAATATCAAATATAGGTATGATAATGAGGCAGTGGTGAGTCTGATGAGCGCGACACGAACTCGGAGTTGTCGCGGAGACTAATTCGGGTAATTCTCATCTTCTCTTTCTGGGACCGTGACTGTCACGTGCTACAGCCGTCTACCAAAACAGCGGTCAGCTTTTTTGCCCATCCTTCCTCATCGACGACTCATCGATGAAACTCACATGCCGCATAGCCCACGCGCCATCCTTCTCTAGTTTCTGCGTTATGAACACAGAGCCATCGCCCAATATCGGTAGCTGCCGCCCCTCACTGCCATTCGGTGTCTCTGGCGGAAAGATGTATCTGAAATCCCAGATATGCCTGGCGAACGAAAGGTCAGTGAGCGACATATGTTCCGCGATCATTGGCGCTTACTCTTCGATAGAGTTATCTAGACAAATTGCGGGCTCTTCGGCGAACGTTGTGGGCATGATATCGCCCATCGACTGGGCTGATGGGTCCACACGCACTGCAACACATCTAGTCAGACACGGGCGAAGCTGCACCAAGCTGACTTGACCTACGTCTCTTCGCTGCCTGAGGTGACTCCAGTTCGTCCACCGCCTTCCGTTTTCCACTGCGTCTTTCCGTTTGGGCCGCCGGGGCGCTGGCGGTCTCACCGTCTCGGCTGCGGGGCTATCAGTTTTCCATTCTGTCAGGAGGGAATTGCCTAACAATTACCTTTGGCCATGTCTTGCTTGCCCTATGTCCAGCATAGCCGCAGCTACACTGGAACCCGTTGAGGGACCAGCTCCGGTGTCATGGTCAAATTTATTTGTATATGGTTCAATTCCCTCTTCGCAGAAGGAATTGATGACCCAAGCAGACTGCTCATCGCAAGTCTGCTGGGGATTGGCTGAACAATGGCATTGATAAACTCGCTCTCGTCTCTCGTAGATCAATTGATTGACTCACTGCTGTTCTCCGTGTTTTCGCTGTCCGCAGGCTCTATCGCGACCGCATCGACACCCTGGCTAGCGAGCCAAGAGCCGGGATCTGATACCTCCGTGAATCACGATTTCATATTGTGGAAATAGCGACAAACATACCTTGCGTTACGTGCGTCCCGTCGACGGTCGGCTTCCCTTCATCAAATAAGAAACCCCCCAATGCTCCGATTAAACAGCTGCTGTATGCTGTACTTTTCAGGCTGATGTCATCTGCGTTTGATGGGGTATAGGATAGCGTATTGGAGTATGTTGGGCGCGTTGAGATCGAATCGGGTCTAAATTCAAAGGCTCTCGGCGCAGTGATCAGGTCGGGAGTGAGGTTGGGGGTGAGGTAGGGGGTGAGGTCGGGGGTGTTTATCGATTCCGAAGCACTTGGGAAGCTGCAGTCATATGATGGGGGGATTCTAAACGTGGGTGAGCCAATGTGGTTGGGCAACATTACTGATTTTTCATTGGACCCTTCGTAGGAACCAAAACCGTGTACGCTGGGAGTGGCAGACAAGGCTGATGAAGTAGACAATCCATAGTCATATGAGGCCGGGGCACTCCCGTACCCCGAATATTCAACATCTAGCTCATTGTCGGCGAACAGTGAGTAGCTCGGGCTGCTCGGCGTTTGATTCGATCCTGCGATGTGAAGATTATTTTAGCATTATCAAAGATACATATTTGGACTAACCTTTCTGTTGCCTTACAGTGTTGGTTCCACATCTTGGATAGGTGTTCTGTGCTGTCAGACCCCCCATCAGAAGAGTGAAAGTGTCCTTGGCCTTCGTGAAGTCATTTGCATTGTCTTCTACGAAGACAACGCCATTGTTTATGGGTATCTGACCCGCAAGGACATGTTCTGTAGGGCGGGGTGAGACAACGAACTGAAGTTAGGAACCGACAAACCTTGGATATAAGAAATTTCTGGATGAGGGGCGATTATGGGCGGAGAATCCCAAGTGAAGTTATTTTGGTGTTCGAAATAGTACTTCATGCTGGACGGACAGTTTATTGTGGAGACAGTGATGGTGGAGCGGTTGTGAAAGTGGTTTTGACACAGTGAACTACCCACCAGCTAATAAGAGCCGCGCGGAGGCCGCACGGTCCTGTTTCGGTGAACACGGGATAATGCCCAACTCATATAATACCCCCGCCCTCGAAAGATGACTCGTCAAGTATCTGGTTAAGGTTACTATTCCCTTGTACTCCTGCTACATTCCCATGTCTGCTTGCGGTACCAAATACTCACCAGACACTAAGCGATATATATCGCAATTGTATACCCATCCATGTACTCTCCGGCACAACTCCAGATGTACTATATCATCATGCTTGCGTCCTGATAGGTATTAGTCTACCGTAGACATTCACACCACTCCGCCCGGGGGAGTTCGAAATTCGGGTAAGTACATGTGTGCCATCTGTCAATGTTGATCAAAATTCTGAGCGATCCCAGCATTGGCGCCAACGTATCTGGATTATAGTGGATTCTTCTTGTACATGTGTCGATTTGGGATATCTGGGTCTGCGTATCCGGAGATCGACGCTGGTATGACCTCTGTATCTCAGCGTGTTCATAGAATGAGAACATGTGCCGTGTTTCGAAGTATGCCACTCATGCTTGAAGCTGCTTCTTCATTAAGACCAGCGCGTCAAAGTCAACAGCTCACACGGGCGCTTGAATAGGTCACTTAACGTATGACTTACATATTACCAAACCCACGGCATTGGCACCTGCTCGCAAAATCATGTTCTAAAATAGCTACCCTCCGCAGATGGTCGAATTCAGCAAAGTTTATAGAGACATCGTTGTTGGCATATATTTCAGTCACTGTAGTGTTGACATATAGTATTACACAATGATGCGGGTCCTCTTCGCGTTTTTTAGTTCAACATTTCTTCCTCTCCTCCAGAACCACATCCAGAAACACAAGCGATTGCCAGCGGACAAGTATGACATTGTTCCGAAAATAGACTTGAATAGTACATCAGCGTGAAATCCACTGCATGCACCTCCGGAGAAATTTAAGGGAGCTGAACCATCTCAGAAGGTAGAATACAAGAAGGTAATTGAACTGAGGATTTTGAGGGTGAGGAGGCCGTATCATAGATAGATAAGGACCCCTACATTTTTTCTTTCTGCACGGACAAGATCAATCATTGCGACCTATTTATAGCTTTTCAGAGCTATTTATATGTGCTTCAAGAAACACGCGTCCACAGGAAGGACAGATGTTTCGCGAGCGTACTCTATGTGCTTCATAAACCAAGCCCCTTCTGACATCGAGAAAATATTTAAAGCGCATTCTACATAGCAACTGAGCCTGAGCTGAGCAGCTGAAAGCCGTCACGCGTCCGCGTCAGGGTCCGCCTCTGTTGATTACGGCTGACGTGCGAAATGGGTCTAGACTACGGATCCAACCGGGTATTTGCGATGGCTTGCCCTTCCAGGTTTGCTACAATATCGGTCTTCTACTACACACCTAGACATTATTGGTACGACCTCTCTCGCTGCAGCCAACATTGCACAGACGCTATCCAAGTCACGGCGCTTGGGTTACGCGCTGGGGACACCCGCGATCTCATCAAGGCAATCTACACCACTGTGCGACGTCTATGCTATATGTCTCCTCGAGCACAATCCGTACACGTCTTCGCTTTGCCATCACTTTTACGTTGGCTGGTGCCGTGGCTCGTCTCCGTCTCGTACTTCGTGTATCTCGGCTTCTGAAGTCCATGTGTATGAGGCTGCACCCGACGTACGTTCTCTCGCCATTCTTACTTATCTATTACCCAATTTCAGCAAACGTCCACGGCTTCCTTCACAGCTCAGCTCGCGAATAAACGCTTCCGGACTCATGTTCTCCAAATCTGACACCGTAAAGACGAAGTTGGCTTCGACTGGTTGGTTCCAGATTGCATGGTGCGCCCGTACTCTTAGACGCTGGAGAGGTGAGTGGCCCATTAGGATCGCCTAGTCCATTGTGAGTACTTTTATATATCAACGCTTTGACTGTTACTGACATGCAGTGTGAACCGTCAGGGCATACAGGTCATGGTCTCCCAATAACCCCTGAATTTCGTGTAATCTTCTACGCGGTGCCGGAGTGATAGCATAGGCACGTCTTTCCATTTGTCTCTACTACCCCCACTTCTGCCCGCTGTTGAATGATGCTGCACGTATACAGAATGCCACCCTGCGCGACAGCTCTCTACCCCAACTCTACCCGTTCCTACTGCCGGCGCTGTTGCCGCATGACGGTGCCGTTCGCCCCATTTTCATCACGGGCTCACGGGCAGCCGATAATCAGATCCGACGACGCGTTGTCTTCGATGGCAGTGCACGCGGAGTCTGACTGACGGTATGCGCCGCCGTCAGCGCATGGTTTTTGATTCACAAGTGATTTGTATCTAGGTATACAAATGTGAACACATCAGTACTCTGTCGCGAGAACTTTGGTGATTCGCAACTCACTCATAATCGTGACCACTCTGGTTGCCATCCAGGCTTCTCTGAGTAATACACACAGATACTCGGGAGCAACTGATCCCGTGAGGATTTGGGATCATCGGTTCTCGTCGGCAGAACAGGGAGTGGCTTCCATACGCCGAGCGCTAATGAACATCCTCGCTTGCGTACATACGCCTGGTGTGTTCCTACTACAGTCGAGACTGAGGATGTTTGGCTGACTCAATCTCCTGCGCCAGCTGGGCAAAAAATTACCGTGAAAGCGAAAGGGATGCACAAGAGCGCTGATCAACTCGCACACCAAGATATTTCGGTATTTACATAAATGCCTACGTGTAGTGTCGGGCACCGTTTAGTGCGTATCACGGTAAGAGATAATTAATCGATGACTGTCGGCCACAGACGCTAATCTGATCCCAAAAATCCTGCTGATTAAAGTGATATAAATCTGTCGCAGAGAGCATGTCATTCAATTGGGTTGAAAGTTCCGCGATCATAGCGAGATCATAGGCGGCATTGGGCAGATCAAATTTTATCTCTGAAATAGCGAGAGCCTTCCAACATTTTAAATGGGATACCGTGCCTCGCTTACGGGAGACAAAATCGGACAGGATCTCTGGAGTCACGAATAGCGCCGAAGAGCACCGGAAGGCTTCCAGGGCCGGACACAGGCATTGTTTGCTGTCGTTCAGTACGAGCTCGCGCAGGAGAATGTTTCCGTCAATGTAATCGGAATGCTGAATGTGCAGCGTGGTGAGGTGTGGGCAGAGACCAAGAACTGCACGATATGCTTCGCGAGAAGGGTGGTTTCCAGAGAATGATACAGAAAGTTCTTTCATGTCCTGCGTCTTTTCAAGCAACGATACGAGAGAGGGGGGCGGGAACGTGATTGCGCACGGGCTACCGATTGAGCTGTATACGAGAGTGCGTAGCTTGGGCGCTTTTATCAGCTGAAGTATTCCAAGGCCCTGGGATGATGCAAAATAACGACGCTCTTCCATCTCTAAAACCTGGAGGAGTGGAAGGTGAATATCGGTAAGGGGAGAAACTATGGATCCCACTGCAAAAGCGACAATCTTGAGCTTGACAAGCAGGGTTGTCTGGAGAAGGATTGGAACGATGTCCAACTCAAATGGATGGGCCGAAAATGCCCATACTGAGTCCCCAAAACCGAGGTGGGTGAGATTTGCCCAGTTCACTTTAAACTGGGAGGGGTCTCCTTGAAGTTGTGTTTGTTGTAAGTCGATATAGAATCTCTCTAACGATGGAGCGGACAACATCCAACTTCTTCCCCAGGCGCTGTCCACAGTGCCGTGTCTTCCGGTGAGGGAGACAGATCGTAGAAGAGGAATTTTGTAGGGATATATATTCTGAAAGTGAAGCAGCGAGCCTGAAACCAATCCAAGGCTAATGTCCTTCCATCGCGAGCAGCATAGTAACATTATCCTGATGATCTCATCGGTGAGAGCATTTGTATACTTCAACGTCACAGGGGCACCGCTTTTGAGCTCGTCCACAAAGATGCTAAGTGGCATGTCTCCGGAGCGCCGGAGGAGCCACTCCTCAACACCGCGTGAACACGGGAAAATATCGCTCTTGTTGATCCCTCTGATGTATGTGGTGCCTTTGACATATCTGGTGATCGGGATATAGATCGTGGTCCAAAGCTCGGGGGTGCTAAGCGCGAGGTGCCGCATACCACTGGAGATGTGGGTCAGGAGAGTCGGTGCTTCGTTGGGCGCCAATGTGGAGTTGCACGTCCTGTCGATACATGCGACGAATATCTCGCGTACAACGTCTGCTGGAAGGCGGCGGAATGGAGCGAACGCGCGCTTGAAGGGAGCAACACCGTTGACAAGCCTCTTCCTTTCATCGTTGCGATCGGATATTTCCTTGTCGATAATGGCAATCTGTCTGTCGCAAATAGTGATAAGACGCTTCAGCATTGCCCATTCTTCGTCCGTCTGAGCGCGATTGGTTTTGAATAAGTCTTCTGAGAAGGGGTAAGGCTCTGCCATGGTGGGTGTTATTCTGTGTGCACTGATCAGATCGGAAAGAACATAGTACATATTTATAGTAATACATCACAGCCGCCTTATGAAGGGCCACATACTACAAAGGCGAGTAATATACCTATTCATAGACGCCTTATTATCAGGCTGTCCTTAGTATGTTCAATGGTGTGGGTTGGCGTCCCTGATTGAATGTCCCGTTTACCATCGGCGTATGGTTTGCAAAAGTATTGATGAAAATTCAGTGTAAGTATCGGGCTGCTTCGCGTCGACGCGTTCGAACTAGTCACAGGTGGCACACTTGGCATGCTTGACCCGACTCTGTGCGACGTCGAGACCCCGGAGCATGCTTGACATGAAGGTAAATGAGGAAATACTTCCTAATACGGCGGACCACCGCATCATATTTCGTGCGCATGTGGCCCCAACAATTGCTGTGCTCTTATATCTTTTCAGTATCTACTCACCCGCTGCACACAACTAACTTGCACTGGCCTCATGTCAGCGTGTTCTTAATGAAATTTGATAACAGTGTTTGATTCTACGCTGATCGAATATGATAGAGTCTGGCTACGGGATTCTCAGAAAATTTCACGTTACGCAAAGTCCGCGTTTTCGAATGCTTTCAGAACGCTGGGAAGTTTGCTCCACACGGCGCGTCTACTTTGTTCGACTAGATCCTGCAGGCGGCCGGCGCAGGATAGGCAGAAGTTGCTTTCTCCATAGGAGGAGGCCATAGTCTGCGGAAACGCAGCAGTATTGAGTGTCGTGTGCTTCATGACTATATCTGTCATCATGCGCCGGAAACAATCTAGACATTTAGTTTTTGAGTGGCAGTTTTTGAGAGGAAGCACATATATGTCGTCCGATTTGCGGAAGGTCCCTGCGAATATTCTCAGAGACAATTGCATGAATATCAACCGGCTGAGGACGCAATATTGCTCTGCGCTCGGTTTCAGAATTGCACGAGGCTGCTCGCCGCGCGGGATTCCTGATGTAAGTTGATCCTTCATCATGCTCGTCAAGTAAAAAGATAGATGTTGATAGCGTTGTGAGACGCACCAGGCTGTGGATGGTGAATATCGAAACTAAGAGAGGCTGCATGATGGACGGCATGGGATATTCGCAGGTTATGTTTAACACGTCAAAGAGGAACCCGTTGTTTTGAACAATAAGTCTCTTCACGTCCTTTTGCCGTCCATCCCACCTCTTCAAGATGGGGGGAAACAACTGCTCAAGAATGTTCTCTGCCGAAGTGGTAAAGGACGCGATCTCATATTTTCGGCCCATGAAAAGCATCGTTTCTAAGTAGGACGAAGTGATCTTCTTTGCATCGATTCTAGAATGCGAAAGGGGGAGCTGAGTGCGCTTGGTGATTGGAGGATTGAGAAAGTGAACGCACTGGTACATCCCATATAGAAGGCTGCACATGTTGTCGATGTCCTTCGCTAAGTCCGCAAGATGGACTAGAGGGCATCCTTCAATCGTCGGCGCGTCCTCAGGCTTGGGACACTCCAGACAGTCCTGCATGATTGGTGAATGACGCGAAAGGATGGAGCGGTGCACGCGAAACTGCACAGATTCAGCTTGCAAGACCACATTTCCGTCGTCGAACCAGAACTGGGTGCTGCGTTCAACTGTGTCTTGACACCAGGATTCCAGGTCCGATTCAGAATCAAGTCCAGCTATAATAGAAACTCGTTTACGCTTGGCGGATCGAAGGCGTGAAGAATATGACATCTGGCCACTTGTGACCAAATAGTTGAGATTGAGGGATGTTGCTGACAAGTCTCAAGACATACGACCACTGCGTCGTGCGATACCTGAGTGACGCGGTGTTCGAGAACCGCAAGGTTACATTCAACATTTCTGATTCCCACCGCACAGCCTCATCACATGCCCCTTCCTCGTGGAAACTGAGAACGGGGACCCAGGGGGACCCCGAAACTGGTCACGTCACTTGCCGCACTGGCCGACGTCAGATCACGCTGCTCACGCGCGCACAGGCCTTCGCGCACTCACTGATGCACGCGACGCGCGTCGCGCTTCTTCTCTCCCCATTGTGCTGACTGTGTGGTTGGGCGTCAATTCAATATCATAATATAGACGCGCCGCTTGTATGGGCATTTAATCATGACGACAAACTAATATCACGACCATATTACTTACCCGCTTTGATCAGCATTACTGTGCAATTACAACGCTGAACTTAAAAGGACTTCCGTGGTAGGAAACATTGAGTAAGGTACACGCATGTATTTAAAGGAGAATATATATAAGTATACAAGCAAGAATTTACTAGTAATCATTTACTAAATTTCAAATTCATCGTTTTTCAGCATCTCCCAGGGCGGTAGATTAAAAAAAGTAGGGAGGTTTTGCCAGAAATTGTCAATGCAATCATCGAACACGTCCGAAAGTTTTTCAAAGCATTTGTCACAAAACACCCCAGATTTACCTCCATTGGCAGGGGCCATTGCAAAGCAGATATCATCGGCAGTGTGAAAAAAGTGAACACGTCCTGTGTTCACCGTCGATTTGGCCAATTTTCCCAAGATATCGACCAAGCCTCTTGAACATGCTTGTGTCTTCCTGCAAGTGGAAGTGGGAATGACATACGATCTGCTCCCCGTGTTATCCGAATCTCGTTTCTCGAGGGAAGATACAATATCTTGGACAAATGAAGCGATAAACATTGTCCGACCTCGTATACAATCTTGCATCGCTTGAGGGGACAAAGTTGTCGAATCTTTGGCTCCTGTTGTGATTTCGTCCTGAATATTGATATTGTTAGTGCAAGTTTTAGTAGTAATTATTACGAACTGAGGGCGTACCAAGCTGTGTATCGTGAGCAGGAAGAAAAATGCAGCCGGAACGACCAACAAAATATGGTTATCGTAAACTAAGTTGACAATGTCAAACAGATAGCTTCGATTGTCCTTGACCAATTTCTTGACTGAATAGTAAGACAAAATCCACTGATGCGAGATATTGGGAAATGAAGGAAATAATTGTCAAAGGTGGCTCAAAGCCGAGGTTTTCCAATGGCAGATTTCGTATTTCCGGCCCAGGCGTATCATTGTTGTTAGATAGGAAAACTCGATGTCTTGAATGTTGATGCTAGGGGATATGAGTAAAGTTGTATTGGTACCGAGAATACCAAAAACGTACTGGTATACCCCGTACAGAAGAGCACAAAGGTTGTCAATGTCGAGCGCCAAATCAGGGAGATGCACCAGTGGGCATCCCTCTAAAGTCTCCGCGTCCTTGGGCTGAGGAAATGAGAAGCAGCCTTTCATAATCTCGGAGTGGAGTGAGAGGAATGTCTGATGTACTCGAAATTGGGTGTCCTGAGCTTGCAGAACTACGCTCAAACGTACAGTTCAAGGGCAACCACACGAAGGAAAAAATCTATTTTCGGCTTGTTTTCGGCAGTTCATTGATGATCTTATCTACTAATTACTTGCTAATTACCTAAAAAAAGAGATTGACAAGAGATTGATGGCCATAGGGCCTAGGCTCCTTCCCGCACCCGGCGGCGGCGGCCAACCTTGGCCATCTGACAGGCCTCATCGACATCATTGATATTTGACCGCAACTTGACCACCAGTAGTCTCCTTCACAGACCAAATAAACAGATGACAGTCGATCTGTTCAAGATCTGTCACACCACCAGTACTTCTCGCTCGACCACCCCTCAATTTTTTATTCAGGAATCTCGGATTGGTTTTATCTACTCCGAATCCCGCAAAGTGTTAGCTACAAGTTCTAATGTTCCCCGATTCCTCTCCCAATTAACCCAATCACAAGCAAGATCATTTTAGAACGACATCCAGAGTACCCACTGCGCTTCCTTTTATATGGATCTTAATAGACAAAGTCTTAACTATGTCTATAAAATATCTCCATCATCGGCAGAAACCCCCCTCAGTTTAAACGAGCTGCCCGACAGACTACCAGTCAGCGATATCGATCAAGCCTCCGGCTTCGTTCACCTGTCGACGTCGGCGCAGATCCTGAACACTCTCAAGTGGTTCTTCAAGGACCAGGCGTCTGTCTACATTCTCCAAATCGATTACAGAAAACTCGAGTCCCAGATCCGGTGGGAGGATCCCAAGGCGGAGGTCTGCGGGCCGCGGGGAGGAGAGGGGATGTTTCCGCACCTCTACAATGGGCTGAAGCTTGGGAAAGACGAAATCAAGCGCGTCGAGATATTACGCAAAATTGACGGCGAATGGGATCGAGCGATCAGGGCTGCGGCTCAGTCCTGGTTAGAGGAATGATTTTATGCTTAGGTGAATTATATATGTACGTGGAAAAATAGGAGTGCCAGCCAACGTGTACATGGCTAATTCATAAAATTTAAAGGGAAAATCGCAGCGAATGTGTCGTGTCAGTGCGTGAAATGTACATGTGTAGTTCCAATGAAATCTCCGCGTCAAGTGTTACATGTAATACAATCCGTGTCATAAGTTATAGTTGTCGCTCATGGATCTCAGTCCAAGATGTTCAAGACTGATAGAACTGCGTTAATACCGGAAGGGCGGGGATTTTTCTGTGCCTTACCTTGCCCTCGATAAACCCCTCTTCTAATGTGTGTCCTGTGGTATGCGAAGGGAAGGAAGTATGTCTCCGCGAGCTTCCAGCGCCGATATCTAGCACCAGGTCTCGCTAAAATTATGGTGCTGAATTAGAAGAGCAAAATCAAAGTAACGTTTACTTTACCGCTTGAGGTTTCTGGAGGGTCAAATTATGAGGCTGCGTTCGACAAACGTAATTATCGGAGAGGACACACCGTCTCGGTTGCATTTGATGAATTAAATTCAAGCTCTGAGAGATGAACGCTGTTGACCGTCGTAGCATTTGCAGCGCGAATAGCCACTCGACTGTTCAGCGTGGCGAGAAGACTGTTCGCATAGACTAGAGTTCCACCGTTCTCGTGAGCGTCTCCACGCAGCAATAGGTCATTTTCACTGACGCTTTCCGATGAAAAAATCGATAGCCAGAAACCACAAGCTTGTGGGCATTGTGCAATACTAGGTAATCTATCAGCTCGAGAGCAGAAGGTAACGAAACATGTACCCACCACAATGACTTCAACCACCGCTACTACCCTGAATATGACATGAGAATCTGTTGACGATTTTGTAAGAAAATAGTCATGGTGACACTCACGAAGTCAGAAGACATCGGTTAATCGCATAGATAATCAGGATGGAGATGATAGTATCCGTGCTAGAATCGCGCGGTCAACCGCATGCTCACTAATGTTAATGAGCGAGCACTACGCACCGTTTGAACCCCGAGCGACTTCCGTGTAAAAGATAGCACAGCGCTCCTGCGATCATAATGTCTGATAGCACGGCAAATATCGCAAACGGTGTCGCCGCGATAAGCTATGATGCAGGTCTGCTATCAGCATGATGAGCCGATAGGCTGAAGAAAAACGCGACGCACGCTGATCTCTGACAGCTTTGCCAGGTCCTTCTTTATGAACCTGAGCAAGGGAAGGTAAGCGGATGCATTCGGGCACCATCTACCCAGTGATGCTCACATAAAAGTAACAGTTTCTAAGCCGACAGGCGAATCAAAACAGCGTTCGCTCGAAAAAGATAAACCTCTTACCGACTCCGAACGCGAAATGGGCCAATACGAGCAGTCCCTGGGAGTAAACAGAACATTTTAGTCGGCGTTCCTGGTATCATTCGCATACTCACTATAAGCGATGTAACCCACCACCTGTATTTTGTCGAGCACACTATGACATTGCTCAGTCTATCAGGTACCGCAGATCGGAGTAAAGTGTCTTACGTTGGTGTACCCGCACAAGAAAGAATCTGGGCCGTAGATGAGCGATTTATGCGACGGACGACGGGGAATGGCAAACGTTTGGGCAATGCAGGCGATGACCGTGTTGAATGCGACTGAGGTCTGGATGCCGATGTTGTCAGTGAGATGAGCACGCGATCCGTTTGAATCAGTATGACATACAAATAGTGACCTTGCCAATCGCGACGTATCTGAGCTTGAGTTCGTCGACGAATGTGTTAAGCTCACCAGTGTCCGACCCCAAGTAAGTCCGGGTTGAAGTAGCTTATCACCTACGGACGTCTCAGTCTCGCCAGCCCTGTGTAATTTTGTTCTGCGTCGTACCAGGTAGTAGTAAACGCTGTACGCCACTAATTCCTTGCATGTGAGAGTCGCTTCAAGATGAAATATTATGCTTCACGTACTGAAGGCGGCATGCAGAGTATCCAGAATCCTACATACATTAAATACTCTTTCAAACTCGCTGGTGGAGGGGACACTACCATATGACAGCAACCTATTATCAATCTGTGAGCCATGTAATGAAATTGGAGGAATGCACGAGCAATACGAACAAGGGCTTTCGTTGACCTCGAGTCCTTGGGGTAGTATGCATAATATAGATACGTCTATTCACGAGAAATATTGATGAGCGATCGCATATACGAGAGACAACGGCATACCTGCAGGGTCGTCAAGCCATACAGCCTGTTCCAACAGGATACGGTAAGCAAACTCCCAAAGTAGGCGCTCCTAACGGTGATTCAATACTGACATTGTGGCGATGAACGATCCGATAAGTGTGGCGCCTGCCAGCCACCGCAGATTTTTGTCAGTGAGCGTCGCCCTCGAAAGGCGGCCGAACAACGCGTACCGAAGGTGCTCCTGATATCGATGTGCGGCAGCACCACGACGGGGTCGGACGACATTATTGGCGGGGGGAACAACCAGGACGGCTGGCGATTCCCCGCGCTCGGGTAATA
Organism: Hypholoma sublateritium FD-334 SS-4; assembly: GCA_000827495.1. NCBI lineage: Eukaryota > Fungi > Basidiomycota > Agaricomycetes > Agaricales > Strophariaceae > Hypholoma > Hypholoma sublateritium. Next base: position 465,257 of record KN817527.1, on the reverse strand, counting down.
TACTGAAGGCTGGCGCAGTGAAGGCTATGACATGCCTCGTGCACACGCTCCAGCCATAGAGCAGGCTGAGAGAACCCGGAATGCCCATGACACACTCTGGCTAACAATAGCCCCTCAAATTGGGCGGATTCCACGGCGCGAGTATGATCCGAAGTATGTTTTCCCCGCCAAGTGGTGTCGGAGTGTCCGCGACTGTTAGTTTCCTCTCATAGGTGCCATGGAGGAGCTGTAAGGACAGCGTGAGATCGAGTCCGCAGAACATGGTAAAGAGGACAAGTGGATTTACCTGTCGGCCCCATTTCATTATTGGGTGCATATACTTATCGCGATGCCACAGCGAAATCGGCTGCAGTATACGCGCATCGCATTCCGCTTCCGGGGTTCGAGCCTTATCACAAAAAGTGCGGATTTTTACACGGCACGCACCGTTTACATCAACGGAGGCTCTTTGGATGTTGGGCAGTCGACAGGCCCGGACACCTGTCCTGCGATTGCACAAGGAGCGAAGTACTTCGGTGCTGGGTGTGCGCGTCGAACCATACGCTCCCCATGCCCGGCGTCCCACGCCGTCGACAGCGGCCCCGTATCGCCCGTGAGCGGGCGAGTGGCGATCACATGCCGCCTGACCAAGACACGGCGCTGACAATGACACGCGTCGTCCGCCAGGTTGCGTGATATAAAAGTAGATGATCCCAATACACAACAAAGCCTGCTTCTCAGACTGTTATATTTGTCGAAGAAGGTTAATGAAGCATGGCGTACCTACATCCAGCGGTCTGATGCACGGCCATCTATTCAACCTGGCGCATTGTCACGAGCAGAGAAGGAATGACGAGACATCAAGGCGTGATGAACATGGGCCATGTTGTCAGTATCAGGCAGAGGGTTCAACCTGGCGTGGTGGTCGAGACCGTGCTGAGGCTCTATATGTAGACCAATGTTTAGCTTCTGATAGAGGTGTTGGGCGCTGATAAGACTCGTTTCGAGCTAAATATAAGCCAAGGCTTCTCCCGAAGTTCAATCTCCTCCTGAACTTTGCATGCAGTCACCGACATTCTCCCATCCGACAGTTAGTATATTCAAAATAAGACGATTGCCTGCGTCATTGATCGCTCTGTGTAAGTTAAGTACATAGCCCAGAAACTCGCGAGCCTTGGTAGAGAAAAGAAATTTGCAAGAAATTTGGGATGCTGGAGGAAAGAAATCTAACTATGAAGTACTTATTTGAGCCATTACGAACACACTAGAAACGTATAGCACCTCAGCCCCTCCGACCCATTACACAGCCGCTCTGTCGCTTCTAAAACCGCTAAACGGTGCTCTCATCGGATGAAAACGTTTCCTGACGGCGCCGCGGTGGTGGTGTGGATAGGCGCCGTCGCGGTGGGGTAGGGGGCCGCCGTCGCCATGCGTGTGCTTGTGGTGCATGTGCGCGAAGGGGTGGGCGTTCCCGTGATGGTTCATGTGCGCACCGCCGAGCACGCGCCAGTGCTTATGCCCCATATTAGAGAGGCGCAGCACGCAGAGCAGCACAAATCCCGCGTCGTCCTCAATGTCATCTTCATCGGTGCATGCGCGGCGTCAGACTCAGACGGCGGTGCGGCGTGCGCGTGCTGATGGTCGCGCTCGCGTGGGACCGCGGGGAGGAGCTCAAAAGCCTCCTCGATGTCGGACTCAGATTCAGCGTCGGACTCCAGGGTCGGCGCGGGCGATGCGCGCTCATATTCTCGGCTTCTATTGATGCTATTGATAGGCGCCTCGCCCAGTGCCGCGAGGAACTCAAAGTGCGCGGCGTGGGGACTGTCCGGCGGCAGGCCAGGACTCATGAGGGGGTGCACCATGGACGTGAGACACGAGAATTGGGTGAGGTCCGTCGTTGTAGTTCCTAGGATATGCAAGGATGGATAGTTAACTTCAGCAAGAAGCCAGATTGGGGCGCGAAGACGGATGGGCGTGCATTTTATACTGTGGCGGACGGCGGACGGACCATGGACCTTGAAATTTCAATGGCGGTTTTAGAGTCATTTTATACGGTGCCGTAGAGGTCATTTTAAAGGAGCATCCGTCTGATAATGATTCTGCTCTGCGCCGCAGCGCGCGCCGCGCTACGGTCTGGGCGAGCGTACGGACCACGTGCTTGCTTGCGCGATGCTGTGATGGCCGACGGCGAATGCCGAGCGGACTTGTCGCTAAATTTACTGCACGTTCGCGCGCTGTCGGTGACCTGTCCTCTTTCTTTGCCCTGGGCTCTTTGCGCTAGATATGTCAAGCCCCTCCATTTCAGCGTGTCCAGCATGTCTATCTCTTTGAATCGGCCCCGCTCTACCCGGCGCATCCATTTCCTCGACAAACTCTACGCCACGCTCACAGCGCTCCTCATAGTTCATCATGCCACTTTCCTCTGCGCCCTCTTCAGCCTTAGCACGCGGTACTACTTCAATTCCTCCCGTCCTACTCCTCAAGTACCAATTCATCCGCACGCAGAGAGATCAGACGGTCTTTTACTGGCACCTCCCCCTGCTTTCCTCTCTGACCCACTAACGCCGCGCAGATTCTTGGTCCCGCACGACCGCCTCATCCTCGACGGGCTCGAGCGCAACCTCAAGCGCGAGAAGATGGGCACCGAGCCGACGACGCACATCGCGAACGGGTCCGTGTACGACCCGTCCAAGAGCCTCTACGAGCAGGTGGCGCGCGACAGCGAGGAAGATCTCGACGTTTCCGTGAGACGCATCGTCGAGCAGGCTGGCAGCGACCCCATGCGGCAGCGCAAGCAACAGCGGGTACTACTCCGCGTACGCGGCCCGCCGGGCGGCGCAGGCGAGCACGGCTCGGGCGGCGACGCGCCGCGCCGTAGTGGCTCGAGCGCGCGTTCGACGTGCCGTCGCTCCCCGCACCCAGCGCGCTCCTCCACTGGGGGAGCACTCCGCGTACGTCGACTTCGCCCTGGCTGGCAGCGGGGGCGCATTGCTCTCCGCGCCGTCACACAAGCAGACGTTAGAGTGCACGCGGCGCCCGCTCACGGTGAGGGCGATTCGCTGGGGAGCCAGCGCGGCGGTGTCGGTGGGATGGGTGGGCGTGGGGGCATAGGTGTGGGAGGTGGAGGGGGCATGGGCGGCGCGCGCGGATGCCATTCGTACACGTACAGCGCGTGCGCGGGGTCAACGACGTCCTCCCCGATCGTGCACTCTGTCGCGTGCCCCTCCGCGCCGAGCGAGTGCTTATACCGTGCCGTAGAGTACATTTTTGAGAGAGAGTTTCCGTCTGATTCCGCCTGCGCAGGGCGCAGCGAGCGACGGTCTGGACAAGCGTACTGACCACGTCATAGCCTGATGCAGTGATGGCCGACGGCGAATGCCGAGCAAGGTTGTCGCTAAATTTACTGGACGTTCGTCGGAAAGCCCATCCATTTCAGCGTCTCCAGCACCTCTACTGCTCTAAATCGCACACTTTGACGCACGCCGTGGTCTCCGCCGCCGAGAGTACCCCGCTCTTCAGCGTTCCCGGCCCATCTCACCCAACATACTCCGCCACCACCGCGGTTGCCGCCACCACGCCAAGCAGCAGCCCCGCGCGCAGCCATTCCCTCGACAACCTCCGCGCAGCACTCACCGCGCTCCTCATAGCGCACCACACCTCTTCGGCGCCCGCGAAAGTCTCAGCGCGCCGTACCACCCTAAGTCCTCCGTCCTCCCCCTGGCGCTGTTCACCGCGCTGGGCGCCGCTGGTGTTCGTCTCGGGGGCAGCGGCGCAGTGCGCCGTTCATGTGAAGGGGGGCAGCGCGTTCTTTGCGCGCCGGGTGGGGGGGAACGCTACTGTCTGTGCTGCTGTGGGAGGCGCTCGCGCACGCGGCGCTCGTGTGAGCGGTGGCGCCGGCGCTGGGCAGCGGGCCACTCACTGCCCCGGGAGAGCTGAACGCCCTGCTTGTCAATGTCGGCCCGCTCGTGTACGTCGGCCCGCTCCTCGCGCTCGACGGCGCGCACGTCCTCCTCCGTGCGCGCGTTGCCGGGCGCGCACCGCCCGCCCCCGCGTCCCCCGCGTGCGCGTTCGCCGTGCTGGTGCTGGGGAGCATCGTTGCACTACTCTGGAGCCTTATCCACCCCCACGGGCTCGCGCGCGGTGCGCCCGCGCCGCCACCTCTCTCGGATGCTCCACTCATATTCCTCGCGCTCTGGACCGCATGCGCCTCCGTGCTCCCCACGCTCCACTTCCTCATGCTGTTCGCCCGCTCAAAAAGGCTCAGAAAGCCGCGCGTCGCACGTGCGTGTACGCGCCCCGCAGGTGTGCCTAGCCTCTCGACGCGAACGCAGCGCTCGCTCTTCTCGCGATCCGGATTCTGCTAGGACCACTTTGCGCACTTGAAGTTATTTAATTGAATATCATACAAGAGCCTGCACTCGAGAGATAAATCACATCCATCCAATTTTTACTTCAAGTTCACCCGTTGGCTTGGGCCGCTTTGCCCGGGGTGACGAAAATGCATTTCGTCTGCCTACCTAACGCTACGGACTCGTGTCCCCAAAAAACCTGTTCTACACTCACCACATCTTCTTCTTTATTTCTCTCTTTTTCTTTTTTTCCCTCCCTCTCGGAGCCAGGCAGAGCTTCAATTAATGCAAAATTAATGACGACAATCCTACTTACTCCGCACGTGATGGTGTTGTTGACCGGAACAAAGCTCTTGATTATGTAAGTTGTACTCAACCGCAAATCTTTTCTCAGGTTTGATTTGGGTTTGATTCAACCATTCGCCATTTTGCAGACTGTGTACTTTCGACAATGTCAATCAATCTATACGGTCACACAATGCGCACCCTCAACAATGACATTCTGTTGTATATATTCATCCTCAATGCCGACATGTTCTCCGACGATACAGACGCTCTCCATACGACGCGCTCCACATCACAGGTGTGCCAGAGCTGGCGTAACCTAATGCTCACCACATCCTCATTGTGGGCAAGATTGATTGACATGGACACCCTTGCCGAGCGATGGAACATTCACTGGAGCAACGAGCTTATTCGAAGAAGCGGAGCCGCGCTACTGTGGATCAGAGCGGAATGGACCTGCCTACCCACGGATATTGCGGATTTTCTCATCCGTGTCATTGGTGAGAACTGGCATCGAATCCAGAAGCTCATTGTGCAGGACCAATCCATCTTTTTCGATTTCAGGCTCGCTCGGCTAGCATTCGGGCTTCCCGCACCACACCTGGAGACATTCGACGTGACACTCGACGATACAGTTCTCGAAGACAGCGAAGGCGTGCCGCGCGTGTCTCTCTTCGACGGATATGCACCCATGCTCCGCAGATTCCACCTTTTTGCATACGCTATCGATCAGCGAGAGCCGTGGTTGCACCAGCTTCATTCTCTGGAGCTCGACGGCGCGTACAATGCGCCTGAGGCACTTGCAGTACTCGCCGCAACGCCTAGCCTTCAAGAATTAACGTTGTATACTCAGGACAAAGACTACACACACCCATCCCTCCCCGTAATGTTTCTTCCGCATCTCAAGTCCCTAGAATGCACTGGTCTACCCCGTTCATGTGCCACGCTCCTGCACCATGTAGAGATTCCTATGGGCTGCTCGCTGAAGATTTACATTATTGAACTATCCGAATACATCGATGTCGATGAAACGGAGAAACAGCTTCTTTCTGCTGTCGACGTATTCCGCCGTTTCACCCGTCGCTTCCTGCAATCGAATATATTTCAGACCATTCACCTCGACTACCGGCCAAGTAGATCCATCATCATAACGGGAAAATCCACTTTCCCAATGGGATGTCAGTATTCCATATCATTTTTGTTGAACACAGAACATGCTTCAAACCTGCTTGCAACGACCTTGAGGAGACTGGTGCTGCTGGATTTTTCAAGGTCGACAACGCTCCAATTCAGTTCGCTTGGCCCGTTGGAGCCATCGTTCTTTGACTGCCTTTCTTCCCTGGACACCCTTTCGGTCAACGAAAAGTCACTTGGATATCTAATGGTCATCCAGGACGACATGAATGCCACAGAGAAACCACACATATTATTCCCCTTCCTCAAAGTCCTTGACGTGGATACTAATCAATCTGCCGTCGACATTGAAGTCCCGGTGAAATTCGTCCTGTCGAGGATGCAAAATGGCCATCCAATCGCTACCCTAGACATGACAAAATGTGAGCCTTTTGATCCCACACCCAATTTGGACGCGCTTTCGGAGGCTAGAGGCCTGAAAGTACTGTACAAACTCGCGGAGACGGACGGTAATTTTGAATTTATCTGTGGTAGCGGTGACCCGGCGCGACATGTTACGATTTAATCAACATTTACGTTTCTAACCTATTTGGAATGGGTACTTTGGACCATTGAGCATATTTCGGAAAGTATCTGTAAAAATCAAAGGAGAGAGTGTGTAGCAGAGGTCTGATTCATAGTCGGAAGCGATGCCATCTCGCTATACGTCCATGAAAATTACATAGAAGTTCAGCGGTGTGGCGGGTCGGCGGCTGCACGAACGCATCCTTCATAAATTGTAAAATAATGTCTCCAATACACGATTTGTTTAATGAATACATTTGGAGTACATGTTCTATTTTCACTTATTGATTGACGCGCATAACTTGAACTGGACGCCTGGTCATTACAATGCGCGCCGCTTGAAATAAAGCAATGACACTCAAATCATGGAGATTTGGGCGAATGGGATTAAACTGATCTCCGGGTCTGAGCTTGATGGTCTTCAGGGAAGGAAGCACCTCCGGCGTCTGCACAAGTATTGTCGCAAAGACGGTGAAATAGTCTATGTGGCGAATACTTATTAGCATAACCTCGGCCGATGGGAAACGCCGCAGAAATGGCCGCCACAGCTCGGCTGGGGTCTCGACCGAAAGCTCGAGCCATATGTGCGTGGCCTGGGGAAATCGAAGCCGCGAAAACCCGGAAAAGAACGTGTTGACGACGTTCACGGGGAACTCCAGCCCGTCCGTGCGTTGAAGGAGGGCAATGAATCCGAAGGAGATTGTAGGCTGCATATCCGAGAAACATAGGATGCCGGGTTTGCGGTGTAGCGCCATGTGTATGGGGGGAACAGCCTTGAAGTACCGCCGCGCAAACTTGGCGAGCCTGCGAATCAGGGGCGCAAACACATCTTCAGCCACCTCGGCCGCTGAGAATCTATTGGAAGCGTTGTAAGTTAACGTACAGTCGGGTGGTGTCTGAACGTGGTCCAAGAACGCCACACACGTAATGGCATCGACGGAGAGCTTCAGTCTGCTGAGTCTTGGGAGACTAATGCGTCGCAAGTGCTGGATGTCATCCTGGTGGACTGACACATCGGTGATGTCTAAATGGTGGAGGTTGTCTGTGGTGGCAAGCGCATCGAGGACAATAGAGAGCGGGAAAGAGTGACCGATATACATGTCAGAAAGATGATGAACCCAGGGCGCTCGAAGGTCGAATTTATGGAGTGTGGCCTTGAATGTGCGCAAGCATGGAGCGTCGTTCTTAAATAGAGGGTACTCGAATTCACCTGGAATGGGTTGGTATGGTATATCCTCCGCGCTTATTCCGGCCGTGAAATCGAAGGATGCGAGCTCTGGTGCGGGGAGTGATATGGTGTTGCAAAAAGCGCGGCGGAGGTCGAATTTGGACCAGCGCAAATTGACGGACAGCAGCTGAGTGCGATGCCAGTTTTCAGCTAGAACTTTGAGGAAAAGGTCCTGCAATTCTGTCCGCGGAGAATCATCGACGCCAAGAGCCCGCTGAGCTTTGATCCATAGAGCTGATCTGCTGCCGCTCCTTCGTAAGAGCTCGTCCACCCAAGGTGCTTCTACTTTGCGTTGACCGATTACATCAAAATCTAGGAGCTTTCCCCACAGCTTTGGGGATTCAAGCATAAGCTCGCGCCAGCCGCGGCACACCTGCGAAGTGGCGAAAGAGGTTATGAGAGCCGCTCCATCCTCCTCGAACATGTCGGTGTTCATATTGAATATATACAGAAAAATGTCGTCATTGAGTTGATGGACTGGGGAAACCGTTTTCGAGAGGATCTCCATGGTGTTAATCGATATCGATGGTGCGTGAGTGCAGAATAGAAGGGTGTAAGCGTTAAAATACACGCCATTCCTAAGTTAAGACCCCTCACACCGTCACGTACTCATCTTCAGGGTCAGAAGGCATTTCATTTTAAGGCATTGTACGAAAGTTCTCGTTCGAGTAACTGCAAATGGGAATACATTCAGAACCTCATACATGATCGCTTAGATGCTTCTGAAGCAGTATTGTATTGATAATATACACGATTTCTTTCTCAAAATAGGTGCCAACTTCTCGTCATGTCGCTCAAGTATATCACTGTTGCTCAACGTAAGTACAGATTCGGATTTCAACGTTAAGCCGCCGTTTTTTCTCTGTGCATCCCACGCGCCGTTTTACTCCGCTCAGGAGTCAGGACGCGGACACTTACCTGCAGCCGCTCTGGGGAAACACTGTGTCGCGACTTGATCGCGACGTTAGAGAGATTGTACCATGCATCGTTGATTTCCAAGGGGAAATATTGAACAATCTAAAATGACTAGCTCTGCTTAGCCTCTCAAAGCCTACTCGACTTGTAACTGAGAACTTGCCAAGAACGCGCTCGACAACACGTCGTGCACGGGTTGCACGTGACGCGAATATGTTCGTTCGTTGAAATTGATGACGGTTCGAACTTCGAACCTTGATACAACGTTCCAACGTTCCAACCCTCGACCCGCCTCTTTTCTGGAATATGATCTCCACTGTCAGCGTTTCAATTTCGGCTCCCATCTAGCATCTAGTAACATCGGGACGCACCCCACACCTTTTTTTGCCTGATCCACTCGGTGTTTCTTGGGCAAATAGAGAAAAATCATCCGTGGTCTTTTTCCTGTCTCAGCCGATATTCCTGCTATTTACTTCTCTCTCGGCGCCGTGATCTTATCAGCTCTTAATCTGGTATAACTCCTGCGCAATGGTCACGGCGTCGATAGGTGCCCATCGAGTCCCTAGATATGAATGTTCACTGGGCGGGCGGAGAGGTGGAGGTGACAGATACGAGATACAGTTACACTTTAGGTGTGTGCGCACCTAACCTTTTCCTCTTTGCTTTCGTTGATTTGTCCGGGCTACATAGATGAAATGCTGCCACTCTTCAGATACAGGCACTGATTCAATATCGACCTACCACCTCTCAACATGCTGCGTGTTTGTCTCTATCGTGGGACGTCACATCAACGTTTCGCGCGCGTGTGTTCTTCGCGCTCGTACTTTGCGAGATCCTCGTCAACGCACGGCACCGCTATAACCCCCCGCCTTCGCGGCCCTCGGCCACCCAAGTGCCGGCTCACCGGTCACCCGCGACGTACGTCCTCACCCATGTCGACGCTACTCCCTTCCCGCTTCTCGACACCGATCACCACCTCTCCCTCCGTGCTCGGCGTCGCACATGCACGCTGGCCCGCCCTCTGGAGCCGCACTAGGCCGGAGAGTCTCGCCCGCTCTGCCCCCCTCCCCCGCCTCTGTACGGCTCCCCGCTCATATTCTTCGTCATCTGGATCACGTTCGCCACTTCTCTCGCCGCCCTCCCTTTCCCTGCGCTCTTCGCCCATTCCAAGTCGGTCAGAGTGCCCTGGGGTACATGGGCCCGCTGCACGCGATGGTGCTCGTGTACGTGTACATGATGTTTATCGCGCTGGGCGTGCACCTCGTGTAGCACTGGGTGGCACCGAAACTGGGAGACGCGGTGGTCCCGTTTTCGCGGAGTGTGTAGCGCGCAAGGCGCGCATTGACTGCGCATTTCGAGGTCACCTTGATGAGATACGCCTACTCTGAAACCCCGTTACCATCGGCCCCCGCCGCGCGCCCCTGTGTCTACTATGTCCATCTCCACCCTATATCAGCCCTGACACAAAGAGATGACGAGATATGTACCCACCACAGTTAGCTCAACCACCGCCACCACCCTGGATATGAGTGCATTGAGTGGTGATATTGTAAGCAATACCAGCGACTGGAACACTCACGAAGTCAGAAGGCACCGGTTAACAGCATAGATGATCAAGATGGAGATTATACTATTTGCTCTAGATACACTCGCTCATTTGGGTGCTCGGTGGGAACACGGACATAATAATTCATACCCCTTACTAAATACCTCGGACCGACTGCCATGTAAAAGGTAGCATAGTGCTCCAGCAATCATAATGTCAGATAAAACGGCAGATATCGCGAATAGTACTGCCGCGATAAGCTATGACGCATCTATTAGTATGAACTTGAGATTCCAGGTCAAAGCGAACTGAGCTATACTTTGAGTTCTGGTAGTTGGGCTAGATCTTTCTTGATGAACCTGATCGGGTTGAGGGATATAGACGTAATGAGATGAAATATGCAAATGCTCACATGAAGATAGCAGTTTCCGAGACGATAGATCAATTAAGAAGGCGTTCACTTGTTAAGGATGGACCTCTTACCAACTCCGAATGCGAAATGTGCTAAGACAACAAGTCCCTGGGAGTAAACAGACTGCTTTAATTGACATTCCTACGATCTTTTTCAGACTTACAATAAGGCATGTTACCCAGCCCCTATACTGTTTCGAGCAAACTGCCATATTAATCACTTAACTGGGTAGCACGGACGAAAGTAAAATGGTAGACATTGGTGTATCCGTATGAGAAAAAAACTGGGTCAACGAGGGTTTTATTCAGGAGACAACCAAAAGGTGATGCAAAATGACGAACATTTGAACAATACACGAGATGACTGTATTAAACGCAATGGAGAGCTCAATAGAAATTTGTGCGAGTGAGTCACGTATTTTTTGTTTATAGCAGCAGGCGACATACATTCAATGACCTTGTGGATCATGACAGGCTTGAGTGTCAGTTCTGTGGAGAGCTGCTACACTCACCAGTGACCAACCGCAAGTGAGGCCGGATTGAAGTAACTTAAAACCTATATATTCCTCAAGCATTCTGGCGCGGTGTAGCATTTATTTATGCCTTACGTACCAAATAGAAGTAAACGCTGTAAACCACTGATTTCCAATGCATGAGAATCGTTTCCAGCTGAGATGTTCCGTATCACGCACTGAAAGCAGAGTGCAGACTATCCAGAACCCTATGTACATATGTACATCCTATATCAATAAAACTCTCAAATGCTCTAGTGCAGGGAACATTACCATATAATAGCAACCTGACAACGATTTGGGAGCAATGAGTGACAAGAGCGGAATGTATCATGAGCGATACGGACAAAAGCTTTTGTTGACCTTGGGTCCTCTAGACAGTTGGTGTAATATAGATATGTCTATTTACGAGAAATAGCCAGATAAGTGCATGTGCGGAGTGACAAGGATATAGTACGCGTACCTGCAGGGTAGTTAAACCGTACAACCTATATAAAGTAAGGAACATCCCAAAACGAGGACATTGAACACTGACATCATGGCAATGGACGATCCAATAAGTGTGGTGCCTACACCATAGATTTTGTCAATGAGCGTCACTGCCGGGAAAATGTTTGAATAATGCATACCAAAGGTGCTTGTGATGTCAATGTGCGGTAGCAACATGTCGGGACCTGTCGACATTATGGGCGGCAGAAGTGAGCTATCCACTTCACTCTACTTGATTGATTTATATAACGACAATACCATGGAAGATGTATCAGTATACCGCGCCCTATGTGATATATTGATGTATCATTGTATCGTGCACTGCCGCTGCACATCTTCCTCGTTATATTTGCCGGCCAATTTGAGGCGACAGCGCCGAAGGAAATGAAAATCTGCAACCACGGCAATAAGAGTGTTCCGCTATTCAAAAGTCTACGGTTCTCAGTGTCCAAGGTAGAAGACTAATCCTACTTTAAATCCCTGATATTAGTTGCTCTGGCGCACCTTTGCCCCTCCTTTATTGGCGTCCTTACGGTGAATGAGCTTAAACACCACCCTCGCCAAGCATTTCCTTAAAATATCCGCTATTTTTAGCTTGTTGGATTTTCATTGGATATCGCTCGGAAATCATAGTTTTTACTTGCTATCATTCCGAGCGCCCATCAGCCAGCGATAGTTGACCGAGAACGTAGTTTCACGGCTGTTTTCAACGACGCACATACTGATCTTGGTAATATGTCTATTCCTGCTCTCATTTTGACACTGACAGAACGCATGGGAGGTGTAGTTCAGACTTGACGAGTGGCACGGAGCGGAGGTATAGCCGGGCGATGTTGCGCTGACTGTGAGTACCCCGATGTCACCGCTCATCTGAGCACCTAAGACCCGGAGAAATATTTGAAAGAAGGTAGCGGCACCTGCATATACCGCTTCAAACGGCGCCTCACGCTCACGCATCGAGACTATCCAGCTGTCCTGAGACACCAAACATCCCTTCTATGTCTATCGTGGGCCGCGAGGATGCGCCGGAAGCGAGAACGCGAGCGCACTGCCCCTGCACGTACGACTTCTATGCCTACTTTTAGAAGTTTGAACGGGCGCCGCTATGGGCAGCTGGATGGTAGATCCTCGATCTTGGTGCGCATGTTGGACACAGCGGCGTCAAGCGCAGAAAATAAGTCGAAAAGTATACGGAGAGCGCTGTGCTTTCACCTTGCTCAGAGGTCCCAAGCGCATCGGTTTCTCTGCATTGGCGATCACTAACGAGACGCATGAGTTGCTCATGCGTGGGGGGAGCGCCCTGGGACTCATGGGCGAAAATAGGCAACGTTTGGTACCGCATATCCGAGTCACGCCCTCCTTTCCCCTGTACTTTTCTCCCGTGCTGAGTATCTCAGAGATCTCTGGGACACATGAACCCGCCGCACGAATATAGCTCGATGAGGGAGTTCCTGCACATGCTACTTTCAGGGTCAATTGCTTTTAGTTCTGATGGAGAGGAAGCTACTTGGATTCAAGAACATGAAAAAGACCCGCACCATTGTGTAATTATAAATTTAGCCCGTACAGTGGCTGAAATATCTGCCAAACAAAATGAGGTTATAAACTTGAACGTGACCATCTGCGAGAGGGTGACTATTTTGGACTATACTTTTGCGAGCAACTGTCGATGCCGTCAGTTCGGTCATACGTAAGTTACACGTTAGATAACCTGTTCAAGCGCTCGTGCGAGCTGTTAGTCTGGACGTGCTGGTCTTACTGAAGCCGTAGCCTTAAGCATGAGTGGTACACAGACACGGCACAACTGATCTCATCGTATGATCACGCTGGGATACAGAGGCCATGCCAGCCTCGATCTCCGGATACGCAGACCCAAATATCTCAAAGTGGCACATGTATAGCACGAATCCATTGTAATCCACATACTTATGTCCGTCGAAATACTGGGATCTCCGCAGGGTTCTCCAGAATTTTGATCGACGTTGACAGATGGCACACATGTACTCGGAATTTCGAACTCCCCCAGGCGGAGTGGTGAGAACTTTTAGAACGACCAACTGCCGCCCATTGTTTTATTCGGACATGAATCAAACCTAAGCAGAGAGTGGCCATCGAGTTGCGCCGGAGAGCATATGAACGGGAATACATTCGCGAGACCCATTTCCTAACTTGTTGAGCATCTGGTACGGCGGGCACACATAGGAATGCAGCAAGAGTACAAGGGAACGGTAACCCTAACCAGATACTCGACGAGTCATTTTTCGAGAGCGGGAGCATTTACAAAGTGGGCCTCATCCTCGTGTTCACCGAAACAAGACCGCGCGGTTTTCGTGCTGCTCTTATAAGTCGATGGGTAGTCCACCACGTCAAGACTATTTCGCACCCACCCACCATCACTCTCTCCGCCATAAGCCTATCTGTCTAGGATCCATGGCTTACTACTTCGACTACCAGGGCCAATTTCAGTGGCATCCTCCGCCAATAATTTCTCCTCTGGCGAGCCAGTGGGCCGCGCTGCCACTCCACAAAGGTCAGTTGGTCGCATCCTTGAGCTATCAGTCAGCAATGACAAACCTGAGCTAATTATCGGCCCTTTTCCGATAGATTTATTCCCGGGTCAGATACTACCAACCATGGATATTGCGACCGTCTTCACAGAAGACGTTTTGTATGAGGATATGACGGCAACCAACCGTCCGTCAATCGGGACCGAACAGAACACCGTCTACATGCCTAGGACTGATGACACTGCAGGAGGAAATGAAGGTTAGTATTGCGTATTTCACGAAATAGCAAGATAATGATCTTTTCATTACAGAATCGCCCCAAACGCCGGAGAACTTATTCCTGGACGACACTTGCTACCCTTTCATTACTGGATTTCCCCAACTGCAGAACTGTTCACCGTTAGACGACACCTTCAACGACAACAGTTACCCCTTCATCGCAGAGCCGCCCCAAATACCGGACTACGCACCCTTTGACACCGTGCCCAACATCGCCAGGACAGTGTACGGGAGCGCCCTCACGCCATATGGCTACGGTTCGCCCTGCTCATCGGTCGCGTCCATCACTTCACCCAGCTTCCCCGCTGCCAATGACCTTGACTCCTACCACGATCTCAGTACACTTTGTCTTCCAGCACCCGATGTCAATGATGTACCCACCCTTGGAACCGATCCCGCGTCGTACGACTACGACTCCTCAGGCACTTCAGAATGGTCAGGCGCCTCCCCAATCGCTGCGCTGGGAGCCTTTGAACCCGACTGCGACGTGATCTCGACATACGCGGTGTATCCTGATTATCCAAGTAGCCGATACGTTTATGCTGGCGATGGCCCATCGTACACGACCAGCGTCTACGACAGCCCTCCAAGTACAGCATTCGGCAGCTGCTTAAGCGGGGCATTGGGGGATTCCTCGTTCGGTGAGGGGGACCTGGTTGTCAGCGGCACGCACGACATGCATGGTACGTCTGTTGCTGTCTTCACATTGGAAAATAGTGACTCACGGAAGTTTCAGCACCTGAGTCCACGTTCGCTGGCCAGGATGTCGGCGCGGTCGAGGTAGTCCCTGCGGAAAATACAAATACGCAGAACCACAGTGAGTGAACCAATTTATCCGTTACAGTGAGCTCATGAAGCTCCAGCCAATCCCCAACAGATTTGCAATGAGCAGTCTGCTTGGGTCGTCAATTCCTTCTGCGAAGAGGGAATTGAACCATATACATACACATCTGACCATGACACCGGAGCTGGTCCCTCGACGGGTTCCAGTGTAGCTGCGGCTATGCTGGACATAGGGCATGCACAGCATGGCCAAAGGTAATTGCTAGGCAATCCCCTCCTGACAGAACGGAATACTAATGATCCCGCGGCAGAGACGATAGGGCCGCCAGAGCCCCGGCGGCCCTCACACAAAGGGGCAATGGAAAAAGGAAGGCGACAGATGAACTGGACGCACCGCAGGCGGCGAAGAGACGTACGCCAGATCAACTTGTTGCAGCGTCGCCCGTTTTCTGACCCGGTGTGTTCCAGTGCGCTTAGAGCCGTCGGCGCGGCCGATGGACAATATCGCAGCCACACCGCCCGCTGAAGACGTCGCGAGTCGTCTGGGTAACTTTCATCAGAAGTCAGAATCAATGATCATAGACTACGCGCAGCTCACTGACCTTGCGCTCGCCAGGACGACCAAGCCTGCATTCAGGCTCATTATTCCACCAGAGACTGCGACTGGCGGTGAGGGGCTGCGATCGATATTGGACGGAGCCCCTGCGTTCATGACGCATAAGATGGAGAAGCATGGGGCGCTGACGATGCGGCATGTAAGTTTTATCGATGGGTTGTCGATGAGGTGGATGGATGTAAAAAGAGCTGACCCGATTTTTTGGTAGACTGTGTTAGCACGTGACGATCACGCTCGCAGAAAGAGAAAAGTCGACAATTAGCCGAACTAGTTGCGACAACTCCTTGTTCGCGTCGAGTCCACGGCGCACCTCCTTCTGTCGTATCTCTCCACCGAGGTAATCATGTCCCCTATGTAATGCGACACAGTTTTTTTGTCGTGTATACGCCCCGTACACTGAATTAATTAATCATCATACTCTGAGTTATGTTCTTGTGCCTGTGCGCGTGAGTGTGCGTGTGCGTGTGCGTGGTTTTGTCGGGCACCGCGTCCGCCGCCGAGCATATTTCAGTGGAAGCGTGCAGCGCGCCGAGAATGGGCAGCGTCGGGCGCGCTGCCACAGCGTGCAGCGGAGGATGTGGCAATGCAGTGATGGCCGACGGGTAATGCCGATCGGCTAGGTCGTCATATTTACCCGTCGACGACGCGACGCCCGTCCATTGAACAACGACAACGGGGATTCCAGCCATTTGGAGGGGATATGGACATGCTCACGAAGTCCAGTGCTTCAACGATGGCCATGTGTCGTGCTGTCCCATAAATCGAGCACCTCTTCCCGTCGCCATGCTCGCCGCCGACGAGGGAACGACGCTTCTAGACCAGCACTTCGCACCCGTTCCGATCTACGATGCGCCCACCTCGTCACCCGCCGCCGCCGCAGCTGCTGCTGCTCCTCATCGGCACTACACGCGCACATTGTCCACTTCCTCGACACCCTCGCGCTGTTCATGGCGCAGCACGGCGCCCTCCTCGATATACCACCCCAAGTCCGGCATTCTATTCCTCGCGCTGCTCGCCGCACTGGGGTGCGCGACGTTTTTCCTCGTCTCGGGCGCCGCGGCGTTCTGCGCAAATGGGTGGTGAGTGGATGGGGGAGAGGGAGACGTTCGTTGTGAGTAGGGCGGGCGAGGCTAGTTCCTGTGCTCATGTGGGGGGTATGCAGATCGCTGCGCCCATAAGGGTGCTGGAGGCACTTGGATGCCTGCAGTCGTGCCGCATTTGACGCGTGACGCTGCGGGGCT
The DNA here is from genome assembly GCA_000827495.1 of Hypholoma sublateritium FD-334 SS-4. NCBI lineage: Eukaryota > Fungi > Basidiomycota > Agaricomycetes > Agaricales > Strophariaceae > Hypholoma > Hypholoma sublateritium. Next base: position 448,419 of record KN817527.1, on the reverse strand, counting down.
CGGCGCCCTGCTCGTGGGCCCGCGGGTGTACGTGCCCCCTCTCATTGTGCATGTCTCTCAACATCGCCTCGCCGCACCGTGCCCCCCCCCCTCCCGCGCGGGCGCGCCCAGCGCTCTGATACATGGCGAAGCCCTCGTGCGCGACCGCGCTCGTCGACGCACAGCACGACGCATGCTGTCCCTTCTGTGCGCCCGATTGCCCCGACCGTCCGAGGCCCAGATAGTGCACGTATACGTAGACATGGCGTTTATAGCACTTGGCGTGCGCCTCGTATAGGGTGGGAAACAGCGGAACAAGCCCAGGTGCTGCGCGCGGTTGGTGGCGCAGGGGCGGGGCGAAACGGGTCTGTGGGCGCCGGAGGTGCGCGTGCGGACACGTGTCGCCGAGCGGATAGCATGCGCACTCGAGCGAAGGCGGCGCGATGGTGTTGCGCGAGTGTATAGAATGCGCGGCGCGTTCGCTCGAGATGGGAATGCCATAGGGATCGACGCGTCACTGGGCGGCGATTGCCAAGTGGACTACCAGCGATCCGGCATGCGCGTTCTGTGCGTTCTACTTAAGCTATTCCAGGCGGTCTCGAATATATTTTGAATGGAACAGCTATGTGTAGGTATGGGCGCTTTGCTGAGTGTACATTCGAGTCTCCGAGCGGCGCGATGGAGCGCTCCCGCGAGTCAATGCATTGTTCGAATTGGGGGAGAGCTTACACGGGCGGCAATGTGCGCACGGGGAGCCGGTGCGCTGGCCCCACGCCTATCAGAGCAGCGGCTCTGGATGTGCAAATGTGCCGCGGCGCCTGCACATTCCATTCAGAGTCGGTGCACTAGCTACAGCAGCGCCTCCAGCTCTCCCCCGCACGCACAGGCATGCCACGGTGCAATGGCCCCAGATGCATATCGCAGATACGGTGCCCCCATCCATCCCCTCCGGACCCCACAGCGCGGCGCCGCGAACTGGAGTAGTGGCTCTCGATGTGCAGAAACGTTATCTGCCCTGAAGAATTACATCACGTACGTAATATACACACGCACAGTCTTCTGTAGCGGTAACACCAGCGCGCGTCTCATATAGAGCTCTCGCTCTGGTCTATTCTTACACACGCACAGTCGTCTGGAGCGGTAACACCAGCGCGCGTCTCATATATAGCTCTCGCTCTGGTTTATTCTTACACACACCTTTCCATTCTGGGACAGAGGAAATCTTCTTTGCCTAAATTTATAATTGGTCTGTCAGAGCGCACCATAGTATGTCCACCCCATGTATGAAACCTCAGCAACAAGCGCAAATGCCTGATGAAAGAGCCACGGTAGCAAGCGCAGATGGAAGCTGAGTGCCTCATATACAAGGCCCTTCATGGTCTTCACTCCCTTCCATTGTGCCATAGACTTCCATCAGTCTGGCGTTGAATACCCTCATTCATGGGGATCTCTCCGTGGAATACCGCGTGATCCATTTACCAGTCACGACCTGGTGCATCTATAGCTCAGTATTACATTTAATCTGAGATGCTTTTCCTCATACACCACTGCTCATGACCCTTTAGTATTATTTAATAATTTGGCTAAAATATCAGTGACCTGCATGGAATAGTGTGAACCATCAATGAGCGCCATGGAATAGCATGTGCCGCATCAACAATAGCAAGCGCCATGGAATATAATACGCCGCATCAACTACGTCTGATGGTGAGCACGATGGAATATTGTACACCCCATAAACTACATTTGATAGTGAGCGCCATGGAATACTGTGCGCCGCATCAAATGTAGGTATGTTTCTTTATGTTTCCTCCTCCGTGGCGCTCGCTTTCAGTAAGGCTATGCACCGCACCGAATGTATGTTTGTCTGTACGTATTTCTTCCTCTTAGGCGCTCGTGTCCGTCACACTGCTAGTTCAACCACTTCGTGGTTATAGAACATATATCAATGAATGAGCTATTACATTGCGTTGTTTGTAATACATCACTATAAGTATGATATGTTGTAAAGAAGGAGCGACCTAATTGTACATTACTTTGTGCATTGCCTCCTATTCCCTACAGTTCCGAGCGGCTGGTTGTATTTTATTTTACCTGAACACCCCTCAACCTGATTCGGTGTGTTGTCGTGCACGTAATACTACAGTGTAGTCGTGCATATTATCCACCGCCGTATACCATCGAGAGTCGGTTGAGCGCAGATGAGCCCACTACACTGGTCCACTCAAGACCAAAAAACAAACCGATAGCTTTTTCAACAAATTAGGCAGTCAAGTCCTTGACGATCCTGATAAGCTGGCATCTGACATCTACTTTACGATGTTCTGTTTGTATGTTTTACACTGCCATTTATTGATCTTGACCTTTTTTCCATCAAACGTGCGCTATGAAATTGCATAGAAAGAGATGAAAAGTATTACAATACATCTTTGATAGTAACATTTGCATTTAGCATGGCCAGTGGTCAGTCTGTCGTCTTTGGTAAGGTGAATTTATTTGCGACCCATGAAAGTCAGTACCAAGCACATTACAAACTGTCTTTGAGATGGCATCGTTTGATGACTCGTCTCACTTTTATTTCATTTCCTATAGATATATCCCGCAAGCTATGTAGGATAAAATAAAATATTCTGACTGCTTTATATGCATACATATTGAAACGGGTCTGCATAGAGTACAATTTCTGTTTCATTTTTTCTGTTTTTGCATTTGTATTTATAGATATCAATATTTGACATATACGTAAGCTTGTTATAGCATATGCTTCATGGACGGTGTACTTCATGTATGAAGCACTACACTTCATGGAATATACACTTCATGTATGAGGAACGCGCCATGGAATGTACACTGCATGAGCGTCATATAACGCCTGGGCCCTGTACATAAAGTGAGAGATCCATTCTCCCTGCTGGTCTCGCTTTCCATTCCCTTAAATGTTGCTCCATATCTTATGAGGCTTGCTACATGCATTAGGAGGGCGCACTTCATATTTAAAGAGGCGCACTGCATATTTTTAGGAGATACTACTCATTTGATGAGGGCGCGTCTCGATGGAAGGCGCACGGCTGCATGTACGACCGGTGGTAGCCGCAAATTTTGATGGGGCGCGCTAACGTTGGAATATGCTCGATGGAAGCACACGGCTGCATAAACGGGCGATTTGATGGGGTGCGCTAACGTTGGAATGGGCTCGATGGAAGTACACGGCTGCATGGAAAGAATACAAGGGAGGTAGGGCTTAGTTAATGATGGATGCTGGTGGGAATCTATTTGATGAGGTACGCTAGCGATGGAATGACCGCAAGGAAGCGTACGGCACCATGTAAGCAGGGATGCTGCGCTTGCTACCGTGGCTCTTCCATCGGGCATTTGCGCTTGTTGCTGGGGCTTCATCCATGGGGTGGACAACATGGCCTGCAGAGCGAGGACTACACGCACCAGCTAGAGCGCTGTCTCCAGATCTCATCCACGCGCACAGGCATGCCACGGGCAATGGCCCCAGATGCATATCGCAGATACGGTGCCCCCATCCGTCCTGAGCCAGCTCTCCAAATCCCACAGCGCGGCGCCGCGAATTAGAGTGGCGGCTCTGGATGTAATTTCCATTCTAGGGCAGAGAAAATCTTCTGCGCCTAAGATTGCGATGACTCTGGTCGGCCACTTTCACATGCGTACGCATATAAATGTGGAGCACTGCGTGCATGAAACCCCCACTCTTCTCTTTCACCATCTACGCACACCATCGAATGCCGAAAGCAACGCAGACGCCCTCCAGAGGCCCGAGTCCCCATCCTCGCCTGTCCACAGTCGGAGCTTTTAAGAAGGTACTGGCGTCGTACTACGATATCCCTGTCTTGATCTCAACATCTTGCGTTATAGCCTGCTAGACAGCTGCGGCTCTGCACCAAGTGCCCAGGGCGACCGTTCCGCGTGATGTGCGAACACACCAAGCTCGGCCGACTTCATCTGCAGAACGAGCGCGAACGCACGCTTCTGAGCGCTGGTCCTCCTGCGCCGACTCAGATCCCACAAACGGAAAATTTAGTGCGTGTCTCTTCGCCTTGGGCTACTCGACGGTTGACTGATGGCGTTCTTGAAGGCGCTGCGTCTGTCTCCGACACCTCTCGAACAGCTGCACGTCAGTACCTGTGCTCTCTGATCTTATGTACTCTCTGATCTTGTGTCTATATCGCTCATTTGGATCGCATTTCGGCAGGAGCAAATATCGCCGCTGACACACAACATGGAACTGGCTGGTACCAGCCCAACTTTGGAGGAAACTGTGCCGCCATCGCCCGTAGGCTCTACTTTGGCCCCTGCTGTACCGGCCCCGCTGTCCACATCTGCGTCTTCTGGCGCTGTTAAAACCAGGGGAAAGCGCGTCAGACCAATGGCGTCTAACCCTGTATTCGGACTTGTCCAAGGCGTATATCGAGGAGAAGTTCCCCACTGTGAGTACTCAGTTTCCAACATATCCGAGCGGCAACTCTCGTGCTGAAGCGGTAACCGTAGCTGTACACAGAGGACACGTGCTCCCCATGCAGATCGACAAACAAGACAAATGCCAGAAACAGTTCCTAGAAGGCGCGAACAGCATCATACTGAAGGTGCGTCGCACCCTACCACACCCTTTATTTTTAGATAATTGATGCAATTTTCTGGGTGTCAGTGCGAAGATCTCGCTGCGCAAACGGGATGTTGGCTGTTCGTCGGGATGCAGCACGCAACCGCGCGCGCTGCGCCTCTTCATTACGCATCGCCGAGATTTCGAAACGATGCACCGACCGCCGTCGCAGATTTTGGGCGCGACTTCTGCACGACGATGGATAATCTCCTTGATGCGCGACGCCGCGATACATTCGAGGTTGAACAAAATCTGCGCGCGTTGGAGGTCGAGAAGGGCAACCTCGAGCAGGAGCTTGTTTCGCTGCGTGGTCAGATTGTGGGCGGGGATGCACTGCTGCATCGCTACCAGGAAGCGTTTGGGCCTATGATCTGAATATTCGTTCTTGTTGTGTAAAACTTGTGTCCTTATAGAATGAAATGGCTGCTCACAGAGCTAGAGTATTCCCGCATGCCATCACCGCTGCTGATGGTCTACCGATAAGTACCCGTTCGAATGTCACTTTTTCTATTTTTGTAAATAATTTCCCATCTGGAACGTGGCAACATCATAGAACTATGGCGTAGCAACAGATAAAATCTGTTCCACCCAAGCTGTAATACACCAAGCAGGACGAAGCGCGTGTCGTCGTCTTCGTGCAGGACTTCAAACTCAGACTCGGAGGCGGACGCGAAGCGCGTGGCGCTCTCATAGTGGTAGGGGGGCCGCGCAGTGCGGGGAACTCAAGGTGCGCTTTTCCCGGCGCAGACGCGTGGGGAGCGTGCGGCGGTACAGGAAGTAAATTCGAGAGGGGGAGGGAACGCGCCATTGAAGTGCCCATGTTTAAGTGTTCACGATAAAGCTTCGGTGCGGTAGATTATAGATAGGTAGTTTCAGCGGCACGCCTGATTAGGGGGTGGGGCGGAAGAGCAGGCCGAGTTTCATACTGCGGCAAGTGGTGCACGAGCCACTGGGCTTAAATTTGCGATGCTCTGGAGGGCGGACGCCCAGTCATCGCACTGAAATCATGAGAATGCGCAGGGGCGCGCTGCCGCGGCGCGCAGCGGAAGATGTGGCGATGCAGTGATGGCCGACGTGTAATGCCGATCGGCTTGGTCGTCATATTTACCAGGTTCGCCCTCGTCGACGACGCGATGACCAACTGACTATTGTACGACGTCGACGTCGGCGACGGACAAGCGCGGGCATAGGCCTTCTGCACTGCTCTAGGTATTTCGATCCGGATGTGGGGGATGTGGGCGTGCTCACTCATTCCAATGCTTCAGTGACGGCGTTGTGTCGAATCGAACATAACGCCTCATCCCACCGCCATGCTCACCGGTTAATGAAACCCCTTTCCTTGGCCTACACTTCGCCTCTACGGCGTACGACGCACTACCCACCTGCCCATACCCCCGCCGCCGCCGCCCCTCACCGGTACTTCGCGCTGCTCATATTAACACACGCCGCCCTCTTCGGCGCGCGCACGAACAATTCCTCCCGCTCACCATACCACCGCCATTCCTCTTTCCTGGGATCCTCCCCCTCACGCTGCTCGCGGCACTGGGCTGCGCTGTGCTCACACCCGCGTTTTCCTTCGTCTCGGGCGCCGCGGCGAAGCCCGCTTGACGCAAAGGCGACGATAGACGGAGCAGGGACGAGGGAAGTTCGCTACGCGGAAGTGGGGCGACGATGGTGCCTGTATGCTGTGGAGATGGGTGGCGCCCGCTGCTCGTATGGGTTCCGGAGGCGCTGGGGTTCGGCACGCCTGGGCGGGTTGAACAGGACGCGGGGGGGGGAGGCTCATCGTGCTCCTCGGAGACCTATTCGAGTCGCGGCTGTGGATGTGTAGACGGACCGAGGTGCCGCATACGCCCGCCGTCCGGTGCGCTGACTCCAGTTGCACATCCACGTGTTCCGTGCAGAGTCGTCGCTCTGGTCAGTGTATATGCGTATCAGCTGGAGTAGCGCCTCCAGATCTGTCCTACATCACAAGTACACCGCGTGGTGCGACGGGGCAGCGTGGCTCAGCATTCTGCTCTTGGGCATCCGGGCGTAGTCGCTCCCGCTCATCGTGCTCAACTGTGTGCACGTCTTCCTCCGCTCCCTCCACGCGCGCATCACGCTAGTGCGCTCGTCGCCGCACTGCACGCGCAGCGCCATTCTTTCTGGGCGCACAACTCCCTCCCCCGCCCATCGCCCGGCGCCCAGCGGCGTGCGTGCTCGCCTATGTCACCTCCCCTTCCTGGAGTATGGTGATCTATTTGCACATTTATTCCCACCCCCCGCCCCCCGTCTGATGGCATGCCCCGCGCCCCCCAGGAAGCTTCAATTCGTTTAATCACCCCTTCACAATGTCCTACTGCAGTATAAAGCATATAAATAATGTATATAATACCTAAACAAAGATTTAGAAGCAGAAAWMATCACATTTCAGTGTTTAGGCTACAAGTATGTAAGTACTCCTGCTGCGAAGGGCGGCGACATGCAAGTATGTAAGTAGAYGGATTATTACTTACTTGTAAATACACAGGTCTGATTATAACGTGCACCTATTTCATGGATTCTATTCCGGAAGCTCTTCGGCGCACCGGTTCAGCACCACACCGCCCACAACCTACTAGTGGGAGCACGCGCCCATATGCATCAAACATGCGCAGCGGCGCTGGACGGTGACGAGGATTCCRCTCTTGTGGTTGGTAATGGCAGACRCGACWGCTCGGTTAGTGCTTGCGCATMTGATAACGCWAACAAGGCAGTCAAGCGAGTCGATGGCTTGATGACGGCRTTCCGTTTGTCCAATCGAGAACGGCAAWATTAGGCGCTCATGAAAGAGTTAGGTATGTAATATCGTACACTGCAAATTCGGCTTCCCTAACGAAGCACCTAATTATTTCACTGACGCCGATGAGCACTGACCGCTGAGCACACGCTCACACTGACCACGATATTCGACGAAGTACATGGTTCCCACGCTCCTTACCGCATTCACACGACTCGCCGAAGAGTCGAAGAAGAATTGCCATACGTCAGTTTCATTACAAATTTACCACYGTAATTTTATTCAAGTGCCATATACATGATTTATCTACTTTAAATACTAATCTGAGGACCGTGGCGTGGTGTTAAAGTGATGTAAAGCTTCCTGGGGGGCGCGGGGCATGCCATCAGACGGGGGGCGGGGGGTGGGAATAAATGTGCAAATAGATCACCATACCTGGAGTATGGTGATCTATTTGCACATTTATTCCCACCCCCCGCCCCGCGTCTGATGGCATGCCCCGCGCCCCCCAGGAAGCTTCATATCATTTAATTACCCCTGCACCATACTCCTACCGCAATACAAAACACATACACAATGTATATAATACATAAAAAAAGATTTAGAAGCAAAAAAAATCACATATCAGTGTTTAGGCTACAAGTATGTAAGTTACGAGTCTTTTTTGAAAAAAAAGTGAGTTCTTTTAATCCGGGGAGCCCGCGAGATGCTCATGTTCGAAATAATGCCCCCTGGGAATTGATGTGTGATGGCATCAGGTCTCGGCCTTTGGCCCATGCTGCGCTTTGTGATGCCATCATTTCTTGGCTTTACCGGTAGCTGTAACCTTGATGCTTGGTCAGCATGCTTGCTTGGCATCTTGATTCCCGGAACGTCCTGGGTCGCCCAGGAGAGCCCTGGGGCAGCCCCTAGTTGTAATTTTATTCATTTTCTTTGCGATACACAATGAGGAGGCAATAAAATAAATATATATTGATTAACTGTCTACATTTACAAAGAGCTAGCTACATTATAAAGTACTCAAATAAGCRAGCTTCGAATGGGCGCGAGGCCCAGAGCGGACACGGATGACGGCGGTAGTGGTGATGATGCGGGCGTCGAGAAGGCGGCGGGTCGCTGTCGTTGAGCAGCGGGAGGTGGTAATGGGCGGCGGTGTTGGGTGCTGCGAGAAGGGGAGYGCTGAGCGCTCGCGGCATTTGTAGCCGAAGGGGCCCTGCGTGCTCTTAATTAGTGACAATGTGCGGGTGAGATGGGCACGGAAGCGATGCACCTCAGGGTTTCGACACCTCGAAAGGCCGGAGGGCCTGTCAAGGTGTCTACAATGTCGGCGATGCGGTTCTGCACATCGAGGAGGCCGTGGGTTGGCGTTTGGCGGGTCGAGAGCGTCCGGCAGACAGGTCCGGGCCCCGAAATCACCAGCGATGCCTTCCGGCACGTTGAGAAGGGGGATGGGTGCTTCCCCATCCTTCAAGTGCGATGCGAGGGCCGGAATGGCCCCGGCGGTGATGCGCAGTTCGAGAACGTAGCGGCTCGAGTACCCGCGAGGGTGAGCCGCTGCGGACGTCGATATCGCGGCTGATAGGGGCAGGGGAAGCGTTGATGCCAGGGACGCTGGGAGCGAGGGTAGTTGGAGCCATGCGGGGGCATCCGCTGCTTTGAAATGGGGCCTACAGGTTGCCTGCAGGGGCTGTTAGTCCTTTGGGACGGGCTATGGGGCCGGTGCGGGCGGCGACATCGCGGGTGACGCCGTTTGGCGCGTCGAGGCGGGCGTGGACGGCGGTGACGACGGTGATGGCGCCTAGGCGGCGGCGGTCGAGTGCCCGGGACGCTCGGGATGGGTGCTGACGGTGACGAGGTAGGTGGGCGGGTGGAGGTACGACGGACGGCGGCGACGACGGCGGGCCATGGCGTGTCGGGGAGGGCGTGGACGGGTGTGGCGGCGGTGGACGCTCCTCGGCGGCGGCGGGSCGAGCTCCCGCGACGCTGGGTGTGGGTGTGGGCAGCGACGAGGAGGTTGGCGGGTGGTACGACGTGGCAGCAAGCGCGGATTGTGCAACAAGTCATTTCAAGCGGAGCTTGAAACTCGTCGCACGTGCTCTGACGCGCTCGCGCGACGCGCCCACGGCCCCTTCGTTGATTCCACTCTCGCCCACCGCCCCGCTCACGCTCAGCGTGCCGCTGCCGTGATGGATTTTTGGACGAGTTCGTCCAAAAATTCGTCATAAGCAGCTGTGAAGGATTTGCGACGTGTCTGTCGCAAATCCGTCACTGTGTCACTGCTCCCGCCTCAACGACCCCCGCCCGCAACCATCGCGCCCGGCTCGCTCGCCGACCACCCACCACCCGGCCAAGGTACCTGCGCGAGCTTCGAAGCTCGCGCACGCGCCGTTTCAGGGCTACATAGATGCCCGGTACGTCCATCGCCCCACTAACCCTTACTTGACGGCTGACCCGCCCCAAGTACATAACACCGCCCGCCCCCGCGAGCGCGCCGCCGCAGTACCACGCACCCCCGGGTGCTTTTCGCACCGCCTAGCCCCACCTGAATGACGCAAGACCGCCGCCGTAGCGCCTGCACGAGCATCGTAGCTCGTGCCGGCGCTATTATTCGACGTCGCGCCGCCTCAACGCCGAATAACGCCGCGACGGCGCTCGCGCGAGCATTGCGGGCGTCGTTCGCGGCCGGCTCGCTCTCCGACCACCCACCACCCAGCCWAGTTGCCGCCGCGAGCTTCGGTGCTCGCGCAGGCGCATCTCCTCGCATCTCAACCCCTCCCCCATCCAAGAACGCCGCACGCAGGCATCGCTGCCTCCGCGGCCGCCGTCTCTCGCCCCCTCCACCTCTGCCGCATTCGAAACCGGCCRTCGCGGYGCCTGYGGGAGCTTCRACGCTTGCGTGGGCGCCGTTTTCTGCCACCCCGCCTTTCCGCAACCAGATCCAGTCCCCGCCCCTTGACGCCCGCGTGAGCGCCTGCACACCGGAGACCTCACCGACCAATGGAGCGCACGCCCTAGCTGCGTGTCCGTCCCTCGAATCCCCCCCCCCTCGCCGAACCTGGCGCTTTCCGTGCCGCCCAGCCCCACCTTAACGACGGCAGACCGCCGCCTCATCGCCCAACAACGCCGCGATGGCCGGCTCGCTCTCCGAGCGCCCACCACCCAACCAAGGCGCCTTCGCGAGCTTCGATGCTCGCGCAGGCTCTCTTCCTTGCTCCCCCACCCCGCCGACATCCAAGAACGACGCGACGGCGCGTGTGCAGCCTCCGCGCGCGCCGTGTCTCCCCTCTCCCCTCTCCGACATCCCAAAAAGCCGCCACGCCGCCTGCGGGAGCTTCGACGCTCTCGTAGGCGTCCTTCTCTGTTACTCCGCCCCTCCACGACCTGAACCCGCCGCCGTGACGCCCGCGTGAGCTTTGACGCTTGCGCGGGCATCAATTTCCGCCCTTTCCACCCACCGGAGACCCGCAGCGAGCACACCCAGCTCGTGCGCCCCCACGACCGCGAGCTCTATTCGAGCCGCGGAGCCCGGATGGGCCACACATGACCCCGCCGACCCGCGATCCGCGCCTGCACGAGGGGCCGCGAGCCCTGTACGAGCCACTACGCTCGTGCAGGAGCTGTTCAACGCTACAGCCCCCCACGGTACCTGTAGAACACACCGCGAGGGCGGGGCAGGCTTCTTTCAACGTAGCCTACGCCCTTCCACACCTGCGGAGCTCGCCGCGAGCTCATCGCGAGCTGCGTAACTCGCGCAGGTGCACATCCAAGCCCCCTCCTCGACCCATCGCCCCTACCACGGCCATCAACGTCGCGCGGCCGCCGTTCACCGCTGCCGCGCACCCCTCGAATCCCCTTCGCCGCCCCCTTGGACCCCATATCACCGCCGTTGGGCGTCGCTGAGCCCAACGGTGCCGGCACAGTGCCCGCACGAGCTTCGATGCTCGCGCGGGTGCCTTTTCCCGTTTCTCTCGCCATTCCGCGTTCCCCGAATTCAGAAACGTTGCCACGGCACCTGCGCATGCTGAGGTGCCGTTTCTCCCGCCCCTCGCCCAGCTTCTCCCAGCTCCAACGACGCCGCCGTTCCACCCCACCTCGGCCCATTCGCGACCCAACAAGGCGGCCACGGTACCTGCGCGAGCTCGCGTATTTCACCACTGTCGCTCCTTCCGCCGCTTGCGAGACGCGAAATGCGAAATGAAACGCTAGCTTTGACGCAGGCATTCCGCGCCACAAAATCCCCGTCACCTCTCCGCCGCTCCAACGTGGCGGAATGTGAGCTTCTCAGGTCACATTTTGCGCTTCAGCGGTCCCGTCTGCCTCTTGGCTACTGCAGCATGAGCATCATGGCTTATTTGTTATATGTAGTACTTTATATGTAGTACTTTATACTATTTGAATAGTATTTAAGTGTATTTTTAATATCCAATAATCATTTTGACTACTTTATTACATTTTTAAGTGTTTTGTACACCTGAAGACATGTGGAGAGGCCTGTAGAACCCTGACAGTAGTTGATGTTCCCATGGGCTCCACAGGGCATTCCAGGCTGGCGAGGGGCTTCCCACAATGACGTGGGAGCGATCAATCGATCAAGGTCGGCCTGGGAATGAAAGTCTTTTTCCTAATGAAAATTGGTTGAATTCAACTTTTACAAGAGTTGTTGTTCAACTATTCCACCGTGCGTATCCATTGCTTCTACGGGGCTTCACTGCCCATAATGAGATAGGCTATATTAGCAATATCAGAATAAATGTGGTTGTTACTGAGCAATGTACCATAGGTTTCTGTTTTTGGAATACATAAAATACATGTGCATCTATTTATCAATTCACCAAAGTAAACCCACAAGAGAGGCAGATACTGTACATTTATCTATGAAATTACATCCTGAGCAGTGGCTGTGTACCTCAAAGTCAACTTGCTGACCAAGCATTTATAGCGGCTCTAAGGCTCACCCTCACAAGCTCTTTACCAATTCTGTTCCCCAAACAATTATTTGCAGTACATACAGTACATGTATATCTATTGAGTGAGTCAATATGGTAATCTAACAACAGTGGAAAATATTGCACGGTCACCTATGAGCTGACATCCTCAGCGGTGGCTGTGGACCTCAAAGTCAACTTGCTAACCAATTATTGAAAGTGGCTGTAAGCCTTACACTCAAGCTCTTTACCAATTTTGTTTCACAAACAATTATTTGCAGTGCATACAGTACATGTATGTTTAGTCAATATAGTAAGCTGACAAGAGGTGCAGATATTGTATGGTCATTTATGAAATGTTTGTCAGCTGACCATTCCTCCTTTCCACCTTTTTGGCAATTGCAAAGGCTGTGGCAGTGCCTGCAGGAGCTTTGATGCTTGTATGGATACCATTTTCTGTTACTCCACCTTTTCACACCTTTATACTGATACCACTGCCATGTCCCCAGCTCAACACTACCCTAATGATGCCTAGAGAAGCACTGGGACCCGTGACAGCACTACACAGCTATTCTCACTAATACTTTCCTCCTCGCTAACAGGAAAACAACTTTCTTTGTTTTGGCAAATTTAAGTGTGACTGCATTGATTTTCATCCACTTCTGGCCAACTTCTAGCAATTGATATGCTTTATAAGTTATAAATAAGCTCTGTGAATTATATGGGAGCACTCTAGATTGCACATCCATAGACCTTTTATAGAGAGGTCATTTCAGTGGATATTTGCATTTTGTAAAATGGAGCTGTTAGGCCATAGCTATAGTCACCTATCTGCAGTGTTGAATCATGCTTAACACCTCAAATGACAGCTAGTCATTGTCACAGGTAACCCTGGGGTATTTTTAGCCAACCTGTACCCTGACCCACATAATCCATATCTGTGACTGCAGGTATGGGTTTTGGGCAGGTTACAGTGTGGATTGGCAAGATTTTGGTGGGTTTTGCATGTTAATAGATCAAACAATATATTATAGTACATGTGAAATTATATTATAACTTTTATTAAATGCATATACTATGATTTTTGACAAATTTTAGACCCCCGACCCACAGCTGGGGTACGGGTTTTTTGAGGGTCCAGATTTCTGAGCCCGTACCCTACCCGTGACCCATGTGGGTTTTGCTGACCCACAACAATCACTAATGACAGCCAAGTAAATTAAGATATATCTTCCTCTATTCTACCAGATCAATTAATAACATTCTCAAAATTGTGACCACTGTATCAATCACTACATGCCTATTAATCCCTCATAAATACATTTGTCTCAACTAGTGATGTGCAGGCGCAGGCTTGGGCTTGTCAATATGGCGAGCCAGGCCTGAAGCCCTCAGAATGGCCTGGCCTGGCTGGGCTCAGGCCTGAGCCTGCACTTTGGTCATGTGTATRTAAGGCTGGACACAAGTATAGCCAGCTTTCCACAGCCATTTTGCATTTTTCTCAATGAGGAAAGTACCTACCACAATAATTTTGGCAGATTCAGAAAGTGTGGAAACTGTTTGATTTATGTTAGCATGAGGCAATGCTCAATCTTTATATTTTTTAAACTGTTGTTTAAAGTTGGATACTAGACATCTTTCATAATGTTATAGACTGTATAGTGTTTTGTATACTGAGCAATTGAGAGTATGATTCACTGATTGCATGCAATTCCAGTAATTTTCCCTTGATGTCTTGCACTCCTCCAGGGCTTTCTATTGTCAATATTTCAAACTACTATTGATAGTATATATAATATAGACAAATGACTCTGCCAAATATCATAAGTATTAAAGAGAAAATGATGGAAAATTTAATGGTGTGCAAAGGAGTGATCATGTGTGAAGGTGTGGTATTACACTGTACTTGGGAAGTTGGGATATTGTGTCAGGTTGCAAAGTTGAAGTCTGACATTAGAAAGTTGAAGAATAAAATGAAAGGATGTTGTGTGCCTCAAAAATATGTGTACAAGTCTTGTAAAATCATGCAGATCAAMTGCAGRTGTCTAAATAAATYATTMTGTGTGGCCAGATAATGGAYATTGTGTCTGKTGTAGTTGCATTGGCACARAATAGATCATTATTTGCACATACAAATGGATACAATAACAAAAAAAATCATCAAAAAAGACTCGTAGCCATGCCATGCAGTGGCCCACAAAGCAAGTACTCCTGCTGGGGGGGGGAGCGGCATGCAGATATGTAAGTAGATGGATTGTAGTTTACTTTTAAATACACGGGTTTGATCATAATGTGCACCTATCTCGTGGATTCCATTCCGGAAGTCCTTCGTCACGCCGGTTCAGCACCACACCGCCCGAAACCTACTAGTCGGAGCAGGCACCCATATGCGTTAATGGTCAAACATGAGCAGCGGCGCGGGACGGGGATAAGGATGCCGCTCTAGCGGTTGGTCATGGCAGGAGCGACAACTCGGTTAGTGCCCGCGCATACGATAGCACTAACAAGGTACTTAGTCAAGCGAGTCAATGAAGACCTTTATCTATTGCGGCAAATCTGGGCGCTTGTAAAGGGGTTAGGCATGTAGTATTACACATACTGTGTACGCTCTGTATTCTATAAGTAAGTACCTGTTACAGCGATGTCGATGAGCGCTGAGCGCTAAGTACGCGCTCACACTGACCACGATATTCGACGAAGTTCATGATTCCCACGTTCCTTGCCGCATTCTCACGATTCGCCGAAGAATCCAAGAAGAATTGCCTTACGGGAGTTTCATCACAAATTTACCATTATAACTTTATTAAAGTGCCATAGGCATGATTTATCTACTTTAAATACCAGTCTGAGCACCGTGGTGTGGTGTTTGAGGGATACAAACCTTCCTAGGGGGCGCGGGGCATGCCATCAGACGCGGGGCGGGGGGTGGGAATAAATGTGCAAATAGATCACCATAGCTCCATGTAGACTGTCCGAGGGCCGGGCCGACCCTCACTGGCCCTAGGGCCGACCCTGACCCGGCCCTGAGGGTCAGGGGTCAGGGTCAGCACCTAGGTGACCCGGCCCTCAGGGCCGGCCCAGGGTCGACCCGGGGTCGACCCTCATATTAGATGCCAGAAACAAGGGGTATGCAAAAAATAATTACTGTACACAATGTCCCTTTTTAGAAATAAGAACTCTCAGACCCCTCCGTGCCCCCACCATCTTTCCCAATATGGCAGGGCTGATCAAATTTGTAAGCAGGTCACATGCTCAAAATCTATTTATAAACATTATCCACACTGTCTGTGCAGCTTGTGCATAATATATACTGGGAATTTTACCTGTGAGGATAGTCACAAAAATGATTAGGCTATATCTTTTACTTATATTTACATTTAAACACATTTTCTTTTCAACTGTGACACCTGAGCATTTTTGGTACTTGACCCTGGGTCGACCCCGGGYCGACCCCGACCCGGCCCTGAGGGCCAGGGTCAAGGAGGGTCAAGGGAGGGTCAGGGTCAGGGTCAGCAAAAAAGTGCCGACCCTGACCCGGCCCGGCCCTTGGACAGTCTAGCTCCATGCCTATTTGAGTAGCGGCTCTGGATGTGTAATTGTGCCGATTCGAGGCGCATCCGTGTATTCCATCCAGAGTCGTCCCTCCAGTCGGTGAACCAGCTACAGCAGCGCCTCCAGAGCTCCTCCGCACGCACAGGCATGCTACGGGGCAGTGGCCCCAGATGCATATCGCAGATACGTTTACCCCATCCATCCTGAGCCAGCTCTCCAGACCCCACAGCGCGGCGACGCGAACTGCAGTAGCGGCTCTGGATGTTCAGATATGTTATCCGTCCCTGAGGCATCCTATCACATACGTAATATACACACGCACCGTCGTCTGGAGTGGCAACACCAGCGCGCGTCTCATGTAGAGCCCTCGCTCTGGTCTATTCTTACACACACCAACCATAGCAGCGATATCCGTCCTGGCCCGACCCTCGAGATATTCTGAATTGCATTGCCAGAACATCTGCTCTGCGCGGTCGGAATATCTCCTCTGTCCAAGTAGAATTCATTTTCTGAAATGGCAGAGATAATCTTCTGCGCTATCCGGACAGAATTTCTATTCTGGGACAGAGAAAATATTCTGCGAGAATTATAGTAATCGAACTGGCAGAGCGAGAATTCTGCGGGGCTATTTTCACATGCGTACGCATATGAAATGTCGATCACGGCGTCCATAAATGCCCCACTCTTCCCTTCTACCATCTACGCACACCATCGAATGCCGAAAGCAACGCAGACGCCCTCCAGGGGCCCGAGTCCCTATCCTCGCCTGTCCACAATCGTAGCTTTTACGAAGGTACTCACTTCATACTACGATACCCCTGTCTTGATCTCAACATCTTGCGTTACAGCCTGCTAGACAGCCGCCGCGCTGCACCAAATGCGCGGGGCGACCGCTGCGCGTGATGTGCGAACACACCAAGCCCGGTCGACTTCACCTCAAGGATGAGCGCGAACGCGCGCTTCTGAGCGCTGCTCCTCGTACACCGACTCAAACCCCGAATACGGGCATTTTGGTGTGTTCCCCTTCGCTGTGTGCTACTCATCTGTCGACTGAAGGCGTTCTTGAAGGCGCTACGTCTTTCTCCAACACCTCTTGAACAGCTGCACGTCAGTACATGTGCTCTCTAATCTTATGCCTTCATCACTCATTTGGATCGCATTTCGGCAGGAGCACTTGTCGCCGCTGACACACAACATGGAACTGGCTGGTACCAGCCCAACTTTGGAGGAAACTGTGCCGCCATCGCAATCTGATCCTTCACGCACGCCTTTGGGCCCTTCTTTGCCCCCTGCCGCACCGGCCCAGCTGTCCACATCCGCGTCTTCTGGCGCTGTTAAAACCAGCGGAAAGCGCACCAGACCAACGGCGTCCAACCCTATATTCGGACATGTCGAAGGTGTATATCGAGGAGAACTTCTCCATTGTGAGTACCTACTTGCCAATATCTCAGCACCAACTCCCGTGCTGACGTGGTAAGCGTAGCTGTATACAGAGGACACGTGCTCCCCATGCGGATCGACGACCAAGAGAAATGCAAGAAACAGTTTTTAGAAGGAGCAAACAGCATCATAATGAGGGTGAGTCTCCCCACGCTGTACTCCAACTTTGTTCTAGACACCTTACTGGGTTTTTTGGCCAGTGCGAAGATCTCGCTGCGCAGACAGGATGTTGGCTGTTTGTCGGGATGCAGCATGCAACCGCGCGCGCTGCGCCTCTCCATTACGCATCGCCGAGACTCCGAAACGATGCACCCGCCGCCGTCGCCGATTTCGCGAGCGAATTATGCACGACGATGAATAATCTCCTCGATGCGAGACGCCGCGATACATTCGAGGTTGAGCAGAATCTGCGCGCGTTGGAGGTCGAGAAGGGTAACCTCGAGCAGGTGGTTGTTTCGTTGCGTGATCAGATTGTGGGCGGGGATGCACTGCTGCGTCGCTACCAAGAAGCGTTTGGGCCTCTATCTAGTTCAATGATCTGAATATTCGTTCTTATTATGTAAAGTTTGTGTCCTTATAAAATGCCAATCTTAAGTGAAATAGAGCTCGATTTATGTGGGAAGTACACTATATTAGCGGATATGCTGGTCCACCGCCGTTTATTTGTGTGAATATAAATGAAAATATATAAACATGTACACAAGCGCTCAAGGGATGGGACTCTTTACTCGGACTATCAATCTGTACTCCTTCCGGATGGTGGAGTCCCGCAGTGTATGATCCGTTGTGTATCGACAGCGACACACGTACCGTAGGCCCTGAACAGACCGTACGTAGTCATTCCTGTGTGCTCTTCGCGGCGGCGTCGTGCATTACATCGAGCGTGGGCCTACTGACGCTGAGGGCACCGCGTATTCTATCTGTGTTATGGCCTCCTCCCGGTCAGGCGGCGCGTGGCTTGCGTCGGCGGGCGGGACAGAAGTCAACAAACGGCAGTCCATGCGTCGGCGGGGTGCCGTATTGGCGCACGGCGTATCCCCGAGCGAGAGGTGACGCGGGGGCCCCGTTAACACCTGCAGAAAGGCGAAATGACATCTTCACCGATGCTTTGTCGGCCGGAGCGGGAGCGGGAGAGGTCGGAGCGACAACGTCTGGGTGAGCAGCGGCAAAGGGAATGAACCGCAGTATCCTGAAAATTCTGTGAACATTCATACATTCATGCTTTGAGCACGTACGCTGAAAGGAAAGAATAAAGCATGGCTCCAAAGTTGAGCTAAGCCGGCGCCGAACGAGGTTCTCCATGCAGACGCGAGTGTTAGTTTGTACGGTAACTGCTATAAATAGCTTCGCACAATGCAGACTATAATTAGGTGGCGACAGCCCTGAGACCGAATCTTGCTATCGTGTAAAGGTAGTTCTTGAGGAGAGGAAGCTGTATTGAACTGTAAAACATGAAAAGGTCCCGCACCATTGTGCAACAGATATTGACCGTGCAGTGCATGAAACAACAATGACTCCATAAACTTATGTGCGAACATCTGCGGTAGGATGGCTATTTTAGAAATATTTTTACATACGAGCAATGTCAATGCCGTGAGTTTGGTCATAAGTACGTTATACGGTACACAACCTATTCAAGCGCCCGTGTGAACTGTTGACTTGGACGCGCTGGTCTTGTTGAAGGCGTAGCCTTGAGTACAGTCAGTGGCAGATAGACACGGACCCAAATATCATAAATTGGAACATGTATAACACGAATCCATTTGTAATCCACATATGTCCGTCGAAATACTGGGATTTCCGCAGGGTTCTCCAAAGTTTTGATCAACGTTACTGATGCCGCCCATTGTTTTATTCGGACGCGAACCTAAGCAGAATGTACCGATTTGTGCCGGAAAACATATGAAACGAAATATAATTGCACATTGCATACCTTTCTGTGCTGAGATCTGATATCGCGGGCAGACATGGAAACGTGGAAAAAGTACAATGGAACAGTAACGCTAACCAGATCTTCAACAAGTCATTTTTCGAGAGCGGGGGAATTATCCCAGGTGAGCTTCATCCTCGTGTTCACCGAAAGCAGACCACTCGGTCTCCGTGCCATTCTTATAAGTTGCTGCATAGTTCATTGCGCCAAAACTACTTTCGCACTCACTCCACCATCACTGTCCCACCGTCCCCTGTAGAAGACGTAAAAAAACGGAAATAAAAGTGAGCCGGTGAAGCAATCCAGGAGAGTAAGCTGATGAATGTTATTCCAGACAATACTCAACAGACTTGCAATGGGCAGTCTGCTTGGGCCACCGATCCCTTCTACGAAAAGGGAATTGATCCTTCAACAAATATATTTGACTATGTATGGCTATGCTGGACATAGAGCAAGCGCGACATGGCCAAAGGTAATTGTTAGGAAATTCCCTCTTGACAGGATGGAATATTGACCACCATAAGACTGTCCGTCCAGCATGAAGTACTACTTCAACCACCAAAAGCAGTATCAGTGAGGTCCTCCACTAATAATTGCCGCACAAATTAGCTCATTATCTGACCCTGTCCTACAGGACACATCTTTCCGGGTCAGATACCCACAGACAAGCGTCTCAGCGGCCCAAACGGAAAGGCGCAATGGAAACGGAAGGCAGCGGACGAAACGGGCGAACCGGAGGCGTCAAAGAGACGTACGCCAAATCAGCTTGTTGCAGCGTCGGCTGTTTTCTAACCCGATGTATTCCAGTGCGCTTAGAACTATTGGCGCGGTCGATGGGCGATATCATAGCCGCAGAGTCCGCTGAAGAGCCCAAAACTTATCTGGATATTCACCAAGAGTAAGGCGGCACCAATGATCGTAGAACTCATGAAGCTCACTGACCTTGCGTTCATCAGACGTATCGGGGACTTCGTATATCTTTCCGCCAGAGATAACGAACGACAATGAGGGGCTGCCATCAATATCGGATAAGGCCCTATGTGAAGCAGAAATTCGGGAAGAATGGGGCGTTGTCTATGCGGCATGTGAGTTTCATCGATGAGTTGTCGATGAGGTGGAATAGGGTGGAATCGTGGATGGACGAGCAAAAAAAACTGATCTGATTCTTTGCAGATGGTCCTGGCACGTGACGGTCACGCACGCCCAAAGAGGAGAATCGACATTTACCCAAGCTTGCTCCGAGCAATGACTATACTTACTAGTGACTACGAGTCCGAGCCCGTGTCGAATCGCGCGGGGCGCGTCCTTCCGTCATATATCTCCCCACTCAAAAATCTCTCCAATGTATTGAATATTTCATGTACATCCTGTAAGTACACTAAATTCATATAAGTATTGTGGTCACTCGTGAACCAGAGTAAATTTACGGTCAATGGGGGTGAGTAAACGCTGGATTTGGAGGAACGAGGAGTTTTACATGGCTTGCACTGTCCTCGGTGAGTCCCTCTTCTAAAGCTCGCCCAGTGGGCAGCGCCTGTGGGAGTGACTTCTGTCGCCGCGTATCTACAGCACCTATCACTTGAGGTTTCTGGAAAATGAGCCTGTGATGATGTATTCAACATTTTCTATCATGGGCTGGCCATACCGTTTCGATTGGATTTGGGGAATTAAATCCAAGTTTTGAAATATGAACACTGTTGATAGACGTGGCGTGTACAGCACGAATGGAGGCTCGGCTATTTAGCGTGGCAAGAAGGCTGTTTGCATATACTAGATTTACGCCATTTCAGTGAGCATCTCAAATTGACATTATGGCCGACTTTACTGACACTTTCCGACGACGGAATCAATAGCTAGAACCCATAAGCTTGTAGGTAATGTAAAAAACTATATGATACGTCAGTGCGGACGCAAAGACATGATGAGATGTGTACTCACCACTGTGAGTTCAGCCACCGTTACTGCCCTGCATATGAGTGTATTAGTTTCAAGTGATATTTTAATAGGAGACCGTGCAACTCACGAAGTCAGAAGGCATCGGTTGACTGCATAGATAATCAAGATGGAGATAATACTATTTGCTCTAGACACGCTTGTTCAGTTTGGTTATCGATGTGATCACGACAAGCAATTCATACCTTTTACTAAATACCTCGGACCGGCAATCGTGTAAAAAGTAGCATAGCGCCCCAGCAATCATAGTGTCAGATAACACGGCAAATATCGCGAATGGTACTGCGGCGATAAACTACAAAGCAGGTCTATTAGTACCAACTTGAGATTTCAGGTCTAGGGGAACTAAGCCGTACTTTGAGGTCCGATAGTTTCGCAAGATCGTTCCTAATGAACCTGGCGGGAGAAGGGAATTGGATGCCATTCGGAGAAATATGCAGATGCTCACATGAGAATGACAACTTCTAATCCAAAAATTAACTCAAGAAGTGTTCACTTTAAAAAGATAGTTCTCTTACCGACTCCGAATGCAAAATGTGCGAAGACAGCGAGTCCCTGAGAATAAGTAGAGTGATTTAGTCGGCAGTCCGGCGATATTTCCCATACTTACAATAATGGACGTTACCCAAAACCTATACTTTTTCGGGCAAACTATGACATTAATCAGTTTCTCGGATAGCGCATACGAAAGGACACAGTCATGTCGTACATTGGTAGATCCGCGTGAGAAAAAATCTAGGCCAATGAAACGGGTATTACTCAGAAAACAACCAGAAATGTAGTGCGGAGACAAACATTTGAACAACGCATGAGATAACTGCATTGAATGCAATTGAGAGCTCAATGCCAATTAATGAGAGTAAATATGGTATGTTTTTTCGTTTACATCAACGTGACATACATTCAGTGACCTAGTTGATTGCGACAGACCTAAGCTTTAGTTCATCGAAGTACTATCAAACTCACCAATGGTCAGCCGCAAGTAACGTCGGGTCGTAGTAGCTTACAACCTATAGATCTATCAGAATTTCTGACCCAATGTAACCCAACTTGTGTCTTACCAGATAGAAGTAAACACTGTATACCACTGTTTCAGTTGTATGAGAATCGATTCAAGATGAGATGTTCCATATCACGTACTGAAAACAGAATGCAGGGTATCCAGAGCCCTATTGATGTACACCCTATATTAAAGAAGCTCTCAGATGTTCTGATGCATGGAACCTTACCATACAACGGCAACCTGCAGACAATCTGTGAGCAGTGTAACGGGAACGAAATGTATACTGAGCAGTACGGACAAAATATTTCGTTGACTTTGCGTCCCCTGGATAGTTGGCATAATATAGGTACGTCTATTCGCGAGAAGTAATGGGTTCAGCGACTGTATAGAGTGACAAGGACATACACATACCTGTAGCGTCGTCACGCCATACAGCCTGTATACAGTAAGGAACATCCCAAAACAGGGTCTTCAAAACACTGACATTGTGGCGATGAACGATCCAATAAGCATGGCGCCTGCCCCATATATTTTGTCAGCGAATGACGCTCGTCGCTCGATGGCTCGGTTAAACGCATACCAAAGGTGTTCGTGATGTCAGTGGCTGGCAGAATTATGTCGGGACCTGTTTGCATCATAGATGGGGGCAATAAACTAGACTTCACGCTAGGGGTCTGAATCTTGACCAATATATATAGCGACAATGTCGTGGGTTACCGGTACCGGTGATGTATCGTCATTGCTAAGTACCATACACCTTCTGGGTTTCTGCATCATTGCAGCATGCACTGCCTACTCCTCGTTACTCGGCAGTGAGGCGGCACCGCCGGAGGAAAATCTGCAAAAGCGGCCACTGGCATGAGAGCGATCCGTTATTCAAAATTCCGCGGCACAGACGAGCGATCAGATCTCAGATCTCAGACCCTGCTGCCCTTACTTACTCAGGCACATCTTAATTGCAAGCAGATATATTGCGGTTTCAATTGGGTGTATTCATTTCAACACTAACAGAAGGTGTGGTGGGCGTAGTTTAGAATTGACGGTCGGCACAGAACGGCAGTGTTGCCGGTAGGTGTTGCGCTAACTGCGAGGTCTCCGATGTTGCCGCTTGTCTTAGCGCTTACAGGACCAGAATTTCATTTTTGAAAAAAGATAGTAGGCGGTACAACTTCGTTTTGCGTGGAACACACACGACTTTGAGCTCGGGTCGCTGTGGCTATCTTAAATTTGATGATACCCTTATTATACAGTGTCGCGCCTCTTTGGAGAGCCGCAACACTTGCCGGAGAGCGCACCGAGCACAGCACGTTTCCAGTGAATGGATGCTTGGCACAATACTAGCGTTGCCTACTTTTGGTATAAAAAACAAAAACCGTCTTTCTGTACTCGCTCCCAGTGGTGAACTTCAATATGCTCTTCGTTGTTAATTGTGCAATATGCACCGATACAACATATATATCCAATGTTTGGGAATAACAAATACGCCGGCGTTCAACTTAAACGCCGATTCGGGACAAGCACAGACGATGGTCCTTGATAAAGTGCTATCAGTGAGACGGAGCCATGGGGTTACTTGAAAGAAATGAAAGAAATACTTCCTTGAACGCGGATCAAAGCACGAATTGTCAGCTACATACTATTTTTGGAAATAAATTCCCCATCGGGAATGATGCAGTGATACAGTATCATCGGCATCGGTGGCGTTGAAGCGCTCCCTCCTAGCACGCGTACGCTCATTCTCCTCCCTCTGCAATAGCACTCGCACCTAACATAGTACATGATCCTCCACAGAAAGACTCCACCCTCACAGTGTGTACGAACACCACTTGCGACGTGGTCCCCTCTAGCATCCACGTGTGCACCGACACGCTCGACAGCTTCGGCTTCCTCTTCAAGTCAATCGTCAACGCCACCATCCCCACAGGAGTCGTGTGTGTCTTCTTCGTGTGCGTTTTATTTTCATCTGGCTTACATCAAGAATATCATATTGGGTATGCGCTAACGCAAGGATTTGTTTTTGGGTGAACAGGAACTTCGAATGCCTGAAGTTTCCCGGCGACTCGGCTGCGCTTGACGCTGGGACGTTTGACTTCAACAACGTGATCACCACCGACGGGAATATGTGCTTCGCCGACCAGACGAACTCGATCGAGTGCTTCTAGTTAGCAGTTCCGCTCCCCAGCCCCCTCTGCGACAGAGACTTCATTACCCCTCGTGTATGCGCGTTCTGATTGTACATGCAGCTTAGCTTCACAATTGACTTTGACTTTGAACTTTGAAGTGAATCATATACCCCTTTTCAACCACCAACGCACGAATTTAAACGAGAAGGCGTGGAACGGAAATGCTATTTGAGGCTAGTATACAATATACAACGTTTTGTTTGGTGAATGCGGAAAAAGTACAACATGACAGACGAATCGAATAAATAGACGGTACCGGAAATGCTAGGAGGGGTGGGGACGCAGGCGGAGCGGATACAGGGTAAAATGGGCTTGAAATAATAATGCTGGACTTATGCTGTGCGGTCGTGTGGTGGCGAAGCGAGTAAAGGGTGTATAATCGATGCGGCAGTCGAGGATGGTGGGGATATGCGGAACATGGTTTTTCGTTGAGTTACCTGGGGTATGAGACTTGGATATGTGCGTCAATACTCCGCGCTGGACATGAGGCGCACGACCGCGCGCACGGGCAGCGTCGCCGCGTACCCGACACGACCCGCGAGCGCCGTCGCGACCTCGTATGGCCACGCGACGAACGCGATCCACGCCGCACGTTTGACAATCGCCACTTCCACCTCCTCGTCTTCCTCATGCACAGTCGCCAACGGCCCGGCAGGGCCGACCTCCGCGCTCTTCCGCTCTTTCAATAAGAACGTCGACGCCGACGCCACGCAGAGCGCCTGCACGGGGGAAACGAGCCATTTAGGGAGTGCGCCTAGGACAAGGCGCCGCAGCGCCGCCACGTCCGCCGCGATTTCCGCGCGCAGCGCCTGCAGCAACCCGCCTGCATGCACCGGCCCGAGCGCAGGCGTCCCCTCACGCGACGGCGCCGTAGAGAGCAGCTTCACGTCCGCGTCGAGCGCCGCGACCTTGTCCGCACACCGGCCCCAGCGCCGCTCGTGGGCGCGCAGCGCGTGCGCCACCGCGTCGACCGCGTCGTCGACGTGTGCATGTGCGTCGTCCGCCGCGCGCGCGGCACGCTCCGCCGTCTTCTCGAGGGCCGCCTCAAGCCGCGCGATACGCTCCTCGAGGGCGCGCACGGCGGTCGTCTGCTGTGGGGCGCCGTGCGCGGCGGCGGCATGCAGCGCTGTTGTCCGCTGTGCGAGGCGCTCGGCGAGGTGAGCGGCGGGGCGTAGGCCGGTGGCGAGTACGAATAGGGCGGTGCTGAACCACGATACCGCGGCGGGGCCGAGCAGCGCGTCGGTCGCGTAGCGCAATAGGGCTGCGCCAGCGAGGGGCGACGCGACTGTCAGAGCGAGGAAAAACAGCTCAAAGCGTCGCAGCTCAGAAGCAGCGAGCGCTGCCGCACGTTCATCCGCGTCGGTGTTGTCTGCAGGCGAGGGTGGGGGTGGGGCGCGTGGGCGCGCGTTCTGGTAGAGCGTCCACGGCACTGAGCAAGGTCAGAAAGATGCCGAGTGGACATCGGGTGTGGAACGCACCTTCAATAATTTGATGCAGGTAGAACACGAGCAGCACTATGAGCAGCAAATTCTTGACATGATCCGTCCCCGTGAGCCAATTTCCTAGAGGCGACACGAGCGCGACGACGACCGCCAAATCGAACTCGTACCACGCGCGCGAGTTCGGCGACAAAGGACTGCCCGAAGGGCTTCCTCCTTTCTGATATGAGTACGGTGGTATATTGGTGTTGATGCTGGGGCGTCGCGGTGACGGAGCCCCCCTCGCGGCGCGGGTCCTTCGGCGGTCTGAGCCTGAGCCTGAGCGCGACCCTGAGAAAGACGAGCGCGAACCCTCGCCCTCGCTCGACTCAGATCCACTCAGGCTCTCGTAGTCGCTGAGTGGTGGCGACAGGTCGTCCTTTCCTCCGTGGCTCAGCGTGATGTCCGCGAGGTCCGCTAAGGGCCGTACTTTTGTTTCGGGGCTGGAGGCGTGGTGCGAGCGCTCGAGCACACGTATGCGCTTGCGCAACAGCGGGACTGGCCGTGTTTCAGTGGCCGTTTTGGAGCTCATCGTCGTGGGGCGGGAGGGGACGGCGAGCAGACAGGAGGTGGTCGTACGAGACCAGCCTGCGGCCAGGCAGCAGTGATGATGCAACGGCGCTCGGCATGTGCCGGGGTTAATTTTGCCCCACATCCCCGCACGTGCCTGATAATACTTATCTATTATTGAATCACTGCACAGGTCAAACACTGAGCGACCCATTCACATTCTAACTAGGTCGTTTCGGAGACGGCTTCTATCGGCGCTTGAACCAAATACCAGAGCTAGTAGGAATATCGAGCCATGTACTCCCGGTTGGGGAATTGTTTCCAAAAAGATCGAACACAGGGCCATCTCTTGGCCATCTCCTGTTTTGGAAGTCGTGATTATCTGATTTCACCTCAAAAATTAGATTGTCCGCACGTTTGGATTTTCTGTCGTTGTTGATCTCGTACCCAGCAATCCAATCCCAGAATTTAATTGGGAAATGCAGGATCTTGATTATATATTTGTGAGTTCTTCAACTCAATTGATTGATGATCACAATTGGCGCTTATATTCATTTATCTGTTCCAAGAAACAATCGTCACGTCGGCAGAACCTGGAATAGTGTCATGCTACGCATACCTCCCTGCACTTTGACGGAGCCTGGGTGTGGGAAATTATGTGATCCAAATCTAATCGATATAACCAGGGGTACTTCTTCAGCGTCCTCCGTGTCCTTTGATTTCGTGGTACACACCTAAACCTCAGAATGCCAGCCTCCGATATCGTTGAAACCAGCGTTGTGGGCGACGTTACTGTTGTGACCACTGTTGCACAAGATGCTAGAGTTGCGTCGTGGACTGGGGATATTATCCCAACAAAGGCGATGAAGGCGTACCGCGAGTTGCTGACAACGGCGTGCTCGTTCTGTCACAAGTCGCAGAGGAGCAAGCTCGTCTGCGCCAATGTAAGTACACCTCGAGCATGCATATTCAAGGACTGAAGCTAATCAATCGCAGTGCAAGGTCGCTGCTTATTGCTCTAAAGAGGTTTGTCTCAGCGAATTCGCTGTCTGATAATCAATCGCTGACTACCGGACCTCTGGCCTATTTTATTATCTCGTTCACCTTCAAATGACACAGTGCCAAAAGAAGCAATGGTGCGTTGAACTAATTTGCTCTTGTAAAAAAAACCTCATAAGTATGCTGCATAGGCCGTCGCACAAACTTGTGTGTCAGCAGTCGACGGCCGCCGCGAAGCTCAAACTTGTCACCACCCTCACAGCCAATCATGACGCGGAGTTTACCCTCATGTACGCGTTTGTTCTGGCCTTCGACCTCCAGAAAAATATGGTTCTCGACCGACCGCTAGTAGCGTGTTGCGACCTGGCCGTTGACGCCGCAGACTTGGCGATCATCTTCCGTCTCACGTCGGGAGAGGAAACACCAGAAGACTATCCAGACGGTGTTGAGGGTATGCTCCAGGTCAAGCATTTCATTCCACTTGACTCAAATGTGGCCATCGATGTTGGACGGCGGAAGATATGGGAACAGGCGCGATTGAAGAACCACATTAAGCAGTGTGGACCAATTGGCGAGTACCCGGCCGGATTGATAGATTTTCACATGGAGGGTACAGACCAAGTCGTCACAATCCCATTAAACATCTACGATGAGGCAATGATGTTCAGCCTTGTCGTAGCTAATGGGGCATATGTGGAAGTCCCAGACGGGAAGGAAATACACATGCCGTTCACACCACGCGCCCCCATTATGTGAGTGAAGTCCGCCTTGAGCAGCATGCGCTAATTATTCTCTACTTTTTTAGGGTCATCAATATGCGCATCCGCGACGACAAGAAGAACCAACTTAGATTGCGGACGCATATGCCAAAGGAAGCACTCTACAAGTACGTGGGATCCAATATAAACCAACAGCATTTGAAAATGCTCCCTACAACAATATACGCAATGAGAAACGGAAAGATGATCAATACTCCCGTGCGCATGGAGTATTCTGTGGTATGAAATGTACTGGCTTTTCAATTACTATCGGTCTACTTTGTTGGGCCCACACCCACATTGGTATTGCGAAGGATCGCCTGCATGCCAGACAAGATAAATACTTTGAGTAAATAAATGAAGTGCTTTATTCTCCCGTAGTATCTTGGCGTCTTTCCCAAGCCGCCTCCGTCTACTGTAGCCCGCCATATAGCTTAATGTCTCTTCGCGTGCATTGTACAGTGGGTAGTACATGTGAATGATATGGAAAGCAAGACGGTCGCGCTCTATTTTTAGCATCGAAGCCTTTGCCAAATAAGTCCGGCATGGCTATGCCGACCTCCTTGGCCATCTTGGTAGTGGTGGACCTCGAACACTGCAGCACCCTGAAATGTACTCTGTACCGTGCTCGTTCAGTATGCGCTCCGGCTACAAGCCGCTCAACCTTCCTCTCTAAGTACCTTCGTTCCGGCGAAAAATAAGTCAAGAGCCTCGCGCACGCCGTCGAACGTGTGCCGCAGGGTTACCGGGAGTCCGGGACGCCACTCAGTGACCGCCAGGACTGGGCGAGAACTTAGAAGCGGGTGGTGTTTAAAATGGCACCAGATGCACACACGGGGTATTGAGATGGGGGAATGCTGTTCACACTGGAGAGACAAGGGACGGACGGACGAGCGGGCCCATTTTGGCCAAAGGTGACAGTGCCCAGGGGCCAGCATACGTGCCACAGCCCGCGGGACGGATAAAATAGTAGATAATATTCACTATGTCAAGTTGCCACCTTCTCGCTAGAAAGTTTTCTTGTCTATATACTTGCTAAATATGTTGTGCTGCACCGCGACCACGAAGTCGACACACATCTACAGTGTACACAATTATGAAAAACCAAGCGCGCAGACCTTGGACAAGTCACAGCAGACATCTAATACAAGCATGGACTCTATACTGAGGTGTTGAAGTGGCGCGGATGGTCCAAAATGTATTTACACATACCGTCCAACTCGAGGCATTATCTTTCTTTCCGGCCGCGCACCCAAAGCGTACTTACCCTGCGGACGCACCTCTTGACAATTGGCGTGGATACTTGCGGCTTGCCAAACCTCCTCAATGGAGTTTAATTATACTACTACATCCTAAGCAAGCCCGTCCAAATTATACAACTGGTATCACAATGATTTTTTTAGTATATACCGCCCAATAAATTATTAATTATTCTGTAGACCATCACCTCTAATACTTGCGTGCAGAAAATGGAAACCGGTGCATATCATCTTTTTCCATATTAATGTGTGCCATTCAATACGCGGAATTCCACTAAAAATCACCGAGTTCGCGTAGCATTGGCATTATAATAATAAGTTACACTTGAAGTCACTTGATTTTTTACGAAGTGTTTGAATCTCTATCTCACTTAATAGGTGCAATGAGGCACGGACACTTAATACAGTGGTACCAGTGTATTCAATAAAAATAGGCCAAGCGACTGGGATATCCAAGGAAAACTAAAGGAAAGCCGACTCATTGGTCGTAGATGAAGGTGTTCGAGGTCCTGAAATGCCAAGATCACTCGGCCATCATGCCGCAAGTATTTGGCACGTTCTTGGCCAACAAAAACAGAGCGCGACTGTCTGGCTTTCCATAGAATGATGGTAATTATTGATATCTTTGCGTTTCATTCACTCTAACACAGGTGAATCGCAAGTCCTTCTGGTGAAGTATTTATACCTCATCATTCATGTTCCTATTTCAAAAGTACGCGCCACGTTTTCAGAACTATTCAGAGGGGAGCACAGGTTTTTTTGGCGTGCAGTGAGCGCGGTTTTAGCATGCATGCCTAACCCGTTCAATCTGTCTTTCAAACTTTGAAGACGTCCTGAATATGGGCGATGTGACAGAAGATAAAGATATAAATACGGTGGCTGGAAGAAGTCTCGCCGCGCCTAGCCAGATCCCGGGTGTGGGAGTTCATTACCAGGCTGCACGTTCAAACGATACCAACTGAGCAGTTGTCATTAAACGTAGACAGTAGTAAACCTTTCTCGATACCCCTCAGCATCCTCTGAATCCACAGAGTACAGCAAGAGCCCACAATGCCTACTGAAATAATAGAAACTAGCATGGTCGGGGACATCACTATCGTGCACACTGTGAAACCGAAGAAAAGCATGTCCGAAATGCACGAAAAGTGTCTGATTCTGACGAAGCGGATGAAGGCGTTCCGAAAAACTCTGACGTCCGCGTGTGGTTTCTGCCAGAAGCTGCAGACAGATGAACTTGTTTGCGCCAAGGTACGTGTTCGGCTAGAGCATGAATATTTCTAGTACTAACGCTCTATCACGGACCCATCGCAGTGCAAGGTCGCTGCATATTGCTCTAAAGAGGTGCGCCTCAGAAAGTTCCTTACCTAATGATATACCTGATGTGTATTCCGGCCTCTTCGTCTATATCCTATGGCGCTATTCAATTAAATAGTGTCAGAGAAAGCAATGGTGCTTCTGTTCCCTTCGTTCTTCCGTCGAATCTCTCTTAAATGTTGCAGGCCAACGCACAAGCTTGTGTGCCGGGAGTCGAAGGCCGCCGCGAAGCTCAAGCTCGTCCACACTTTCGCGGCTAGCCCACTCATATTGTCTATGCTCACGGACACATTTTCTCTCGCCTTCGACTTCCACAATAAAATAATTCTAGATCGTCCATTGATAATGCAATGCGATCTCGTTGTTGATGCGGCGGACCTGTCGATCATCTTCAGCCTTACGTCTGGAAAGCAGACGCCGGACGACTACCCAGATGGTGTCGAGGGTATGATTCAGCTCAAAACGTTCATTCCACTTGACCCGACTGTGGCCATCGACGCCGGACGACGGAAGATATGGGAGCAGGCACGCTTGAGAATGACCCACTGGGCAAGAACCCGACGGGATTGATAGATTTTCACTTGGAAGGTACAGACCAAATAATCACCAACCCCTTTTACATCCACGATGGGGCAATAGATTCCAGCCGTTTCATGGACGGGTTCGGAGAGATATTGCTGCAATTTCTACCCTATCCGAAGGAGTTGCATATTCCGTATAAAATTCATTGTTCCATTCAGTTCGTGAGGAAATTCCGTCTCGGATAGCATAAGCTAACTACGTACTCTCCAAATTTGTTAGCGCGATCAATATGAACATTCTCCAAGACGCGAAGAATTTGCTCAGACTTCGGACGCACATGCCGAAAGAGGCGCTCTACAAGTACGTGGGGAGTAACATTAACCAAGACGATTTGGACATGCTGCCCACGACAACGAATATAACGAGAGGCGGGGAAGAGTTAATCCTGGCGCCGTTTCGACCGATTTATGAAATGCTGGATTCTATGGAACAACGTGTAACATGGCCTAGTATGTGGTAGTTACTTTGGACTTTCCTTAGTCTTCAATACCGCACCATATTTTACCTAAATTACAGAGAGGCCATTGACAGTGCGTCAGGTTGAGACGTTGTCCGGTAAGTTCCATACATACCCTGGTAGCACACAACACGCACCAAAACAGACGCCGCGCCTCAACGAAGAGCAAGGTAATGCGCGAACAGCAGCCACGGCTGTACGCGCCAGTCCCCTTTCCATCTCTCTCCTCTGCGCTGATCACCGGCACCAACACCGCCGCAACCGACGCGCCATACACTCGTCTTTCGCGCACCACTGCTGCGCGTGAAGCTACGGCCCACCCGTCTCGCGCACACAGCTGCACGCGAAATGCAGTTCGCCGCGCGGCCGACGACGTTCTGCGTCACAGTGAGCTCGTCGCGCGAATCGAGGGCGTCGAGAGTCCCCAGCGAGGAGCGCGAAGGAATGGAAGGAGGTAGTTCCGCTCGTGCGCGTGAGCCACCGGATCGACCGCGTCGTCGACGTGCGCCTGCGCATCACCCGTGGTGCGCTCAGCGAGCTCCACTTTCTCCTGGAGAGCCGTTTCTAGACGCGCGATTGCTCCTACGGGGCGCGCACGGCGCTGGTCTGTTGTGATGCTGCGGCGGGGTCGAGAAGCGCATCGGTCGCGTAGCGGAGTAGGGCTGCATCAGCGAATGTGGACGCGACGGTCAGCGTGAGGAACAATAGCTCCAGGCGCCCCAGCTCCGACGCAGCGAGCACCGACACACATTCATCCGCGTCGGCTTCCCCCGTAGGAGTGGGGGCGAGGCGCATGATCACGCGTCCATGGCTCTGGGCGAGGTCAGAGAGAAAACTCAAACGTGCCGTGGGCGAGGAGCGCACCTTCAATGATTTGATGTAGGTAAGTAAACCACAAGTAGCACGACGAAGAACGGATTCTCCGCATGTTCTTCCATGAGTCAATTTCCCAGAGGTGACACGAACGGGACGACGTCCGCCAAATCAAAGCGTATCACGCACGCGAGGTCAGCGACAATGGACTGACCGCGGCGCTAAGGCTGCGCGGGACCTTCAGCGTAACTTGAGCCCAAGCGTGATCCCGAAAAACCCGAGCGCAAGCCCTCGCCTTCGCTCGACTCAGAGCCACTTCAATTCTCATAATCACTAAGCAGCAGGGACAGGGCATCCTTTCCTTCATGGCGAAGCGTGAGATCCGCGCGGTAATGCGTGGTAATGTACTTACGTAGCAGTAGGACGGGTCATGTTGGCAGTGGGCTATCGCGAAGTTCATTGTTGTGGGACAGTGACAGCGAGGAGGTAATGAGGAATAACAAACACAAGATACAAAGTCGCATCCATTTGCTACTTTCGAAATCCACATCAAATGATAGGAAGTCAAGAACGCAGCAAAGAGAAGCGACCTCGAAAAGAGGATCCCCTGACGACACAGGCCGGCAGTGCAGTGGCAAGGTCATCGCGTCCCCAGGGTGCAAGCAGAGCCCGGGGAACTGGGGCGGCAAAAATGATATAACCAGGAATGGAGGCGGTGCCTCCATAATAGTGGTTAAACTATTAAGAACAGATACTACACTTGATCTAAGCCAAAAGGCCAGAGTGGTAGAGAATCAAGGACGAGCGGCCGAGGGTTATATAGGTAGGGCAGATGTGCGCACGGGCCTTTTGATGGTTCTTACGGTGATGGCCGTGAGACGGAAAACGCCGGGCAAGATTCGCATGGTCAGTTTCAAGTCAATTTGGACGGTTGTCTTGCGGTTGTCGTTTTTCGACATTCAACACGACCTGCAACTCTGCTTTTGCGAGTTCTTCGTCGCAATCAATGGCATTCATATATACTCGTCTACACAGATTAAATACATTGATAAGCAGGCTGAACCTTTAATGCAACGGTAAACGTTGCGATGTACCTGTCATGCATTTCATCCCACGAACAAGTCATCCACGACCTCTTCCCTAAGTGTGGGAGCTGATCTCATCGATATCAGCTGAGCGCCTGTAGACCAGTCAACCTTTCTCAACGTCGCCCGTCTTTGATTTCGTTGTACACACCGAAACCTCAGAATGCTAGGAGACATAGTTGAAACCGCCGTTCAGGGCGACATCACTTTCGTGACGACTATAACGCCGAAGGCTCAAGATGTCGCATTGCCAGTTATCCCAACGAAGGAGATGAAGGCGTACCGCGAGTTGCTGACAACAGCGTGCTCGTTCTGTCACAAAGCGCAGAGGGACAAGCTCGTCTGCGCCAAGGTATACCTTGACCTTGATATTTGTGAACTGGGACTAATAATCAATCGCAGTGCAAGGTCGCTGCTTATTGCTCCAAAGAGGTTTGTCTCAGAGAATTTGTTGTCTGATAATCAATCGCTGACTACCAGACCTCTGGCTTGTTTTTTTATCTCGTTCGCCTTCAAATGACACAGTGCCAAAAGAAGCAATGGTGCGCTCACTTACATTTCTCTTGCGAAAACCTCCTAAGTATGCTGTATAGGCCGTCGCACAAACTTGTCTGTCAGCAGTCGACGGCCGCTGCGAAACTCAAACTTGTCACTACCCTCACAGCCAATTATAACACAGAGTGTACTCTCATGTACACATTCGTCCTGGCCTTCGGCCTCCACAAAAACATGATCCTCGACCGACCGCTAATAGCGCGATGCGACCTGGCCGTTGATCCGGCAGACATGGCGATCATCTTCCGGCTCACGTCAGGAGAGAAAACACCAGAAGACTATCCAGACGGGGTCGAGGGTATGCTCCAGGTCAAGTATTTCACTCGACTTGACTCAACTGTGGCCATCGACGCTGGCCGACGGAAGATATGGGAACAGGCGCGATTGAAGAACCACGTCAAGCAGCGTGGGCCAGTTGGCAAGAGCCCCACCGGGCTTATAGATTTTCACATGGAGGGTACAGACCAAGTCGTCACGATCCCCTTGAATATTCACGACGTGGCCATGGAATGCGCCCGTGGCTTCTCTAATGGGGTGTATATAGAAAACCCTGCCACGGGGAAGGAAATACACGTACCCTTCGTTCTAAGCATACACATCTTGTGGATAAGTTCGATCTTATCAGCATATGCGAACTCATTCTCTGTATTTTAGGACCATAAACTCGGAAATCCGCGATGACAAGAAGAACCAACTTAGATTGCGGACGCATATGCCCAAGGAAGCACTCTACAAGTACGTGGGATCCAACATAAACCGACAGCATCTGGATATGCTCCCTATAACAATGTACGCTATGAGAGATGGAAAGACGATCGAAACTGCCGCGCCACATATGTAGTAGTTTGTAGCAGGCTACTTCGTTCAATGGAAACACTGACCTACCATGCAGCTCAGCGGCTTCATATTCGTATTCTACAATGGTGCGCATGGATTATGGTAATTATAATTTATTAGTATTAATGCCATTGCGTCAGATTCGCTTTCACGCAGGTCAATCCCGAATCTCAAAAATACACACCGCGGATTCAGGACTCTCCGAAGAGGACACGTCGTTGCTCAGCGCTCGGCGCTCAGCTTCGGATGATTGGCACTTTTCGATATTTAACATACCGAAAGCCTACATATCTTATATATCATTCAGACAACAGTTTCGTGCTCGTTGCACGGCTATGTCTTACCCGTCAGATCTGTCATTCGAAGTCCAAGACGTCCTAAAAATGGGCGATATGGCAGAAGATAAGATATAATTACTGTAGCTTGCGGACTTCTCCCCCGTACCTGGCAGAAGTTGAGTATGGGAGCTCATTACCAGGCTGCACGTTCAATCGATGTCAACTGATCGCTATAATCTTGTAAACCTTGCGCGATATCCCTCAGCATCCTCCGAATCCGTTGCGTGCAGCGAGAGCTCATAATGCCGACTGACATAATTAAAACCAATAGGGTCGGGGACGTCACTATCGAGCACACTGTGAGACCGAAGAAATGCCTCACCGATATGTTCGGCCAGACGCGGACTTCGACGAAGCAGATGAAGGCGATCCGCCAAACACTGGAATCTGCGTGTTATTTCTGTCACAAGCTGCAGACAGATAAGCTCGTCTGCTCTAAGGTACGCGGTCAAGCTCAAGCTGAGCAGAAATATTCGCCTCCGCTCTGCGACATGCCCTTGCGCGGATAGCCCGCGCACGGACATCTCCCCTACCTTATGACATGGCTGGATTATATATGTACCATGTACGTACATAGTGAGATATTCTACACACTGAACTTGCCCGAGGAAAAACTGCAAGAACGACGATGCAATCAAATGCGGTCGTATTATGGCCCAACTAGGAAGGTCATATTTGCCGTTCTTACCTGGCATGCGGAAGGAGATGCAAACCCCGTTCACACTTAAATCGTCCATTAGGTTCGTGGTCGAAATTATCTCTTGGATAGCATAAGCTAACTGCTCTCTTTATTTGCAAGTTCCGTCAATATGAACATTCTCCAAGACGAGAAAAACCTGCTCAGACTTCAGCCGCATATGCCGAAAGAGGCGCTCTACAAGTACGTGGGAAGTAACATTAACCAACACGATTTGAATATGCTACCCACGACAACGAACGTAACGAGAGGCGGGAAAGACGTGCCCCTGCCAGCGCCGTTCCAGTCCATTTATGCAATGTTGGAAAAAATGTGACAACGCCCTTTTTACATGGTCCTATACACAGTTACTTACTATTTCGGATATTCATTATCCTGCAATCCTACGGCGGCCTTGCGATGTGTAATCTACCAATCCTGCAGTGAGGAAGGAAGACATGGTATTTCACGTAAATTGAGAAGCGAACGCGGCAGGCCGACCCTGGTCTCATACCCAAATTGGGATGGCACCCGCGAGATAATGGGCATGAGATTAGGTCGATCCTTCAAAGCTTCTTACGCAATGCAGATACTACACACAGCACGCACCAAATCACACGCCTCGCCTCATCGAAGCGCAAAGTAATGCGCGAACAGCAGCCACGCACTCCATGCTGCCGGAGCAACGCGGTGCTCCGCGTCCACAAGCACGCGCACTTCCCCTCCTCCGCTCCCCTCTCCAAGCTCCTCCCGCGGCACGTCCACCGCAACCGGGGCCACTGCCGCCTTCACCGCCTCGACCCATGCTGCATACGCCCCCCTTTCGCGCATAGCGCTCGACTGCTCCGCATGCAGCCACGTCCCATCCACATCGCGCACGCGCGCGGGCTGTGCACACACGCTGGATGGGGGTACGCCGTTCGACGCACGCCCGACGACATTCTGCGTGGCGGTGAGAGCGCAGCGCGAGGTCGCGGGCGTCGATATCTTCGCGCTTGGAAAGGCTGTAGAGAGGGCGGCGGCGAGGCGCGCAGGAGGATGCATGGGGGTTGTATATAGCGGGAGCGCGACGGTGGAATTGGCTGTCGGCGTTAAGTAAAGCAAGATCAGCTGGGCTCGGGCACGGTCATTGGAGGGCACGCACATAGGCCTGCCGAGATGAAAACTGCGTCATTCGGGCACGTCGCCGCACCCTTGCCGTGCAGTTGCAGGAACGCGCATGCGCCGGGCACGCAGCCATCCGGCTGTGCGTGCTGCCACGCGTAGAGCGCGGCGCTCGCATCGAAGAAGGGCTCTTGCTGTGCACGGGTCATCAAAATAGACACGCAATGAGAAAGATACTGACATACGTCGTTGTGCGCGGGGTCGGTCATATAATATGCCCGCCGCGGCGCGCCCTTGACACAGCCCGAGGAAGCGAGGAACGCCGTTCGCTTCCGCCCCGCCACCAGCAGGCTACGCCCGCCCGAGCCCTCATAGACCGCTGCCGCCTGCTCCACCGTGCCAAGGTCGTAAGCGGGGTGCGGCGCCGACACATGCAGCATCCGCTGTACGCCCGACGCGCGCGCAGGTACGATAGCGAAGCCCCAGCCCTTCGCATACGTCCCGCAATTCGATGAAGTCTCGAAGAGTACGCAGTGTCCGCGAAATGGGGCGAATGCGTACAGGCCTACGAGCGCCGAGGAGACCTGCTTCGTTGCGCAGTCACCGTCGACGGACAAAAGTGTGCGTACGGCATCTGAGAATGCGACACGCTGTGCAGGCATAGGCTGTGCGACTGCGTACGTCAGCTGGCTGTAGTAGTCGTGTGGCACGGTGAATGTGTCGAGGCAGGTGACGAGCGCGTCGAGGTTGGGCGATACGATGAGGCACCCAGCGGGCGTCAGGGGAAGCTCGTCGATGGGTGCACCGATGAGCTGGGCGAGCAGGGCGATGAGCGGGAGCACCAACATGGCGTCACTGGGGAAAGAATAGGCATTCCTGTCGCGCGAGGCAGCGTTCAGAATGGTGGCAGGTGGTACCAGGAGGGAATGGTGGCCTGCAACATTTGTCAACGTGAATTACCTAATATAACAGGTGGTCCGTGCGTGCTGTGCCCGGTCCGGCTTCCGTATGCCATCTCCTCAGTCAGTTTTCTGAGTTCTGCCGCACTCCGGGACCAGAGAGACTAGTGAGTACCCTCATCGTATCACTAGAACTTACTTCCCTGGATGGACTTCGCTCGGGCAGGCGTTGGACCCGCCGAAGAATTTCTGTCATTTTATGTTATTTATGTAAAATAAAAGGCCCGCCTCCCCTTCG
Organism: Hypholoma sublateritium FD-334 SS-4; assembly: GCA_000827495.1. Lineage (NCBI taxonomy): Eukaryota > Fungi > Basidiomycota > Agaricomycetes > Agaricales > Strophariaceae > Hypholoma > Hypholoma sublateritium. Next base: position 410,104 of record KN817527.1, on the reverse strand, counting down.
TACGGCCTAGACCTTGAATGTCCTTATATTGTGTTTACCATCAGGCCTCTCTAATAAAATAACATGTTGCATAAATAGAGTACATCCTTTCTAGATTTGGGGCGCATTTGCGCAGTGCATATGAGACTTGAGTACACATGTTGCGGACATGTAGAAACATCGGCGACACATCGTCCGCAGGGATACAGCCGAAACACGTCCTGACTTGGTCCTGACCTGCCTGAATAGAACTGTATTCATCACTCGATACCTAGGTCGCAAGTTCATTTTATACCCCAGATATTAACAAAGTGGCGTGAGGAGTACCATTTTCCCATCTTTCAAAGCGTTCAGTGTCGTGTGGCCGTCCGCCGACGTCTTCCCACTTGCGCTGGGCGTCGGCGTTGTTAGTCGTTTCTGGAGCGGCAGCACAGTGCGCCGTCCAGGGAACGGGTGGAAGTTCCTCGTGTTCGCCGCGCTTCTGAATCGCTGCCGTCCATGCTCGTGTGGGTGGCGGCAGGATGTGTGCTGGACAAGGCGGGGCGGTACATGGGGTTCGGCGTCGGCCCGCAGGTGTACATACTCCGACCCGTCGCTCTCGAATGCGTGCACGTCTTCCTTCGCTTCCGCAGAACGCGCACCGCCCGTCCGCGCCTCGCGCGCGGGGGCGTTAGGCGTTCTCGTACTCGGAATATTGATTGTCAGATTAACCATTCTCGCCGACGCGCATCGCGGAACACCGCTGTGCCTGCACCCCTACTTGGGGACGCACAGCGCACTCGAGCTCCCCGCGCGGCGGCGGGCGTGTCCGCGTATGCCGCCCAGTTCACGCAAGGTTGACCGTTGATTCAAATACCTTGAACGTCTGACCAATTCAGGAATGCTTTTCCGCAGTTTCACAGTAGCTTCTATTAGGTCAGTTGGCGTGATATGCTCTCGCTGTTTGCCGCCGAATTAGAGGAGGAAGTCGGTGAAGTGCTCTCACACCCAGGTTCTGGCGAGGCGCGAGAAGAGGCACTTTAATTATATCTTATCTTCTGTCACGTCGCCCATTTATGTATAGGACATATTTCCGGGTTGAATCACACAACCATAGAGTATTCTTCGCACATACAAATGTACGCGTGGATTGTTGAACGATGTAGCCTTGCTTTGATTTTAAAAAAACTATATTACATGTTCATTCCACAGAATTCTGGGCGGCGATCAACTACTTTTCCGTCTTTGATTGTGTCCACCGTTTTCGGTAGCATATTTAAGTGCTGTTGGTTTATGTTGTCTCCGACGTACTTGTAGAGTGCCTCCTTAGGCATGTGCGTACGCAATCTGAGCTTATTCTTCTTGTCGTCGTGGATAAGCACATTGATGTTCCTAAGAACAGAGAAAATGAGTTGGATCATGCTGCTCAAAATTAACTTCACTCACGCGATGGACCAGCGCATAAAAAATGGAACGCGCACTCTTCTACCACTGTTAAGGTCCTCAATTTCCACCCCCTCAGCCATAGTACGACTGACTGTTATGGCTCCGTCGTGGATGTTTAACGGGATTGTGATGACTTGATCAGTTCCCTCCATGTGATAATCTATAAGTCCGGTCGCGTTCTTGCCAATTGGCCCACGTTGGATGATATGGTTCCTCCGTCGCGCGTGCTCCCATATCTTGCGCCGTCCCGCGTCGATTGCCACAGCTGCTTCAAGTTGGGCGAAGTGTTTTACCTGAAGCATACCCTCGACACCGTCTGGATAGTCTTCCGGCGTCTGCTCTCCTGACGTGAGGCGGGAGATAATTGAAATGTCCACCGCATCAACAGCCAGTTCGCATCGCGCTATCAGCGGTCTGTCAAGAATCATTCTGTCCTGGAGGCCGAAGGCCAGAACGAATGTGTACATGAGGGTCCATTCTATGTGTAGGTTGGTTGTGAGCGCGGTGACAAGTTTGAGCTTTGCAGCGGCTTTCGAATCCTGACACACAAGCTTGTGCGATGGCCTTCGCAGAATGAGAAATATCGCATGACAGAGAAAAATACATAAACGCACCATTCTTTTTTCTGACACTATGTTCGGTGAGGGGAAGGAGATAAATGGGCACGTAATAGAGCCGTAAATCAGCAATAAATCATCAAATAGTGGATCTTTTGAGCTGAACCTCTTTAGAACAATAAGCAGCGACCTTGCACTGGCGACTATAAATTAGTTTCAATTGGTAAATAACTACGCACGAGAGGACTTACCTTGGAACAGACGAGCTTGTCCATCTGCGATTTGCTACAGAACGAGCATACTGCTGGTTGCGCGTTTCGGTAATCCTTGAAGGTTTTCGTTACGATAGCCTTCTTGTTTGCTGCGGCCAGTATCTCTTCAGTGTCCGCTGTCACATACGTCGTGTAACTGGTGTTGCCCACAGTGGTGGACTCAATAATTTCGTATGACATTCTGGTGTAATACCGCAGTGTCAAAGGATGCTGAGGATGTTCGCGTTCGGAAAGGTCGACTGGCCCACGACCACTCAGGGGAGAGCGATTAGATTATCCGACAAGCTCCCACACCACCCAGGCTCTGTCAAAGTGCGGGGAAGTGTTCGCGGCATGACCCGTTTATTACATCACAATGATTCTTATCTCCGAGTCAAGTATACTTATTCGCCATGGATTCAGGGATCGGAGAGCGCCCATCTGCTTGGATGATTAAATTTTCTGGACAGTCAGCATAATCTACCAAAATGCCCATCTTTTGAATCATTCAGGCAGCCAGTATTATGTTCATTAAATATTGAATGAGCGTTTAACGGCTGCCCCATTACTAAACGTGTGATTCAAGCGCCACAGACTGTGCGATGTGACCGAAGATAAGATATAATTACCGTGTTCTATAGATGTCTCCCCACACCCCGCCAGAGCCTGGGTGTGAGAGCTCCCTAACAGTCGTGACGTTCAATCGATCTGAATTTAACGATTGTAATCTAAGTAGTACTAAACCATTCTCAATAAGTATCCCTCGGGCCTCCGCATCTTGTGAACTTGAATACGCTACTCACAACGAGAACCTCATAATGCCAAACGACATAATATCAACCTCTAGTCTTGGGGACCTCACCGTGGTGCACACTGTGAAACCGAAGAGAAGCCTTTTGCAAATGTTCGACCAGACGAAGATCTCGACGAAGTGCATGAAGGCGTATCGCGAAACACTGACGTCTGCATGCTCATTCTGTCACAAGCTACAGACAAAAAATCTCGTCTGCGCTAAGGTACGCGTTCAAGTTGAGCACGCAATAGTACTCTAACAAGGACCCGTCGCAGTGCAAGGTCGCTTCATATTGTTCAAAAGAGGTCCGTCTCAAGAACTCCCAGCCCGATAATATATTGCTGATCTATGTTTTTCGCCTTCTGGTTCAACCCCCTACTCCTCTCTCCAATAATATAGTGTCAGAAGAAAGAATGGTGCCTTTTTTTGCTCCGCCCCATGAGATCTCTCTGACATGTTGCAGGCCATCGCACAAGCTTGTGTGCCGGGACTCGAAAGCCGCCGCGAAGCTCAAGCTCGTTCACACCTTTGCGTCTAGCCCATACGCAGTGCATATCCTCACGGACACATTCTCTATCGCCTTCAATCTCCATGATGAGCTAATTCTTGATCGCCCACTGATAGCGCGATGCGATCTCACCGTTGATGCGGCCGATATGTCGATCATCTTCAGCCTGATGTCTGGAAAGCAGACGCCGGATGACTATCCAGACGGTGTCGAGGGCATGTTGCAGATCAAAACATTCATTCCGCTTCATTCAGCTACGGCCATCGACGCTGGACGGCGGAAGATATGGGAGCAGGCACGAGCGAAAAACCAAGAGCTCCAGAATGACCGAGTCAGCGAGAGCCCGACCGGGCTGATAGATTATCACTTGGAGGGCACAGATCAAGTTGTCACGACTCCCCTGAACATCTCTAACAAAGCGATAGAAGGCGGCCGTCTTATGGCCCGCCTCGGAGGGACATGTATGCAGATTATAAACAATTATCTGCCCAATTCGAGTCGGATGGATTACAGTATTGCGATGCAATCATCTATCAGGTTTGTAAATAACTTCTCTTTTGGACAGTATAATCTAACTCTCTCTACATTCTTAGGTCCATCAACATGAGCATTCTCCACGACGAGAAGAACTTGCTCAGACTACGGACGCATATGCCGAAAGAGGCGCTCTACAAGTACGTGGGAAATAACATAAACCTAGACCATTTGGATATGCTGCCCACGACAACGAATATAACGAAAGGCGGGGAAAATATAATCCTGGCGCCGTTTAAGCCTCTTTATAAATTGCTGGATTCAATGTAACAAGGCCTAGTACGTTGTAGTTATTTGGGACGTTCCTTAGCTTGCAATACCGAACCATATTTTACCTAAATTATAGAGAAGCCAATGCGGCAGGTTGAGGCGTTGACCGGTAAGTTTCATACATACCCTGATAGCGCAACACGCACCAAAACAGACGCCGTGCCTCTTCTAAGCGCAAGTTTGTCAAGCTGGCCCGGGCTCGCCGAGCGCCGATTAGATTAAGTAGATTCAATCCGTAGCACAGCCTGTCCGTATGTAGACGCACGCGCGCGGCTGTGACGAACAGATCCGTTCCTTGCCTCCCGCCTTCGCGTGCATCCCTGGCCGCGCGCCTGCTCGACGCGCCTCGGAGCCTTGCCAGACCCCAGCTGCCAGGGTCGGCCTGATTGGCCTACTCCACCGCATTCCCTCCTTTGGGCCGATCACCGGAACCGCCACCGCTTTCACCGCCGCGACCCACGCGCCGTACACTCGTCTTTCGCGCATTGCACCCCACTGCGGCGCGTGAAGCCACGGACGTCTGCGTCGTCGACGAGCGCGTGAGCAGCGTGCTCTACTGTCTTCTCGGGCGCCGTTTCGAGACGCACGATCCGCTCTTCCAGGGCGCCCACGGCACTGGTCTGCTCCAGCGCCGCGGCGCATAATGGCCGTGCGAGGCGCTCGGAGAAGCGGCCCGTGGCGTGTCGAACGTTGACTCGAATTGGAATTCCACGGTTACTTGTGGTTGCGGCGAAGTAGGGCGTTAATTGTCCGATTAGAAGTCCAAGAACCTCTTTAAAATGACCGTCTGACAGGAGGTCACAGGATTCATAAGATATAATTACTGATGTGATGACCTTTTAGCAGGTCCCTTCACTGGTAGAGGGAACATGTACACACGCAGATCTTATCGATATCGTTAAGCAGTTGTAAGTACTCCAGGTCAATCAACTCTACATACTCTCACGAGCAACCTTTCTCGATATCCCTTTGCCAATCTCCTGCAATCTTAGTACATACCAATCGCCCAGGCCATAATGCAAACCGCAATAATTGACCCCGCCAAATTCGACGATATCACCTTTGTGCATTCTCTGAAACCGAAGAAGAAAAATATCGCGTTGTTCGACAAGGTGGTCATCCCGACGAAGGAGATGAAGGCCTGCCGCGAAACTCTGGAAATCGCGTGCTCGTCTTGTCACAAGACGCGGAAAGATCTGCTTATCTGTGCTAAGGTGCGTCGCCGGCCTTCGTAGTGTCTCTGGTATCGACGTTGATTAGACTGGCGCAGTGCAAAGTCGCTGCATACTGTTCTAGAGAGGTTCGTCTCAAAAAGTGCTGTCTGAAAATCAATCTCCGATCGACGTTTCTATTGCATATTTGATTATCATATGGAGCAGTGCCAGAAGAAAAACTGGTACGTTAATTTACTTGAGTATTTCTCATGATTTATCGTCAGATTTCAAGGCCGTCGCACAAACTTGTATGTCTGGATTCGAAGGCTGCCGCGAATCTCAAACTCGTCAACACATTCACGGCCAACATGTTCATGGAGTCCTTCCTCATGGCTACATTCGCCCTGGCCTTCGGCCTCCACAAAACCATGATTGTCGATCGACCACTCATAGCACGATGCGATCTGGCCGTCGACGCGGCAGACATGTCGATCATCTTCAACCTGATATCTGGAAAGCAGACGCCAGACGACTATCCAGACGGCGTCGAGGGCATGGTTCAGATCAAGTCGTTCATTCCGCTTGATTCGGCGGTAGCAATCGACGCCAGACGGCGGAAAATATGGGAGCAGGCGCGAATGAAGAATCACCGGCTCCAGAGTGGCCCGGTCGGCAAGAACGCCACTGCGCTGATAGATTTCCATATGGAGGGCACAGCCCAAGTGGTTACGACGCCCTTGAACATCTTTGACATGTTGCTTGAGGGCACCCAGTGCATGGCTAACGGGGTATATATCGAGCACCCGGGCACTGGAGAGGAGATGCATCTGCCGCTTCTACCAACCACGTCCATTGGGTTCGTGAATGAATTATGTCTTCGACCAGTGTAAACAGCTAATGAAATAATTTAGGCCTATCAATATGCACATTCGCGACGATAAGAAGAACCAGCTCAAGTTACGGACGCATATGCCAAAGGAGGCGCTCTACAAGTATGTGGGAAGCAATATAAACCGCCGCCATCTGCAGATGCTCCCCACGACAAAACACGCTTTTAGAAATGGGAAAGAGACTCAAATGAAAATGCATTGGTAAAGTTTTTGGCGTCTTTTGTTTTTCTCTGTACGATAGGTATTCAAATGTTCATAACTCGTTGCTATCGTATCTGTAAACAATGCTAGGGCTGCTACCCAATCATTTCGACTCAAGCACAAAGATCGACTCTCCATACGCATTACAGATATTGATATAGCCTTATAATACATAGAACACGCATTACCATACACACCGCGCGCTTAACGCAGCGCATAGTAGTGCGCAAACAGCACCCACGCGCTCCACGCTGCGGGCGTCACACGGTGTTCTGCGTCCCCGACCACCGTACTTCCCTCCTGCTCTCCCCTTCAAGTTTCTCCCCGGCACCCACCACCGGCACTGGATCCACGGCCGCCTTCACCGAATCAACCCACACTCCGTATACCCCCTGTCGCGCATCGCACTCGACTGCTCCACGTGGAGCCACGTCCATTCGACCTCACGTACGCGCGCGGGCTGTCCGCACACCTGTGAGTGGTGGACGCCATTCGCCGTGCGCCCGACAACATTCTGCATCGCCGTGAGCCCGCAGCGCGATGTCGCAGGCGTCGATATCTTTGCGTTTGGGAACACAGTCGAGATGGCGGCGACGAGGCGCGTGGGAGGGTGGATGGTGTTTATGTATAGTGGGAGCGCGGCGGTGGAGTTGGCTGTACGGAGGAGCGGCGCGTAAATATATCTTATGGTCAGCCAGTTTGGGGTCGGATAGAACAAGACAGGCACTGAGGCCTGCCGAGATGGAAACTGCGTCACTCTGGCACGTCGCTGCGCCCATTCCGTGCAGCTGCAGGAAGGCGCACGCAGCCAATCGACTGTGCGTGCTGCCACGCGTAGAGCGCGGCGCTCGCGTCGAAGAATGGCTCTTGCTGTGCACGTGTCGTCAAAATAGGCACGCAGCGAGAAGAAAGCTGACATACATCGTTGTACGCGGGGTCAGTCATACAGTACGCCCTCCGGCGACGAGGCGAGGAACGCCGTCCGCTTCTGCCCCGCCACGAGCAAGCTGCGCCCGCCTGAACCCTCATAAACAGCGGCCGCCTGCTCCACCGTACCGAGATCATAAGCTGAGTGCGGCGCAGACACATACAGTATCCACTGCACGCTCGACGCGCGCGCAAGCGCAATAGCAAATCCACAGCCCTTCGCGTAGGTCCCGCACTTTGATGTCGTCTCGAAAAGAACGCAGTGATCGCGAAACGGCGCGAACGCGTATAGGCCCACGAGGGCCGACGAGACTTGGCCCGCCGCGCAGTCGTCATCGACAGTTAAAAGGGCATGTACAGCATCACAGAATACAGCCTGCTGTGCAGACGTAGGTTGTGCGAGGGCGTATGTCAGCGGCCTGTAGTAGTCGTGTGGAACGGTGAACGTGTCGAGGCAGGTGACGAGCGCGTCGAGGTTAGGCGATACGACGAGGAACCCGGTGGGTGTCAGGGGAAGCTCGTCAACGGGCGGCGCACCGATGAGCTGGGCGAGCTGGGCGATGAGGGGGTGAAGGAACATGGGGAGACCGGGAAGAAAACACACATTCCTCTCGTGCCAGGTGGCTTGAAGGAATTGGTCAAGTGGTGGCAGTAGTAAATGATTACCTGCCGCAAATGTGAACAGTTTAATTATAAGTGCAGGGAGATGTTCGTCTTCTCGTGGCGTGGCACGTCTGTTATAAATTGTATTCTGTCACCCGTGTTGAAAGTTGAAGATGAGTCTTCGTGATTTTAGTCGGAAGATTGAGAGTGGAAGTATTGCCGTAAAAGGTCGTAGTTTGGAAGTATGAAAGTATGCGATCTGTACCACTCACGACATGAGCTTATCCGGCTCAAGGACGCGTCCGACTCGGAGGCGGCAAGACGGACACCGACGTTGACGGTTGCGTTGACGTGCGATCCTCCAATTCAAGTCCGCTCGGCATTCTCCATCTGATTCGACTCCTTGGGGTCCCCGCAACCGTGACACTGCAGCCATCATGCATCAACGTTCAACGTTCAACGTTCAACCTTCAGCTTCAACCTTCAGATTCAAATGCAATTGTTCTTCGCATATGTTACTAGCGTGCGCGCAGACAGACCGAAGTAGCCTGGAAGTGATTTAACAGGAAGTAGTATTACATGGCACAGCGTGCTAGTACGGGCCATTGAGACGCGGCACCGCGGTTTTGATTCTTTTCCCGTCTTTCGTTGCGTACGTTGTTGTAGGCAACATATCTAAATCGTGTTCATTTATGTTGTTCCCCACGTACTTGTAGAGCGCCTCTTTCGGCATATGCGTTCGTAATCTGAGATGGTTCTTCTTGTCGTCGCGAATAATCATATCCATCGTTCTGGGGGTGTAAAGAATGAGTGATATGTGTTCAGAGTGAAGATAGAACCCATTCACTAACCCAATGGCCACACGTGGACTGAACGGAACGTTTATCTCATGCCGAAGCACTGGGTCCTGTGCACATACCCCTCCAGCTACCATACGGCTGAGTGCAATTGCCTGGTCGGCGATGTTCAAGGGCATCGTGATGACTTGGTCTGTGCCCTCCATGTGGAAGTCTATCAGTCCAGTGACATATTTACCAATTGGTGCACGGCGTTTAACGTGGTTCTTCGCGCGCGCCTCCTCCCATATCTTCCGCCGACCAGGGTCAATAACCACAGCCGGGTCAAGGGGGGAAAACCACTTGAGCTGAAGCATGCCCTCGACTCCGTCCGGATAGTCGTCCGGCGTCTGCTTTCCAGACGTAAGACTGAAAATAATGGACATGTCTGCCGCATCAACCGCCAGATCGCATTGCATTATTAGCGGTCGGTCGAGAATCATTTTTTTGTGGAGGCCGAAGGTGAAGGCGAATGTGGACATGAGGGTCAACTCAAACCTTGGGATGGACATAAGGGTGGTGACGAGCTTGAGCTTTGCAGCGGCCTTCGATTCCTGGCACACAAATTTGTGTAATGGCCTTTCTAGCATTAGGGAAATTATATGGAAGAGAAAAGCGGATCAGCACACCATTGCTTCTTTTGACACTACAGTATTGGAAGGCGAAACAATAGATGGATAAACATGACGATGAACCTATAATCAGTGATAGAATATCAAACAACAGATCTTCGAGCCGCACCTCTTTGGAGCAATATGCAGCGACCTTACACTGCGACAGATCAGATCCGATTTAGAAATATTCACGCTCGAGGCATACCTTGGCACAGACGAGTTTGTACCTAAACGACTTGTGACAGAACGAGCACGCGATTATTAGCGATTCGCGGTAGGCCTTAATATCCTTCGCCGGGATAGATGGCCCGTCTGACGATGTGTTGTATCCATCCGGCGGTGTTACAGCCTTCACGAAAGTGAAGTCGCCCATGACGGTGGTTTCAACGATGTCGGCCGGCATTCTGAGGTTTTGGAAACTTTTGGTGTGTACCAGAAATGAAAAGGACGTTGAGAAAGGTTGGACCACCTAGGATCGCTCAGCTGAGTGACATCGATTAGATTTGCTTCCAAAATTACCTCCCACACCCAGGATCTGGCCCAGTGCAGGACGCGTTTAATAAGTACTGTATTATCTATACCGCCGATTGGTAAATTGCTTTCATTAAAAATAAATATGCATGCCCAATGAATGGTACAAGTTGAATGATGAATGGATTGAGGCGGAGAACTTGCAGAAGCAGAGCTACAGGTCGTGTGGAATGTCGAAAAAGGACAATCGTCCAAATTGACAATGCGAATCTTTGCCGGCGTTTGCCGTCTCACGGCCATCACCGTAAGAACCATCAAAAGGCCCGTGCGCACATCCGCCCTACCTATATAACCCTCGGCCGCTCGTCCTTGATTCTCTACCACTCTGGCCTTTTGGCTTAGATCAAGTGTAGTATCTGTTCTTAATAGTTTAACCGCTATTATGGAGGCACCGCCTCCATTCCTGGTTATATTATTTTTGCCGCCCCAGTTCCCCGGGCTCTGCTTGCACCCTGGGGACGCGATGACCTTGCTGCTGCACTACCGGCCTGTGTCGTCGGGGGATCCTCTTTTCGAGGTCGCTTCTCTTTGCTACATTCCTGACTTCCTATCATTTGATGTGGATTTCGAATGTAGCAAACAGATGTGACTTTGATGTGATTGTGAAGTGGAGTGTTTTTGATGACTTTCCGAGAACGCTTGGCTGGAACAACCTGTATGTCGATGTAACTTCATCGGCTCTGAATACTAAGGGAAATGTATTATAATATTACTATCGAGGTCATAAGTGTACAAAGATGTATTGAACAGACTTGACTTCCCATAACTTCTACTTGTCCAGTACCAGTTTTAGGCTGTTCTGTGCCAGTGCGAGATGGGAGTGTGACTCGCGACCGCCATAGATATCTACTCCGCCCCTCTATTCCCCGCAATACCAGATGCGCCCCACTGTCCTTGGTGAGTAGGTAATTGTGGAGCGGCATTGACGGTGTCGTACAGCACCAGTTCCTCGCTGCAGGCCTCAGTCGCACGCACTCATCTATACTTGAACTGTGCGGGATTTACTATTTATAAATACAACTAAAATATATGTAGTACGGCGATAATACGCATGTAATAGTTATGTATAATACAAAGATGCGAGTGTAGTGACATAACAACAGGAACGGTAGAATTGATTCGAGATAGATGATGCGAAAACAGAACCCAGTCAGAAGAAAAATTGTGAGATATTGAAGCGCACTACTTCCTGCCCTTTCGTTGGCTCTTCTTGTCCTTCTTCGCCGCAGACGCAGATCCCATGAGTGCGGGCGCTTCACAATTCCGTGGGTGAATGACTGTCTGCATGTGCCGCTTGAGTGCATCCTCGCGCGTGAACACCTTTTTGCAGCCAGCGATCAGACACGGGAAGCTTGCAACTTGGTGCTGGAGCGACTGCATGTGTCGCTTGAGGTCTCCGGATGAATTTGCACTGAACTTGCACTTAGGGTCCTGACACGGAATCCTCTCGCGCTCGCCGGTAATACTCGATCTCTGCCGACGACGCATCCGTTTCGCTGGTCGCTCCTTCGTATCGCTGTAGCTGGTATCTTCGTCTGCGAAAGAGGTAGGGGATGTCAACGAAGATGAAGACGAGTACGCCGATGTCAAACTGGGAGTAGAACATTCGGATTCCCTTGACCGTTTGAGTGATTTTCTCGGCGCTGTCTGGTCGGACAATAGGTGGGTAGAGGAGCTCGCAACAGCATTGTGTGGTACCGTAGGAATATCTGGGGAAGTGCAGAAGGAATACGAAGGCAATGAATCACACTCTTGGTGGATAGATGCAGGCATGCTGGAAGTACCGACTTCGACACGGGATGGAAGGCCACACAAGGGAAGCATGGCGGCCTGTACGTCGTGGAAGATGCCTTCTCCGTCCCATATATCCGATGCCGCGATATGACGTCGAACGTCTCCCGTAGATAGACTGAAATCTGAATTCTGATATAGAGTCTCTCCCATGATGTCGAAACCGTTATGAGAGAAGCTCTGTTGGGGAGGATTCACCGTGACACCGGCATCGCTGAATAACGACTCGTCGATCCAATCCGATAGAGACGGTCCTCCAGGCTGAGAGCTGTACTCGTTGGTGGCATAGACGCCCAACTCGTTGATTGTCGTCGCGTATGATGCCGAGATCTCCCTGGATACGAGTAAGACGAAATCTCTCAAAGAATAGCAGTAGCTGACATACCCAGAGAAGCGACTATACTCATAATCTGTGGAGTGAGTCGCCACTGCTGGAAGTGGCACGAGACTATGAGAATACTTCAGTTTTTAACCAGAATAGACCATTTGAAGCGATAAATACCCGTCGGATGCAGACACATCAACGCCGTACTGCTGCTCCTTGAGGAAGGTGTTGCGATCTTCCTGAGGTTTAGAAAATATAAAGTCGAAGGACTCCATGGTAAGTGAGAGGGCGCCCCAAGATTTGTAGGACTGGGGATGCTTTGAATCACGTCCAGGTGGCCGCACTTATATACCAGGAGATCCCAAGCGTGTGCGTGCCATATTTCTCGAACTGTGGCAGTCACGACACCGCGTTTTTGCGCTTTTCGCACGTGTCTGATGGGCCCGGCTCCAAATTCGTAGCACAAATACTGTGGACTGCAGAATATGTGATGTGTATATCTGGCTCCCTTTGTCGTAGCCCTAGCACTTCCTCGAATTTTTTCATACAGAGATTTGCTTGTCGCGATCCAAATTTGGCCTTCCCGTTTATGGGGAAAGCAAAGAAAGCAAATACAAACAAATTCGTGGGCCTCTGTATATTGCATTGCTTAATTAGGGAATATGATGCGAAAATCTCAACCAGTGCTTTGTTCGCGGCCACCGAGCTGCGAGCCACTGGCAGGCAATGAATTACACGCTTTGCTTTAACATAATTTTGGGCCCAAGCGCAGCCACTTTCTAAAGAAATATCTTTCGAACTCTCTGCGGCGCGGATTTCGTCGGTGCGAATGCCTCTACCATCAAATTTTCCAGAGAGGATCAATCGATCAAGCCCAAAGGATGATGTTTTACAAAGATTGTCCAGCGTATTTTATAATCAGGGATGTACCACTAACCAGGTCAGCTTTATTTTGAACACGGCTATCCCTTCCTGGAGAAAAACTGCCCCAGCAAGAAAAGGGTCAACTAGGACTTCAGACAAGTAAATAACTTCACGCGTCGCATTGCCTCAAAGATGGATAGCTATCCAGAGGGATGACGTACGGAAAAGTATAGGTTTCCTCCATTACAATTTTGATTACGATGGCTAACTCTGGCAGTCTGATGATAACGAGCGCAGCTCAGTCGGTGTCGGCGGAAATCTGGATCCCAACGGCCGTCGTCGGCGACGAGCTTGACTGCTGATTCATATCGTTCACTCGACTTCGATAATCAGCCCCTCGTTTTCTGTAAAACTGTAAATGTCCGTAAGTAGAAAATTCTGTTCTATATCCGGTATTTATGTAATACATCTAGTCATGACGTCGGAAAAGGGGACTGTATGTGATACATTTTGAGACTGAGTGAAACTATCGGTAAAGGGGATATAGTATACTCCTCCTCCATACAATCTCGCTCTGATCAAGCTGATGGTCTGAATGTCAAACAATGCCTCAGGCTGGTGAGTTCAGCCCCATCGTCGCTCGAAGGTAATCTATTTTTAGATTCTCCGTCAAATGTTCCAGTTACGACTGAATACTCTGAAGTTTGGATCGATAACTGCAGGCCGTCGAATCGTACGTCGAAGATGTAGTGCATTTCGAGTATTTTGACTCGTGTCTGTTATGGGACCAATGAAGAGCGCTATCTGCTCTCTCCCCTCCTGATTTCAACACCGCCGATTGCTCTTGAAGTATGTCATTCCGTTTCGTACTAGAGCCACAGTGTCCAGATTTACTGAAACATAGTGGGGTATCCGAATCAATATATAAGACGTTTTATGCTAATTCTTTTGGTCTGTGTACATCACTCCCCCCATCCACAGGAAATCGTCGTTCTCGACACTCTCTCTGCAAAATGAATCCGTGCACACCCCTCCGCGCGTTTTTGTACATCAGCTTGGCAAGTCGCAATCCGCATCGCTAACCTCTCGCATCTGACGCCAGCACTTCTAGTTCGCATGCTCTACTACGCTACTCGGATTAACCGCATATCGAATCAACTACACCAAACACCTATCGAACGGCGATATTCTCACCAACAACTCTAACTTCTATGGTGCGTATCTGTCAGACTGCTTGACCAGTGCCTTCGCTCTAACGCACACATACTCATAGACCCCATAATTGTGGAACTACTTGTCACCAGTATCCTTGCCCTGCTCTTTAGCTTATTCCTGTATGTATCCCCGCCGTGACTCTCCCTCCTCCAGTGCGAACATTCACATACCATCTACAGCATTGCTGCCGTCTTCTCTCGCTTTGGAACAGGCGCCAAGGGTTTCTTCGCGGAGCACGCCATGATGTGGATCATATGGATCATGTTCCTTGTCGGCGCCGCGATCACAGCGGTACGCTTTTCTTCGACTGTTTAATTCAACTTCACGTTGAATGTCGGTTTCCCAGCACACTTGGAGGAACACGTGGTGGTGCCGTGGCGGGTACAAGGAGTGTCGCATTATAGCGGCCATCAAAGCTTTCTCCTGGATATGTTGGATTTTGGCAACGTTCGCGCTCATAGCCAGCGCAGTCAACTTCTTCCAAAACAAGGACACTTACACAAGCAACCGTGTGGCCGCTAGCGAAGTTCGTCAGACGCCCGGCACCGGCGCTACCACGTACGTGGCACACAACAATCGCACCACTAGCGAGGCCGTCGCCGATGCTACGTGATTCGTTGGAGATTTGTTACGCCCGCCGAACCATGCCCATGCTTTCGTATCCATGTTGTAATCTCCAGTGTATTTGTCGCCATGTAATAACTTCTTTGATCATCGAGGCAAATGTGTATCATATTGAGAGCCATCGTCGGTATAGCGTATCCGCTAGAGCGGGAGCGCCGGTGAATACAAGGATAAGGGATAGGTTGTACGCTGCTTCGCGTGCGAATAAATCGTCCTGCGTAGATGTCAGTCAATTCACGGCATAAAAAATGAGGCCCAAGAGCGTACCCCTCCTTTATCCGCCATATCGAGCACACGTTCGTAGTGCTTCACGGCATGGGAATAGAGTCCTGCGATACTTTTTTCAGTGCACGATATATACCGCTTGAATAATTCAACATACCAAGTTGATGGAACATCCTGCCGAAGTTGAATTCCACTTCCCGCATGCCAATATCTTGAATACCTCGAAGCTTCCGATACTTGGATAAGAACGCCAAAGCCTATTCATAATCAGAATCTAATTTCCCACACGAAAATAAATGCGCAGAGGTGTTGAGTGACCAACCTGCACGACGAGATGGTGCCGATTATCCGACTGGCGCTGCATCGCCCGCCCCACCGAGGCAATTGCTAAGCACAGGCAGATCATGGGATCGTCCGGGTAGTAGTCGTACGCATGGAGCAAGTAGACTGTGATGCATAAACGTCAGTCATTGGTGCGATAAAGCACACGGACTGGAGGGAGGTGATAGGCCTCACAAATAGCACTTTGGTAGCTCTTCGCCGCAACGCATATTTGTCCATAGATCGCGGTGATGACCGGGTTTTCTTTCGTCGGTAGCGTAGGAATGCCAGGCCTGTCGGCGCTGTTCGTGGCGGAAGAAATCTGCTCACTTTCAGGCGCGATGTCGTCCGCGTCGTCGTCATCTGGCTCGGCCGTTTTGCTCGTATTTATCGGGGCATATCTCTTATTCAAACTGTTCCATTTGAGGGTGTCTGGATTCTTGACGGCCGTATCTGAGAGCTTCATTTCGCGGAATAGATGCTTTTGGAGCGTGGAAGTGATGAATGCATCTGTCGTTTTCAGGCCGCTGGCCAGGGAGGCGACGAGAATGCGCAACGGCTCATTATTGAATTGGTGTTGTGTGACTAGTTTCCGCGCCTGTTCAACGACGGTATCAAATCGTTCTGCGACGATGGCACAAGCTAGAGCATCTTCAGCCATTGGCAGAGTAATTTTGTCAACAAAACCCACTGATTAAGGCAAGTCGTATAGAGTCTTGCCGTTCTTTTACTGTATACGCATTGGATACCATGATGTGTCGAAGGATTTCCTCAGCTGTGTCAAATTCCCCGCGCTTCGTTAACGTAAAGCAATACTGCTCAATGATTTCAGCATCTAACTTTTCGAGAAGAGAACGTGTCTAACCTGCATGAACAAACGCAACCAATCATCGAAGTCAATTCCGCGAAAGACATTCACTCCACCAGCTTTGTCAGCGCCTTTAGCAGATTTTCGAGCTAAGATATCGCGCTCTGCGCAAAAATAGGTATAACAATAAAGATAGCGACCAGAAAAACGTACCCATGTCAAGTTGCAGGCGAGATGCCATGCTATCCTCGTCCGCTTCCGTCTCCTCCTGCTGCCTCCTTCTCCGAGACCGAGGGAACATGCCCCTAAATGGATTGCCCTTCGCGAGTGAGTCAGAAAAAAAATTGAACTTCCAGATCGCGTGCACGCACCCTACTTGTCAAAAACAGATTTCGCGTCTCGCGGAACATGTCCACCAGTTTTTCGGCTTCAACGAGCCACACCCTCTCCGCTTCCGGGTCATTGGCCACGACTGCCGGCCAGAGCTCCTTCTGCCTGCGGTACCCGCGCACGACCTCCTTCTCCTTCTCAGCCTCTAGTTCGCGCAGCTGAGCATGAGTGAGCCTCGGTCGAGTGGCATTCGCCTTTGACTTGGTGGATTTGTCCTCCGCGAAGAGCGACGTGTGCATGCTATCACCCGTGTCATCCGTCTGCATGGCAGCGTTTCCCCTTCCTCGCTTCTTCCGCGAGTCGATTACTGGCGGATACACTCAATTTAAGGTGGAAACACGTGATACGAAACTGCTGCATACCTTCATAGACGAGATCGAGCGCTTTTCGGGGCTCGCCCATTATTTCATAAATCTCGGCCAGCTTCATCTTGGCGTCATTGTTTGCGGGGTCAGCCAGTCGAACTGTAAACGGAGAATTAATGGTGCGGGTTGAATACAATTGGACGAACTGACTGTGTTCGTAAACGTCCGCGGCGTCGCGCAATTCATCGATGTTGCGCATGCATGCAGCAGTTTGAAGAAGAATATAAATGCTGCTGGTCTAAATACATAACGTGAGGGATAGTCAAAGATCTCAATTAATGAAAACGTACGGCTGAATCTCCTCCAAGGAGCTCGTAGATTGGCTTCGCTTCCGCGTACATCTCCCGCTCGAAATATGCATCAGCTATCTCGGCGAACAAGACTGAATAGTCGAGGACATCTTCCGACAGAACGGCGTTCGCATGTAGCTGGAGCAAAATTGAGGAAACTCAACGTTGATCATAAACTTGGCTGCGTACCATGCCCTCTTCAATGTCCCCCATCTTGATGCGTGCGATAGCCAGTCGGTGGCGTGAATTCGTATTTAATAGGTAGTTTCCAGCATGCACTGTATTTCCTTCTGGCTGGATCGGTCTAGGGGGCCAGTCTTCCGGGTCATATTCGCGATCGTCTTCGCACAAACACCAGTATTTTTGATCTGCCCGACCTTGGAGCCAGCGCGTGCCACGCCGAATAGTGTCAACAGCATGGGCATGTTCACCCAGAGCGTTGTACAGATCTGCGAGCAGAAGCAAGTCCATTTTTGTAAACCCTCCGTCTTCACCTTGACCGAATGGAAATGTTTTCATGCAGTGGTCCAAGGCTTGCTGCAGGAGATCGGCGCATGTGGGCAACTCGGACAGTTCCACGAGGATAGGGTGCAGTTCGCGCAGAACGGTGAGGTCGTGGGGGAAACGCTTGAGGATAGCAATGAACGCGCTGCGGGCGGTGCGGAAGTCGCCCATTTCTTTTGCGAGCGAGGCGCGGTCCCACAGGGCGTCTACATTGGTGGGATCTAGGCTGTAGACTTTTCTGTAGCAATACAGTGCCTGTTGATTATACCCGTGCTCACTGTGAGATATCAGCATTGCGTTTGCTCGCGCTGCGGTCGACTCACCGCGACTGGCGTGCCAGACGGTCCCATTCGTCTGCGTCATGCCGTAGATGGGCTGCCATTATCCGAAGCTGCAGCGCTTTTTGTTCTTCCTTCATGTCTTCGTAACATTGCGCAAGCACCGACCATGCCGCCGCTGCGCGTGGCTCAATCCGAATAACCTCCTGCATGATGCGTATGGCCTCCGGTAGATTATTGTCGACATACGCTTGATTGCCATCGCCGATGAGAGCCTTGACTTGCTGAGATAGAGCAGGGCCTGATGCACGTCCTCCCTTCTATGGGAATATCAGTTCAGATATGCCGGATGTTAACTGCGCACTGGCTGACCTTTCTCCGTTTGCGGCCAATTCCAGATGCTGCGCGTAAATCATCCTTGAACTCGGCTTCCTGCTCTTCGATATCAAAGTCCCAATCCTTGGTCAATACGTTGGCATTGGTGGACGTTGAACCATCGCGAAGGCGGATGTTCTTGACAAGGCGGCTGGTCGGTGTAAGAAAAGTTCGTGATAAAGGTAAGAAAACGGATTTACTCGAAATCACCCTCGATTTCCTGCTCTGCCGCCGCTCCATCCTTCGTCAGGTCCTCGTCTCCGCTCTCGGATTGTTCCGACGATTCCTCTTCGCTATCTTCGCCGCTCTGGGAGTCGCCAGCTTCTTCCTCCCAAGCTTGTCGAACTTAGTCTGCAGTTTCTGACGGTGGCTGCCGCGACATACCAAAAGTGTCGTCGTCTTGCACCTCTAACATGTCTGTCGATGAAGTGTCAAAATTTGGCTGGCGTTGGGTTGATCGCAGCAAACAAGTAGCGACGCTCGAACGCCAGGCGCGTCGTCCCAAAGTCACGAATCGTGATCCCGTGTGGCCGAAATATGCTTACGCGAGGAAAACAACTGACGTGATGATGATCCCGACCCGGCCGTCTGGACTCTGCTGTCTTCTCCTACTTTACTTTGACTTTACTCTCTTTCAACTGTCGAGAAAAACACGGATTGCAGTGCGGATGCGCCGCCTGCATCGGCATATTCAATCAAGCTTGGACCTTGAAATGGTCTAGCTATGGAGACGACTGAATCACGACATCTGATCTCACTCCTTGACCCTCTAATTCAGTCGCCTTGTGACCAAAATACTCCCCAAAGCTCTGACTTATGATTCTTGCTTCTACCTTCTTGCTGACGAATGCTACGGCAAGCTGGAAACTGACATTATCACAAGTGCCACTTAAAATAACTCCCAAGCCATACTTATAGACGGACGCACGGACGCAAAAAGTGAACACCCAAAGACTTCCCACAACATAAGACACATTCTATATTCCTCATCATGGTCGTCATCACCCCAGGGGTGGATTACCTCACCAAAGGACTCGTCTTCTTCGTTGGATATGGTATCTTCGCCTCTACCTCGGTTTCTTATCTGGCAGCCCGAGCGGGGTACGACATTCCTAGATGGATGGTCCTAGCAGCCTGCGCAGGCAGCGTGCCTCTGATGTCCACAATCTATGTTGTCGGCCAAAAGATCTCGAGGTGGCGTAGGTCGTACGCCCTCGGCGCGCGAATCGTACCGGAGGTGCAAGGCGCATATCCTGGAAACCTCGACGTACTCCATATCCAGATCAAGAACCTGGAGGTTGGGTATCCAGGTATGTTCCAGCTATAAATCTGTTGATTGTTATGTGAATTGACACCTGCTTCAGGCGACGGCCTCGACGACCTTCTCAAGAAATACGGGCCAGTTGTCAATATGCGAGTTTTGTGGTCCGACCTCATTCTGACGACGTCCCCTGAGCACATCAAAACCATCTTGGCTACCGACTTCCAGAATTATGTGAAAGGTAATGCAGTTATGACTGTCACTGGCAATCGCCACGCCAGATGCTTATACAAAGCCAGGACCGCGATTCCACAATAACATGGAGGCAGTTTTGGGCACTGGGGTCTTCAATTCAGACGGTAAGTTTCTCTTCAATGCAGGATAACCATGCATATTCTTACAATATAAAGGCGAAATGTGGAAGTAAGTAATCCCCTGCAACACACACCCCTATGACTTTTCAACGTGTCGTGAAGGTTCCATCGCTCGATAACACGTCCGATGTTTACCCGCGAGAAAATCAGCCACTTTGAATTATTCGATCGTCGCAGTCAACTGGCTATCAACAAACTGCGCGAACGCCTTCGTGAAGGGTATGCCGTAGATTTCCAGGTGTGTGCAATACTATCTCCCCCCGTATGTCAAGCTAATCACCTTCTAGGACCTGATGTCGCGCTTCACCCTCGATTCCGCCACAGAGTTCTTGTTCGGGAACTGCGTCGAGTCTCTCTCCGCGGGTCTGCCGTACCCGCACAACGCGACCTACTTCCCAATCGTTCAACTCACGGCCAAGGGCGATGCCGCCAACCAATTCGCTCGCGCTTTCCTGCAAGCGCAGGAGGTCATCTCGATCAGGGAGCGCTCTGGCTGGGTGTGGCCATTGTTTGAGACCACAGCCGACAAGAGCTATCAACCTATGCAGGTGGTGAACGCGTACATCGAGCCCATCGTCAAGGAGGCCCTTCGCAAGAAGCAGAAGGCGTCCCCGCAGGAAAAGGGCGTCACAGACTCCGACGATGCTACGCTGCTCGACCATCTGGTGAACGTTACGGATGATCCAGTCGTCCTGAAAGACGAAATGCGAGTTCTTCATTACACTAGTTCGTTTGCTGCGCTTTGTGCTAATGTTTTCTGTCAGCCTCAACATCATGATAGGCATGTGAATTGCCCTACCTGTCGGGGCCCGCTTACTCATGTATATTTGTACTTCGCAGCTGGGAGAGACACCACAGCCTCTACGCTGACATTCATCTTCTACTTTCTTGCGTCGTACCCGGACGTTCTCGCGCGGCTGCGGGATGAGATTATCTCCAAGATTGGACCCAATCGTCGGCCTGACTATGACGATATCCGCGACATGAAGTATCTTCGTGCCGTCATCAATGGTAAGCATCCTCCTTTCCTACTGCGGTATGTGAATTGGGCTGACTGTTAATCAGAAACGCTACGCTTGTATCCCATCGTGTACGTTGTATGATGTCAACACCTGACCTACGTTAACTTTTGAATGCTCGTTTTCTCTCTTAGACCATTCAATATCCGTGAAAGTGTCAAAGACACCACATGGGTATCGGAAGACCCATCCAAACCACCGTATTTTATTCCTGCGGGCACTAAGTAAGATTGCGCGTAACTGATGCTACCACCCTCTAATTAACTGTCAATTTTCGCATAGGACTGCGTATTCTGTCTTCATGATGCACAGACGCAAGGATCTCTGGGGCCCAGATGGTATACCAATCCCTCGTGTCTCTAATGGCTGTGACACTGACGCTGTTTCCTAGCGGAAGAATTCGACCCCGACCGCTTCCTGGACGCGCGCCTCCAGAAATACGTCTCCAAAAACCCATTCATCTTTCTGCCATTCAACGCCGGCCCGCGCATCTGTCTTGGGCAGCAGGTACCGCTCCCGATGTCTCCAAAAAATGCACGCACGCTCATCGCCTCCTTCCCCAGTTCGCGTACAATGAGATGTCGTTCATGATCATCCGCCTCCTGCAGGCGTTCAGCTCAGTGGAGCTCGACCTTGCGTCTGCGCCGCCGGAGGCCCAGCCGCCCATGGAGTGGGCACAAGCGACGGGCCGCAAGGCGACGGAAAAAGTGTTCCCCAAGATGCATTTGACGATGTATGCCAACGTAGGTCTCCACTTGCCGATCTCACTAGTGTAAGACGCTGATCATGATGGTGATTCTCGTGTCTAGGGTGGTCTATGGGTAAAAATGAATGAGAATGATGGTGCTAATTAGTTTCTTTTCCGTTTGAGACTTATATACTCGTATCTGTACAACTGCAAGATTAGCTCTCTGGGCCCTCCGAAATCCATGTGTAATATTTGCTCTATCAAATAATGCGTTGATTTTCTCTAACTAGAGTATGAATCAAATCGGCCTATTAGTTATTATCCGTCAGTGCACTTACATAAACAAGAACCCGAAACTACACCAGAATCGCTGACCCAGATTCAGACGAAATTTGAGTTCTAGCCCATGCTAGGAAGTAGGCAGAAAATAGAACAATCTAACATAAATACACGCCCAATCCCACGGAGCAGCCGCGGCGGATGCCCCTACTAGTACAGTATTACAGCTCTCGTTAATTCATGATCTGTGCATTCGAGTCGCATAATCTCGGGCAAGTTGCAAGCACGCTAAAGTCGATAAAAATTGAAGATATTGGCCCTTCTGACCAAGGATTTGGTGTAAATTTACCACTGTATAACAGTTAGCGAAGGTTGAAAAGGTAAGAGTGAATGGTTTAGGGAGGCTGAGTATGGCTGAGTACAAACGACACTAATGGTAATTATTACCGAGTTCGTGTGAATGATCGTATTTTGCTCAGGGTCCTTCTCCTTTTGTCAAAGGGATTCCATCGTGAAAGGTTGAACTCAGTCCGCTTCGCCTGAGGCTGCCGAAGCTTACAGGCCCCCAGTCATGTCTACAGTCTCTTTCTGATATCTCTGGAGATTCAAGAAGCCCTTTCCAGCCACTATTCTCGACAGCTTGTAGAAGGAATTCCAAATGGCTGCGCAACTCCTTCCAGACGCGCTATCAACGACGCCGACGACGAAGAAGGGAGTCTTTTCCTCCGGAAGTACTTCGCGAAGGCAATCCGTGAGCAACGCGCAAGGGACCGCGAGCCCGCAGATGCAAGGCATAGGCTACTCGCCCGGCTCTGTCAGTGGCCCCCAGACCAACACACCCAGTCCTGCAGGTTCAGGCATACCTTCTTTCCGCGCTTTACGCTCGCTTTTACCTTTTGGGTCCAGCAAGAACTCCACGCCGTCGTCCACAGCATCGCCGAATACGTCAAGGAGCCCCTTTGCAAACTTTGGTTCGGTCAGGCGGTCGATGAACGTGGGGAGGGAGCGTGAGCGCAACAGCTCGCTGTCGAATGAGGCCACACCCGTCATCTCCATCGACCGCACGCCAGTAGACGATACGCCTATTCGGAGGTCGGTATCGTTGTCGCGACTTGAAAAGCCTCTCCCGAGGCACCCAGAAGGGATTTCTAGCGAGGGATTATCGGCGGCCGGTACGTTCTTTGTCTTCTAAATGAATTATGGCTGAAGTGTAGTAGAATCGCCATTTTCTCAAAGAACGCCTTCGCCGAGCCCGCTCGCGTCTGCTGAGCTATCTACCATTATTGAAGCTGACAGTTCAGGGGTGTCTAAGCATGTCCCTTTCTTTGCGGACTCGGCTAAACCGCGCGCCCAAAGCACACTGACACGAGAAGTGACGAAGGTTATGCAAAAAACGGACGACGAGGTGGATGGCGACACTTCGATGCTCGAACTACCGACGGACCATCTAGCGGACCAGGTGCGGGAAGCCATGCGCAAGAGCACGTCCTCGACGCAGTCCATGGGGCGGTGGCAGGAAGACAAGGAGCCTGTGGTCATCGACGTGGACGAGGATACAGATGCCAGTTTTACCATCCCAGCCCCGAATGGATCGTCTCCTTCTTTCCGCGCGGAGGCAGATCTTACTCCTACATTTCCCTCTTCATCTCCTGGATCGACCTCCCGCCTCCCCCGTGCCCGCCAAGCATCATCTCTACTACCCCGGTTGCGTTCTTCACAAAGTCCCTCCTCCCCTTCCTCGACGGATTTCTTCATTCCTACTCCGTCTCCCACCAGAACTTCTCCTAGCACACCAAAAGCTACTCCAATTTCTACACGGACCCCCGCATTAGCACTCAACGGTGATGATTATTCATTTGGATCTCCCCCACCATCTACCTCATCCGCTTCTACTTCTACGCCTGCTCGACGAACGATGAATGCCCCGCGCGCGACGCGTCTTTTCACCCCGCCCACCCCCGCATCTAGCTCCCGAGCAACAAGAGTGTTGTCAGGGCTGATACGCTCTGACACACATTCCTCAAGTAGCGCCACTAACCCCTCAGGCTTTGTCTCGCGCACGCTGCGGCAGGTCATGCTCGGCGGCAACAGGTCGCACGACAGCAACAACACCGAATCGTTCTCCAAATCGTCACCTTCCGTCCTCGCATCGACGCCGAGTCGGAATTCCATGGACTCGCGTAGAGTGCCTGCGTTGAGAAACGACATCGGACTGGGCCGTCCGTCCCTCGAGATCCGGCGCGGAAACTCATTCGACTCACGGACGCGTCACTTCCCGAATGCAGGCCCACTGAACAACAGTAGCCGACGCCCGTCCGCGTCACCCGAGCCCCAATACAGCGCATCCGACGCGGACTCACCGCCTGACGTCGCGCCGGCGTACGATCCCGAGCCGCACTTCCACCCCTCGTTCGACTCGGCACGGCCGTCCTTCGACACGAGCAGCAGGCCCGGCAGCGCCGCGCGCATGCGCCAGCGCACGCCGTCGCTGCGCGTGACCGACGCCTCGGGCGAACGCGTCCCGGCGCCCCGCGAGCCGCTCGTGACGGCCCGCCAGCGCAAGCGTAGCATGAGCGTGCAAGAGCGCTTCCCGGGCCCACGGCGGGGCGACTCCATCGCGCGCCCGGGCAGCAGCGCAAGCGTGCATGTGGCTAGGGGTGCCAGGCGCGGAGAGGGAGAAGACGGCGGCGCCTCAGAGCGCACGGCGGGGGGTGGCAGAGGCGGGGTGCTGGGTCCGCAGTGGCTCGGCCCGCGCACGGCCAAGGCTTTTAGGGCGGCAGGCTTGCTAGACTTCGACCGGGAGCAGGAGCAGGAGCGCACTGCCGATTTCTCCGACACGACGACGCGCTTGCGGAGCGGCAGCGTCGGGGGCGCGACGTCGCCGTCGCCCTCGGGGCCCGGGTCGATGAGCACAGCGGCTGGTAGCGGCCTCTTGGCCCAGAACAGGTTCGCACCGATGCGCAGTGCGTCAGAGTACGGCTCCGCTCACCACCGCGCACAATCGCGCATGGCGGTATCCGAAGCTGGCGGGCCGACGAACGGTGGACACCACGGCGGGCGACGGGGCAGCGGGACATTCTCCGCGTACGGTGGGAGCGCGAGCGCCTACGGCGGATCTGCGTACGGGCACTCGGGCCTGATGGAGAGCCCTACGTTCACAAACAGCAGTCGGGAGCGCGACACGCCAAAGTCATCCACATCGACCGCGCCGACGAGCCTGTCCGAGTCGTTCGGGTACGCTGGCCGGGACAGGGAGCGGGATCGTGACCGTGACCGTGAGGAGGTGCGCGAGTTGAAGGAACGACACGCGGGCGAAATGGGCGCGCTCCTTGGCGCGCTTTCCGACGCGCAGCGCACGGTTCGTATGCTGCGCGAGGAGAACACCCAGTTACGTGATCGGCTAGACGACTTCCCGGCCATCAGGCGCGAAAATGACGTCCTGCGACAGACATGTTCGGGGCTGGAGCGTGAGGTCGAGGGGCTGCGGGATGCGTACGATGAACTGCAGCACGAGCACGAGCTGGCAGTTGCGCGAGCGCTGCGCCCGCCTGGTGGGCTAACAAAGAGCTGGAGCCAGGGTAGCAGTAGCAGTGGCGGATTGCGCACTCCGCTGGCGAAGCCAGGTAATAGTAGTCCCCTGGCTATGGACACTACGCCACAATTCCTAAGGCAAGGCGACCATGAGGAGGATGAAGGGTACAACAATACAATCATCATTCACGACAGCGAGGACCGCGAGCCTGCGTTCGGGACGTCTAGGACGTACGATGATCATGGGCCCTCGGATAAACTGGCGCCCTCCGCCGCCCCTTCGCTAAAACGCCGCCTAAGCGACACGTCGTCAATATTCCCTGTCCCGCCCGCGAACATGACGATGCTGCTGGACGACGACGGTGCGGGCAGCGCAGAAGACACTCACCGGTTCGATGGAGAGCACTCGCAGATGCATTTCGGAAACCCCATCGCTGCGCCGCAGCCACAGTCCTACGCGCGCTCGCTGTCTCGCTCGCCACCGGATGACTACCACAATCACAACAATTTCGCCCAGCCGGGGCATCACGCGAATAGGTCGATTGCATCGGCTGCCAGCATATCGCCCACAACGGCGAACTTTTCGATGACGACAGGGAGCCCGGGCAGTCTTTTCTTGCGCCCGGAGCACGAAATCCTGCTGGGTGACATGGAATCCCTGGATCTTGGTGCAAACGATGTCGATGTCGACAGTGCAACGTCATCAATCGACAGGATGGGGAACAGGAACGGTTGGTGACCAGTCAGTTGTTTGCTATCCCCATTTCTTCATTTCGTTTTGGTTTTCGCAATTTACCCCTCGTTGCTTCATACCCCTTTTCCGAATAGACTGTTCACTGTAATTTTACCCTTACACTCATCGCGTTATCATAGATCGCTTCGCTGCTGCAACGCATTCAATACTATACATATCCTATTTTCGGTTTCTATCGACACATTCGTTCGCGGCTTCTGCCTGCTGTCTCTACATTGAAAATCTATTGGACTCGAACTACTTCCGCCCTCTCCCAAACTTCGTATTTAAACTAGGAATCTTGTACAACAATATACCTTTGCTATCGTTTTGTCGTGGTTCATCAATTCACAGTTTCAGAAATGTTGTCTATTTATAGAAACGATAGTAAGTACGTACAGACTCCAGACTTCCCGGCACATCAAGTCCGGTTGTCGAGGCTGTATGCGATAACAGATGGTCAGCGCATGTCGCGCAGTGTGAGTTCGTCCTCCTTGAGACGCTGTACGCGGCGCGCGTCTGGCGCGAGGCCTTGAAAATCATCTGAGTATCGAAAGACGACGTAAGGCAGCGCTTTTCTCTGTATTCAAACTAAGTACATACAAGTGGTGATTCTGATCCACCAAATCTCAATATTTTTCGACTTGATTATCCCCGTCGGAACTTAGGAAGTCTTCGTACCGACTTCGAACCTCACTAATGACTTGACAATACATGTTGCCCATACAATGTGATAATATGTATGGGTTCGAATAAACTTATTTGTTATCTGTCACTGATTATCTGGATCATTTCCCATTTAAGCTCTGAATCCGACTGTCGATAGGGATGGGCTATTCCCTGTATCAATTATACACTCCCGGAACCAAAGCAGACTGTAAAGCTTCCCAGATTAAACCTTGAATTCACCCCAAATTTAACCTCCTACGTAGGTGGCAACGAATAGCTTGCCCAATCACAGGTTTCTAGTGTCTTTGGCTTGTAAGCGCAGCAAATTCCAAATATTAGTTGTGCAAATTTCCTGCATTAAACAATGAAGCACCGATGTCGCAATCTTATCACACTGCCTCGCTACCTCTCGAAAATTCAAATGGCGAAGCAGCGGCAGTTTCGGCACCTACAGCCCAAATGAACTCCAACCAGCTCACGTTTGGTCATGGAAAATGCGACGCGCGTGCCGTAAAGATGTTTCAAGAAGGAAAATCCAGCGTTATATGTACATATGATCGCTTGGAATGGACTGACGGCCGGTTTACGCGTGTACGTGATCTAGGCTGCATGGTGAACGCCGTGTGCGCAAAATTTGCGCTCGCGCGGCACGCTTGCCGCCGACCCGGTGATCATGTCGGCGGCCTTGTGCCAGACTCGTAGCGCCAATCGGTAGACGTTCTGGACCCAAGCTAAATCCTGCATGACCGCGGGTGAGACTGGGTGAGACAGCTGCCTCACTGTCTCCTTGATAATCTTGCCTGTCGGGATAGATTGCACATTTGATACCATGATGTTCCACAGGTCGTTTGATACCTTCGGCAGAAATCCAGCGCAAAATATGCATGCGTGTGTAATAATGTGGCAGGCCAGGGCCGCAACCTTCCGCAACGAAAGAGAATATAATGTTTGAATTTTGTCACCAACCGTATGATATTATTATGGATCCGATATTTACTCTACTGAATCCGGGGAATTGGGATTAGTTTGTATCACGGCCCACGGGGAACTGTCATTTAAAGCGGAATTGCCAAAAGAGACGTGATCTTGCCGAGACGTCACCGACAAGCAACCACACGTAGGATTCTCATCGCCGCAAATCGAAAGGCCATTTCCTCATGATTTCAAGCAGATTTTAGATGTTTGAGATCTCTAACTGTATTTGGGATATTTGCACCAAATTTCGGGTACGCTGTTCAAGCGTTCAAATTCAAACGTTGTGATAAACGGCGGTTGAATAGAGCGGTAGCACAGAGTATACAAAACTTCTGATTTCTTCAAAAAAAATCTCATTAATGCCTTTGATTGATCCAGAGGCGCAACATATTATCAAGGCCGAAGATACGTTGACTTTGCGTATCTAATGGCGAAAAACGCTCGGACGCGCAACCCGCCTCAAGGCCGGGCGGCCTGCGGCAGCGATGGATCCTCGTGTTCCTTGGATTACATTGACCCTGCACAGCACTTGGACGAGATCGAGTCTTCTAGCCTAGGGCATTCAATATGCATCAGCCAACCAGATGGTGCAGCCAGCCTCCTCGCGAAAATCAGGGATACATTTTACGGAAGGCCCCACAATTTTTCGGTGAACTTGAAACGATATCAGCGTCTGTCCTGTCCTATGAAGTCCACGGAGGGCATTCAAGTTGGTGGCGGACTGTCGGAGCGCCTCGCGTAGTTGTGCCAAACACTTCCAGCTGCCGGCATACTGTGCTCCGTACGATATTTAAGCGCAGAATTCTACGAGGTAAAGATCCCATTCAAATATTCACCACTGCCCTCCGAAGAACAGAAAATGTCGTTCACCGAGACTGCCGTGCTCACTGTTGGTAAAGACGAGCTGATCATCACGGTGCGTTAGTTCGGTGCTAGATGACGGTGAATATATTTATAGTATATTGATATTATTTTAGAGAACATCCGTCATCAATTGGCCAGTCGAGTTACTCTCCGATAACATGCAGAAGGCTTCGAGGGCATTCTACGACGTCCACAACCTTTTGATCCGGAAGAAATCACCCAAGGCGCTAGAGCAATTTACAAATAGCAAGAATATGATCAAGTCCGAGTTTGAGACTGTCCATCGGCTTCTTCAAAGTTCGTATCGCCATATTATCGACTTTACGAGCTCCTGCAAGCGTGCGCCGAACGAGCGCGCAGTGTCGGCGCAGCGGTGTCAACGGTCCGGACGGGCCCTCCTCCGAGATATCCAATCTATAACGCGCACTTTTGACGCCGTGGTTGAAACCTTCAAAGTCCAGAGAAGCACCTTGTCGACAATTTCTTCGGGGAATCAGTATGCGAAGAAAGGTATCTACAATTCACCATGTTAGATTCTCCATTCACATCTCACTTCGTATTTTAGGAGCTCTGGCGCCCGCCGGGGAGCTCCCTCCCGTTTATCCCTTTCCCGAAGATAGCGTCTCCCTCCTATACGACGGTCTCGACGACATATGTTCCTCCCTCAAAGATCTTTTTGTGTTCTGGGATGGCCACGTTTCGTTTCTCACTCTTGTACTCAACCGTCAGACCAACTACCCGAATCCTGGAGAAGAGACGAAAGACGCCGTGAATCTCTGGTCGGAATATCAACGAATCCTACTCAAGGCCAATAGCTCGATCTCACAGGCTATCGAAACTATGTCGCAAGAGCCAGTCATCCCCATCATCATGAACCGACCTCGTCAGATGCCGTGGCGGAGACACACTTACCCGCAGACGAAGCTCAGAAGGGAACCCACCATTGTAGAGACGATTCCTAAGCCTGCCGCGAGATGGCAGGAAGTTTCAACACGCCGCTCAGCGACTTTGCAGATATCTGATCGTTTAACGAGCTTTGTTCGAGGCCTCTTCTGATTGCATCCTCTGAATCGTTTCACAGTATGATAATATGATAATATATGTGTAATGTTCTGTTAAATAATTTCAATTACATTATCCATTGTTTTCGACCTTACACTGTCGGTCTCAGGCACAGCCAGGGCGCTTATTTGGGCGTCTAGCTTACTGACAAGGCCGCATCAAAGTACCCAAGGTATCGATCATCGAGCAACGAACTGCAGTCATTCCCTGACAGCTTAACGTTCAAGATGTGATCAGAAATAAGCACCTCCCGCTCGGAGAAAGTGCATAAGCCCCAGCCCATGCTCTCGCGTGGCGAGGGGCAAGTGGCTCTTAGCCGGGCCGAAAACGGCAGTGTTTTCGGTCTCTTTGCCCATGTGATAGGTTTCGACGTCGTTTCTGCTCTTAAACGCCCTCTGCACAAATTTAAAACGATTGTTTTAGATCTTCCTTTCTATTTCTATTCGAAATTCCACCTTTCTAAAGATAGGAGGTGAAAATATCGTCCATGGGCGGGAAATTTTCGGGAGGGTCGCGCCGCGACGTGGCGGTCAGGACTTTGGGGCCCCACTTTCATCGACCTGAATAACATATATAAGGAGGTTATACACCGGATGATATACCACATCCCGTCGTTTGACCTCGGTGGAGTATGCCTTCCAACCATTTCCTGCTGCTGACAACCGCCGCCCTTGCCATTCTCCTCAATGGCATTGGATCTGCCGCCGCTGTGGCAGCAAGCACCCATTGGGTAGACACCTGGACCACCATGCCCCAGCTTACTGAGGCCGCTAATCTTCCAAATCCGCCATTCAACCAGACCGGGCTCGTTTTTCCCAATTCGACGATTCGCCAGACACTGCACATGTCCATCGGCGCAGAACAGATCCGGCTGCGCATCTCAAATGTGTTCGGCGGGTCAAACTTGCCCATCACCGCCGTTTCTATCGCCTTGCCCGTAAACGGGTCAGCCGGAGTCAGCGCAATCCAGAAGGGGACCTCAAAGAGCGTCACGTTCAGCGGGTTCACCTCCATCGTGATCCCCAACGGCGCGCTCGTCGTCTCCGACCCGATCGATTTCCCGGTGAAGCCGCAGTCGATGATCACGGTGACGCTGTACACTGCGGAGGGCCAGACGACGAACAGCATCACGTCGCACCCCGGTAGCCGAACGACGACGTGGTTCCAGTTCGGCAATGCCATCAATGCGCTGAACCTGACAGACCCGTCGCTGCAAAGCGTCGCGCATTGGTATTTCCTGAGCGCAGTCGAGGCGCTGGTGCCCGCGACCACGAGCGCACTGGCGATTGTCGGAGACAGTATCACAGATGGGCGTGCTAGCGACACGGACGGCAATGATAGGTGAGCATCACGCGCCTTCATTTTATGGTAATCGCTTAACAAGAGCACGCAACAGATGGCCCGACCTGCTGCTGGCCAGAATGCAGAAAAACTCGGCCACACAGAATATCGCAGTGGTGAACCAAGCTGCCGGCGGCAACCGCATCCTCGCAGACGGACTCGGTCCCAACGCCTTCGGCAGAATCGAGCGCGACGTTATTGCGCAGTCGGGCATCAAATTCTCGATGATATTCGAGGGAGTGAACGACATCGGCACCGCCGACGCTACCACTGAAGCACAGCAAGCTGTTGGTGACCAGCTGATCTGGGCGTTCAAGCAGATAGTGACGCGGCTGAACATCGCAGGCCTGCCGGTGTTCGCGGCGACAATCACGCCATTCAGCGGCGACCCGACGATCCAGCCATACTCGAGCCCGGTCCGCGAGGTGACGCGTCAGCGCGTAAACGCCTTCATTCGCACGAGCGGTATTTTCGACGCGGTGGTGGACTTCGATAAAGTCGTCGCGGACCCGGCGAATCCGAGTCAGCTGAATCCAATCTACGACTCGGGCGACTTCCTGCACCCTAACGTGGCGGGTTATCAGGCGATGGCGAATGTTGTTGATTTAAGCATTTTCAATTTGAAAAAGTGATAGCGATCCTCTGCATATGTTTCGGAGGTGTAGCATACGCGTACGACGCACAAAATCATGTACCTAACCATTAATTAAACGATATTCACTGTATATGAACTACTCACGCACATAATTTTCTTCGTTCACTCGTGACTGTAGCCTACGAGGTGGCGGCTGCTGACGGGCAAAATTGGACGAACATGGAAGTACGAAGCAAAGGGTGAGAAACTGGTTCGGGACCAATGAGATTTATGTAAATGGATTGGGTGGACTATCATTGGGTCGCGTGGCGCATCCAGGCGCACCCTAATTTTCATTTCCGATTGATGCATAAGTACCCTTGCTTCTTACCACCCACATCAAGGACGCGAAATGGGGCTCTGTGACGACGACAGCCCATTAGACTTCGGGAGTCCGTGCATTCGTGCCTCCTGGAGCGCGTTCCTGCCTGCTGCACTCGTCTTCGCGCTCTGCGTTAGCGCTGTTCCTCTCACACGACCGATTCGCCGACTGCTCCGGCCACTGGGGGCCCCATTTCAGTCATATCTCACTCTTCACGAAGCTGAAGCCATCGATATTACTGCTGTAGCAGGAGAGCCGGGACTGGACGATGAAGACAGAGTGGATTCGATTGAAGTACCAGGACTAGTCCCCGTTTGGCGTACGGTTGTATTCGTGTTCGTGGGGATAGTCCAGGCGTTCTTTTGGGTCGCTGCTGGCGCATTTGGTCTGTACAATGACCAGGAGAACGTATGGAGTGGTGTATTTTCGCTCGTTGTCGCTGCGTCGTGGATGTACACTGTGCTACGACCAATTGCACGACCGACTGCCACCCCTCCCTACGACATGTTTGCTCTATATCTCGCCTTCTTCTTCACGTCTATCCTCCAACTTGGAGGAGTCATATTTGACCACAGCGTTCTGGGCGTGTCATTGCCATCTGCATTGACATTAACGGCACTCAGTGCAAATTTGGTGGTCATCTTCGTGCTTTTGACCGTGATTCTGTCCATGCCCCTCGATACTCCCAGTAACAGAGTAAATAAGAAAGATATTGTGAGTTCCGCATCTGCCTGACCCGAGTCTGTGCTAACTATACGTCCAGGGTTTTTCTGTTTCTCCCGAAGATTATACTTCGTTATGGGGATGGGTCTCATTCAGCTGGGTTTACCCTCTGATCAACCGGGTAAGTTTCCTTCACTATTCTAGTACGAGATATTCACCGACTTCATCCAGGGGAGATATACAACCCTCAATGAAAAAGATGTCTGGAATCTGAGCCCGACGATGCAATCGCGACCGGTTTTCGTCAAGTTTAGCTCCATTACGTATGCTGCCTGCCTTTTTTTCTCTTGGATTGAACACGTATTTATGAACATTTCAGCGGTACAAAGCTGCTTTGGCGTCTTTGGAAAGCCAACTCTCTTGATCTCATGTAAGAATAGCCTACTTAAGCATAATCGGAGGAGACAGCTGAGGATTATACGCATAGTTTGGACTTCGCTCTTACGTTTGTGAGCGTAATATTCAACTATGCAGGCCCATTCTTCCTCAAGTGAGATACCATCTGTCGCTTATGGGTTGCCATTTACGTTACTTTACAGGCGTATCCTCGACCTCATTGGCCTCAAGGAACCAACTCCCGAGTCGCGTACGAGGGCGTATATCTATGCATTCCTCGCCTTTGCATGCTCGGTTGGGAAAGCTCAGGCAGATGTGCAACATCTGTGGTTTGGGCGTCGTGGGGCGTCGAGAATGCGTTCGGAGCTAATGGCTTCCATCTACGACAAAGCTCTGAAGCGCAAGGATTTTTCGGGTATTGTAAGCAAGGACACCAAGGCAGAGGCTGCGAAAGAACCCCCGTCCAATGGCGTCGAGACCAAAGAATCAAAACGTACGTCTCACCGGCTGCTTTCATTCGATTACTTCCTCTGAACTTCGATCAGGCCAAGCCAAGGCAAAGAAGAAGCACGACAAGGAGAAGGCAGCGAAAGCTGACGAACCCAAAGCAGGGGCTGACGTTGGAAAGATTGTCAATCTTATGGCTGGTGATGCGAATCGAGTGAGTTGACTGCCGAGCTAAGTTTCTGGGAAATGGACGGCTTACATGGTACAGGTCTCACAAACGATCTCATCGTTATACTTCATTTATGGAGGTAGGTAGCCCTTTTATAGAGTTCTGTATAGTGGTTTTTTGAAACACTTCACCAGCACCGTTCGAGATTATCATCGCAAGTATCTTCCTATACCAGTCAGTATCTCTTTCTTTCTCTGTGTTATTTGCACTGAAATCGGTCCATAGGTTGCTTGGTCTAAGCGCATTCGCGGGCTTCCTTATCTTGCTCGCTGGATGGCCTTTGAACAGTTTCATTGCACGAAGGAGTATACGCATACAGAAAGGTGTCTTGTCAGCTCGCGACAAGCGAATGGGCGTCCTCAACGAACTCATTGGAGCAGTGAGTGTTTCATGTCCGTTTGACCATCTGCTGCGGGTCGTCTAAATGAATTCCAGGTTAAATTCATTAAATTCTTTGCGTGGGAGGAGCGCTGGATCGACAGAGCCCTGGATGCGCGAGAGGCAGAGATGAAATGGATGGTCAAAGGTGTGTAATCGCCGTCCATTTGATATGAACAGGAGTTGGCTAATATTCTCACTTCAGCCCGCGTCAATTCGGTCATGTTTTATCTTCTCTGGACATGCGCACCAATTTTGGTTTCCATCATATCTTTCACGGTTTATGTTTTACGCGGAAACGAGTTGGACATCCCTACAGCCTTCACGGTCAGTAATGACCTAGTCACACTATATCATTGAGTCCTTGCTGATAGTCATTTATTAGGCAATTGCATTGTTCAATATGATCAGAGCGCCTCTAAACGTCATCCCCTCCTGGATTGTCCAGATTCTCCAGGTAAGCAGCCAGTCGTCGATATTTTTGGAAGTTAATCCCATGCCGTATCTAGACTGGTATCGCCTTGAACCGCATTTCCGTATATCTGGATGAAGAAGAGGTCACTGACCAGGTCTCATCTCTCAAGAAGGACCGCTCAGAACCCCTCTTGCCAGGTGCCGAAGACGAAGGCCTCGGTCTCGAAAACGCCAGTTTCAAGTGGAACGAAGTCACCGAAAACGTAGACACCAAGGGCAAGACTGCGAATGGATCCTCTGCGCCAGCGTCGCCTACCGGTTCCGGCGACGAGACGGACACTGTCGTGGATGACGGAGCCTCCGAGCACAGTGCCTCCGAAATCGGCGACCGCAAGTTTGAGCTGAAAGACCTGACGATAAAGTTCCCTGAAAGCGAGCTGACAGTCGTCACCGGCCCGACGGCTTCTGGAAAGACTGCGCTGCTTGTGAGTCTCGTTATCGGGCATCACATGTAGTAGCACCCAGCTGACATTTTTGTGAACCCTGTAACAGCTGAGCATCCTCGGTGAACTAACACTGCTCTCTGGTCGCATCATCATGTCTAAGGAGCCTTCGCGCGTCGACGAGCACGGGCTCATGCACTGTATCTCTTATGCGGCGCAATCTCCGTGGTTGAGGCATCAGTCGATCAAGGACAATATTTTATTTGGGTATCCCTACGACGAGGAACGCTATAATGATGTCATCGAGTGCTGCGCCCTCAGCCCGGATCTGGCGATACTGGAAGACGGTGATGCGACGGAGATTGGTGCCAGGTTCGCATATCTGTTCTAAGGTCCATGTGTTATACTGACCTGAATGCATTGTTACTATAGAGGCGTTAGTCTCTCGGGAGGTCAGAAAGCCAGAGTAGCGCTTGCGCGTGCCGTGTATGCGCGCACGAAGTACGTCCTCCTGGACGACCCTTTGAGCGCGGTCGTAAGTGCCCTCTTCAATTCACATATGCTCTGGGCTTGGTTTAATTCTTTATCAGGACAGCCACACTTCGTGGTTCTTATATGAGCGCTTGCTGCGCGGTCCCCTCTTGGCTAATCGCACCGTTGTAAGCCCAATCATAACTATTATCATTATAAGTATCATAGGACTCACCCTCAACTACCTATAGATCTTGGTGACCCACCACGTCGAGCTTGTCCTTCCCGGAGCCTTCTACCTTGTGCGCATGCTGGATGGCCGCATTGACACGCAGGGCACTGTTAAGGACCTCCGCGCGCAGGGCGTGCTCGACGCCATTGAACATGATTCTACCGTCGAGACATACAAAGAGGAGATCAAGGAGGCTGAGGAGGCTGCGACCAACGACGTAGATGCTACCGAGAGCGCAGACTCGCCGAAGAAGCCACGAAAGTTGATCAAGGACGAACACAGGGAAGTAGGCGGCGTGAAGTGGTCCATTTACAACAGCTACCTCCAAGCATCGTGCGTACCTTCGTCGGCTATCGGAGCGTGGCTTTCCGGCTAATCGACGACAATCGTAGGTCTTACTGGACGTGGGCGTTCCTCGGATTCCTCATTGTCGTCATTCAGCTCCTCGGGATCTCGGAGAAGCTCTGGATCAAGGTGTGCACCCCTGTATTCCCTATATTTGGGCATGCTCTGACATTTATCTGGTAGACTTGGGGTGAGGCTTACAGAGACAACAGCACCGAAGTGATTCCTTCGATGTACACCTTCACCACATTTGCTGCTCAGGAACACCAATCGACAATGGATGGGTACTCCCTGCATCATTTACACCTTTCGACATACCAAACTGCACCTCCTACTGGGCTCTTTGGCATCCACTGGCCGGACGCTGCAGAACATCCCTTGTTCTATGTTGGTATCTACGCGGCGATTGGCCTGGCCAGTGGGCTCGCAAGCGTCCTGTCGGTGACAGCACAGTACACGGGAGCGCTGAGGGCTTCTCGACTGCTCTTCAAGTAGGCTTGCCACTGCCGGACGTCATTTTTTTTTACTAAAATATGTCAATAGACAGCTCCTTGTCACGGTCGTTCGGGCTACCTTCAGATTCCACGATACTACACCTACAGGCTAGTAAATCGGAGCGTTTCCGCGATATCTTGCTAACATCCTCCGTCTCACAGGCCGTCTTTTGAATCGCTTTGGAAAGGTGCGTTTAATCACTCTCATCAAAATCAACTCTATTGACATGTGATCAGGATGTGGAAACGATTGATTCCTCTTTAGCTGGTTCTCTTCAAGCAGTCAACTCTTCCCTTGCAGGTTTCTTCGCGTCGATTATTGCCGTTGCGTGAGTAATCATTGAATCTCCATATCGTGATGCAGTCACTTATTGTATAATGATAGTGTTGTCTTCCCCGCTTTCCTGATCCCCGCCGTCTTCATTGGCATTGGATACCGCGAGCTGGCCATAGGATACCTGAACACTGGGCGTGACCTCCGGCGCATGGAGTCCAACACACGCTCGCCGATCTTCTCCGACTTCGGCGAACTGCTAGAGGGCATCGTCACCGTGCGCGCGTTCTCCGCGGAGAAGCGCTTCCTGAACAACCTGCACATCAAGATCGACACGACGACGAAGATGTGGTACACGTTCTGGATGACGAACCGCTGGCTTTTGCTCAACTTTGATGTGCTCGGGGCGCTTGCGGTATTGGTGACGACGCTGTTCTCTGTCGCGACGCTGACGAACGGCGCCGGTCTTGCGGGTTTGTGTATCACGAGTGCGATGGCGTTCACGTCGTCGGGTGAGTAGCTCCCTTCTCAGTCTCGTTTGCTTTTTCTCTGAAATTCTTTTGACAGTATATTGGGCGTGTCGCTTCTGGACTGGTGAGCCCTGTTGATTTAATAGTAGCTCGTATAATATACTCACCAATAACTAAATAGCACTTGAACTGGATCTGAAGTGCGTATATGACAATTTGTGTCTGACAAAGGATACTGATGATCTGCAGCTCCGTTGAACGTGTCGTGGAATAGTAAGTTCGCACTTCGATACGATACCCACACCCACTCACCGCAACGCAGTCTCAATCTCCCCCAAGAACCTCCTGCCGTCATCGAGTCCAACCGCGTTCCTGCGTATTGGCCTTCGAGCTCCAACAACGATTCGCTCATCAATGTGGAGAACCTGGAGATCAAATACGCGCCAGACCTCCCCGCTGTCTTGCACGGCATCTCCTTCACACTGAAGGCAGGAGAACGAGTTGGGTTGTTAGGGCGTACAGGTACGTACAGGCCATGGAATTGTTACTTTTCGACATTCATTGTTGTATCTTATTATAGGAAGCGGCAAATCGACACTCGCTATGAGTATTCTTCGATTCGTACGTTTGAGATCTATTCATCTTGATTTCGGCTATTGACTGGTCATTATAGGTTGACCCCACCAGCGGCCGCATCCTTATTGATGGAATCGATATCTCGACGATTGGTACTCATGATCTGCGCTCGAGGCTGGTAAGTCGCACTATAAGTCACATTAGAGGACGAGTTAACCCAGTGGAACAGACTTTCATTCCCCAAGTACGTGGCTCGCCGCAACGAATTGCGTGCCCAAAACTGACTTCCTTTAGGACGCTACCTTATTCTCTGGCACGCTTCGCGATAATCTCGACCCTTTCCGTAGGTCCCCCCTTAGGTGCAGTAACGGTCTTGCTCACCGAAATTTACAGATGAGCACGAAGATGCCGAGTGTCTCGACGTCCTCCGTCGCGTGCACATGATCACCGACAGCCCGCACACCTCGCAGCGGGCCAGTGCAAGCTCATCGCGCGCCACCTCGCGCGCACCGTCGATCACCAACGTCGAGCGCGCGGACACGGACGCGGCGTCGACGGCCGGAACGTCCACGACGGACATCGACGCGAAGACGGCGGTCGGCCTCGACACCAAGGTGTCCGCCGGCGGGACGAACTTCTCGCAGGGCCAGCGGCAGCTCATCGCGATGGCGCGTGCGCTGCTCCGGCGCAGTGCGATCATCGTGCTCGACGAGGCGACGAGCAGCATCGACTTCGCGACGGACGCGAAGATCCAGACGACGATACGGGAGGAGTTTAGCGGGTCGCTGTTGCTAACTGGTGCGTGTGCTCTTTTCCCGTGGCCTCCGAATGCTGGCCCGCGGTAGTGGTGTGCAATTGCTGACGCGTTTTGGCGGGCAGTGGCGCATAGGCTGCGCACCGTCATCGACTACGACCGGCTGATTGTGCTGGACAAGGGACAGGTACGGCCTTTGTTCTTCTGTGCATTGCAGGGCTGTGTTCTGACGACTCGGTGCTGCGCAGATCGCGGAGATGGACACTCCGTGGAATCTCATCAACAAGAGCGATGGAATCTTCAGGGGAATGTGCTTGAAGAGTGGCTCGTTCGGCGAGCTCGAGCTCGCGGCGAAGGAAAAGGCGATGCTGCTAGACTAATTTCTCTACGTTGTAGAATGATCCCGTTCCTCTAGATACGGGCAGTATTTTATTTATTAAAGCACCAGTACGTATACATGCATTGACTGACATGCACTGTTGATCAAGGATTTGGGGTGGATTTGGGAATTCAGGAATTACACACTCATGTGAAGATAGAATGGGCTTTACAATTTCATTCATTTATTTTCAACCTCTGCCTTGCTAATTCCAGTACTTACACACATTGATGACCATACATACTCTACACTCAAAGGTTACCATGCAAATGAATCCAAGTGTTTCACTACAACATACAGATTTTTGTATATCCAACCACACCAAGTTAAAATTGAGTGTGTAGTCGATTGGTATAACTCGATCCAATCGGGCAGATTGATTGATACCGAGTGTCGATGAGTTATACCCAACCCACCCTGAATCACAGTGTTTGTTCCATCGGACATTCAAGTAAACGTCGGCGGGGCGGCGGCATTGGCAGCTTTTAAAATAAATTGTTAAAAGTAACGATTTTGAGCTCCGGAGCGACGCGCGCTAAGTTCACGGGCTGCTCCATCACGTTGCCCGCACGCGATAAATAGTGGTAATAAATCTTCTGCGAGGACGCGACGTGCTTGAATAATCTGGAGCACGATGTGTGGGGCTCAAGCGTGAGGTGAAAAAACGAGTACATTTACACTAACAATGGTCAAACAATGGTGCACGCAAGGTGCACGCTCCTAGAGGCACGGGGAAAAATAAAATGAAATCCATTTTTTTGGGGCAGACGCGCCCGCGCACGATAGCAAACTTAGTATACTCAATTTTCTGGATAAATCACAACGTCCAGCAGAAGTCAATACCCAAAGTCGGCGCAACTTCGTCAGTGCTGTGCTGCAGAATGTGGGAATATTTCCTGATATGGCCCAGCGCCCGCTGCCCGCCGCCCGCCGCGCCAACCTGCCCTTCAAGCTTCAAGACCTGGGATAACCATTTTTAAAGAAAGGAACATATGATATACTAGTTAGCATCCTTACTTCAATGTCCGCAGAACAAACAACGATGATGCAGGGAGGGTTGGGTATAACTCATCGGCGAGCGGTGCTAATAAAAGTGCCCGATCGGATCGAGTTATACCAATCGACTCAACACTGGTTAAAATTACCATGAATCAGAATCTATGTAAATAATTTTCGCAATCACATCCGTTTGCTACATTCGAAATCCATATCAAATGATAGGAAGTCAAGAATGCAGCAAAGAGAAGCGACCTCAAAAAGAGGATCCCCCGACGACACAAGCCATTAGTGCAGCGGCAAGGTCATCGCGTCCAAGGGGTGCAAGCAGAGCCCAAGGAGCTGGGGCGGCAAAAATAAGATAACCAGAAATGGAGGCGGTGCCTCCATAATAGTGGTTAAACTATTAAGAACAGATACTACACTTGATCTAAGCCAAAAGGCCAGAGTGGTAAAGATCCGGTTTTGCTAGCGCGAGGTTTATATAGGGCGAATGCGCGCACGGGCCATTGATGGGTGATGCGGTGATAGCCGCACTATGGAGAATGCCGGGCGCGCGGCCTTGAAGTCAAATTGGCGTCCAAACGATCCAACCAAATACCCCTGGCGCATCGAGGGCACGGTCCTGCTTAGAGCTTTCGATTGTCTCCATCTTCCCCGACGCATGTTAATGACCAGTCGTCTTGCACAGGCTCTTCAAATAGAACAAAAAGCAAATATTTTATGTAAGTAATAGTAAGTAATACTCATGAGTTCATACGAGTACGCGTCCACGTATATTCCTCATGACATTGTCAGATATTATCTCAGTGATTTCTCCAATACGAACGTTCGAACGTCCACAACGCATTTAGACAACATTTAGATTGAAGGGTTCCACTGACGCCGTACGAACCCATTGATGCTGACATCCTGCCAGCGACTCATCTTTCAAGACGATAATAGCCTTGAATGGCGACTTGGAAGTGAACATTCTCTTGCTCTCAGCTTCTAGCGTGCTGCATTGTTGCGTCCGATTTACGCCACACCAGGATACTTATCGACGGCCGCCCGCTTTCTCGCCGAGTTTGGGCGGGAGATAGGGACATGCAACTCACAATATACATGTTATTTCTACTTCTTACTTCTAGTTTGTTATCCTCGGCTTTTCAGTAGGTCCACATAGAGGAGTATATGAGAGAGATGAGCGCCTAACGCGGCCACTACCGTCCTAGTAACATGCCTCGGCTATCAAACGAAAGTCCAGATAAGGTATCACATCAACGCACATCACCGGCGCTTGAAGCATTTATAGATCTAGATGCCAGAAGGCCCCTGTAACCTCGCAGTTCTGACCTCCGCTAGTCGCAGCACCATCTCATTCCTATAGCGGAGAAAGAAATCAGCACTCAGTCTCGGTTAGAAGCTAGTGACGTTTACCCTGCTCTCCTCCCAGAGTCTGCAGAAGCTTCATTGAAACTCCCAAGCTAAGAAGGCGAGGCCCAAAGAGCTGTTCAGCATCGTTAATCAATACATGCTTTAGTATAATTGCCTTTCATCTTTACAAAGCTAGACCGTGTAGATAATATGATTCTATAGCATCATCCTCCGTTGTCTGTGTCTGTCTCCCACTGACCTGGCTTCGCCAGCTTCGATTTATGCTCCCTTTTCACGCCGGCATCTAGAAAACTCCGGTATATTATTCATGTAATCTATAAGCATGATATTCCTATTCATGAGCACACTTATTTCACACCGTGAAAACTGTGCAACTGTGATATATCATATATCGGTAGCAAATGAGCTTTGAGCCGTTTGTCACTCGGACTGGTCATGCATCCTGATGTGAACGAGTAAACGCACCGAGATCCTTGCTATGATGATCCACTTGTTCACGCCCACCTTGAACTATACGAGATTGTGTAGTGGTGCGAGCTTAAATCACAATCAAATTTGAGCCCACATCCCCAGCTCCTCGGCATATATGTTATATACAGATTTGTGTGCCCACTCTATCGCAGTTGACGATTAGCTATATGTAGCTTACTTACCTGAGGGTTCAGAATCTCTAGACATGTCGCCAAAATAGACTGCACACCTTCTATCTTATCACCGCAGAGCGGATATGCCACGGATATTGAGCCCGTGCAAAGGACAGTTTGACATATTCGACAGACATCGAGCGCCGGCGCGTGTACGTGAATCATGGCGCCTTGCGCAGCGGGGTCACAGCAGCCGCTTAGCCATCCGGCTGCCGTTCGTTCCTGGAGAGACGGTGTAATGCATTGATGCTGTTTTGTCTTCGATGAAGTCGGACAGAGGGTAATAATGCGAAAGGCTGGTAGAGTATTTAGACAAGTAAATTTTTCCCTTCGGCTGGGGTGTCTTGAAAAACTCTTCAGAACAAGTGTAATGCGTCAAACAGCCCACAGACACGGAAGTCAAGAGTGGAAGGCGACAAATAAAAAAGAGCGGAAAGGCATGTCACGCACGAGGCTTGACAGCAGGCAACTCATGGAAAATTAGCTCCAGAGAGAGCGAGGATGTACCGGCCGCAGGTGAGTGACACGTTGTAACAGCGCGCACACTACCCCAGTGGCGCTTTGGACGGCGCGTCTCGATAATGTTTTCATCGCCTCCGTCGCAGTCGCTGGTAACAAAATCTAAGGCGTTTCATCCCCGAAAACCGCACAGGCTCACGCATATCCTGCGCGCGGCGTAGTGTGTGGCGCATCCAACTGAAGCGTAACGGTACATCCGCTCATCGGAGATTTGGACTTTTCAGCGCAGTTCCTCAGAAAGCATGAGTGAGAACAGGTCGGATTGGCGGAACCACCGGGATATTTTCCGGCTCCGCTTGGCCACACCGCTCTCTGCGCATACAACGTAGGCCTCTTGAGCGACGCCTTCGGGGAGGGGGACGATTGTGGCCGGATCCCTGAGGACGAGTGTCACCTGCGACTGTGCATCGGACTCCTCGGACTGCGAGTTCACGTTCAAGATCAGTATCCCGTTCGCGCATTGCCGCACATGTACTTAGAGATTCCCCTTTGCTTCTGTAACTCCGAAAAAACTGACGCGGCGCGGGGATGGTTGTTGGACATTGACGCGCTGCCGTCGTGCTTCAAGTCAGAACGCAGATGCCTATTATAGTTACTGATGCCATACAAATGGCCCGCTATCATATCTTTAGTCTCCATAATGACTTTAAACTTACAGAAATACATAGTGCGTTTGTGGCGGGAAATCTCCATCCAGTTGATTCAGCTTGAAAGTTTGCGACAGAGATTGAGTTGACTCGGAGAGTCGGAGAGTACTGGCTGCGTTTCAACGCGCGAAAGCGCCAAAGTCTCACGATTATCACGCTTAACTCCGAGTCGGAACTGTCAGTGCTTAGGCTGAAGTAAGTCTACGCCTACTAACGCCTACATAAATTGTAATGAGACTCAATTCGACTATCTACTATGAAACGATGTGACCATCGCGTCTAGCGATTTTCGACGCAGGGTAAGTACCATGCAAACTTTACTCGTAAGCTCGTCTCCAACTTCCTCAACAATCAATTGTTCTGTGATGCAAGCAAGCTTGAATGATATCCATTTTACGCAGAGTGCGGAAAAGATGGCGCGGAAAAGCGGTGAGAGACTTACGCTGGTCATGCGGAATGCCCGGAGTCGTCAAGCGTCAAGTAGCTATAAAAGACAAGTGTCTATTCTTAGGTCTATCAAGTGCAGCACCGGCG
Organism: Hypholoma sublateritium FD-334 SS-4; assembly: GCA_000827495.1. Lineage (NCBI taxonomy): Eukaryota > Fungi > Basidiomycota > Agaricomycetes > Agaricales > Strophariaceae > Hypholoma > Hypholoma sublateritium. The sequence continues at coordinate 366,222 of KN817527.1, read as the reverse complement.
GCGGCGGCACAGCGAAGTTATAGTATATATGTACATGGAGTTGCGAATTTAATATAAGGGCATGAGGTATAGGAGGGTATAGGATTGGTAACATTGGTGCAAAGATTGATGTTCACATGCGGTATGTGGGCGATGGCAACGTTGGTCACGGTAATCAAGGGGACAAGGGGATATGCAGCATGTAGGGTGTGTTTGTCATCTGTCGATCCCTTGGCCACCGGAATATTCATTGCGCCCATTCCTCACGTCGGCCTAGCATGTCGGATGCCCGATGGACAGTTCCACGGATGCAGGAGTTGCATCTGTGATGTCGCTGGGTTCGGAAGTGGAAAGCGGCGACTGTGCCCCGCTCGCAGGCCGCGAGTCGGTCGCGGAGGAGCTGGGCGACTGCCTGCGGTGCGTTTCCGCATCTATCTTGGCGTCCGTGTTGTCCTTACTGATGCGCTGCTTGCGGCTGTGCGCTTCTCGGGAAACAGGAGGTGGCTTCAGCATCGCGCCAAAGCCGGGGAAAAAGCTGTCAAGCCAATCGTCCATCCCTCCGGGGGTGTTGAAATTTGGCGCGTCCAGCGGGAGACCCAGGGGGTTTGGCTCGCACGCTATCTCCCGGGCGCTAGGCGTCTTGGTTGATGAAACGCGCGGAGTGCTGATGTGAAGTGGTGGACCAAGACGCACTCGAGGCACGTTCAACGGAATTGATGGCACTGCCACGGACTCGGTGGATGCTCCTTCAGCCGTGCGACTGCCCCGGTCTACAATAGTGCGTGTTAATATTTATTTACCGTGAAGAACAAGAAAAAGTGGAACTTACGCGACTTAACATGACGACGAAGTTGCTGCCTGCGCACGAAAGATAACTGACAGGTCGGGCATGCGTAAGATTTATCCATCTCTGACTGAGAGTGAGGACTGAAAGCGAGGACTGGAAGTGGGGAATTGTTTGTTTTGATAAACTTATATTTTGTCGCGGCTGGGACTTTATACCTGGCCTGGTGTCACAAATGCCGTGGTCGTCTCCAGCTGCAAGCGCGGAAAGCCGAACATTACGGCGTGCCAGGTACTGCTGCTCAGGCCGATACGGTGGTCGGAAGGCGATGATGTGAATTCCACCCGAAGCGATGCGCTGAAAGCGAAGATCCGTAGATCCCGTAGGATTCCCAATGTTGTGCAACTTTGTGTTGTCCGATGCCGTGGGAGGGTTCATGGATCAAGCGCAATTGCGACGGAGCTGGGCTTGAGATGGGCGCTAAAGTTGACCGTTGGTTGGCGCCGAGTGCGCCACCGACGGAGTGGCGGACGTACATATGTCAAAAAACCAGTTAAAAAGGAGAAAGCAAGAGGCCGCGGCCGGCCGGTGCGCCTCGCGTCGCGTATTTGGGCTTGCTTGGAATCTGCCTTTAATTGCACAGCCACAGGGCGACGCGTCGCTCAGCAGGCGCCTCGTCTTCCTCCTTAATCTCCTTCTCCGCCGTTCCCAATGTCTCTACCAACGCCACCGAAGCTCGTGCTCGACAATTTCATCTCCACAGCACTGGCAGCTACTCCAGCAGTGCTACATCCGTTCTTCGAATCATTCAAATCGCTCTATACACGCAAGTGCGTCATTCTGTCCGCGGGCCATATACCCTGCTAATGAAAGGGGTTGATAGACTATGGCATCAGCTCACGAAAAAGTTGTTTGAATTTTACGATCACCCACAAGCTCTTCCATTTCGCGTCGATGTCTTCGAGCGGTTCGTGCGCGACTTCGAGACCAAGCTCAATCAGCTGCGTCTCGCAGAGCTCGGCGTAAAAGTAGCAAAAGATATCGACAGTATGTCTATCGATATCATCATAGATCTGCGTTACTTACCTCCCTATCCGTTTGCCAGACCCACAATTCCACCTTGCCTTCCTGACATCATTGCTATCGCGGATAGACACCGCGAAAGCACCGGAGGCACATGTCCTCCTCCTCGCCTCGATCGCACACGCTAAGTTGCTGTATGGCGACCTCGAGGGCACAAAATCCGACATGGACGCTGCCCAGAAAATCCTGGACACGCTAGAGACCGTGGAGAGCACGGTAAACGGCGCCTATTATGGCGTCGCCGCGGACTACTACAAGGCCAAGGCCGAATACGCGCCATACTATCGGAACTCGCTACTATACCTCGCCTGCGTGGACATAGAGACAGGAATGTCGGCGGAGGAACGCCTCGCACGAGCCCACGACCTCAGCATCTCCGCCTTCCTCGGCGACACGATCTACAACTTTGGCGAGCTGGTAAGCGTGCCCCGTCCCTCCGCCGATGATCCAGTCTGACCCCCGCAGCTCATGCACCCCATCCTCGACTCACTGACCGGCACCCAACACGAGTGGCTGAAGCGGCTGCTGTTCACGTTTAACGAGGGCAACATCGGCAAGTTCGAGGCGCTCGCGCCGCTTTTCCCGAAGGAGCCGATCCTGCAGGACAACTACCCGTTCCTGCGCCAGAAGATCTGCCTCATGGCGCTTATCGAGTCTGTGTTCAAGCGCGACGCAAACAACCGCACGATGTCGTTCCAGACGATTGCGGAGGAGACGCGGCTCCCCGCCAACGAGGTCGAGCACCTCGTGATGAAGGCGCTAAGCCTGAAGCTCATCAAGGGCTCGCTGGATCAGGTCGAGGAGAAGGCGGTCATCACCTGGGTACAGCCCCGCGTTCTGTCGCGGGAACAGATTGGGACCCTTGCGACGCGATTGGAGCAGTGGGTTGACAAACTGACTAAGATGGAAGAGAGGCTAGCACCCGAGGTGCAGCTGGCACAAGCTTGATTGCTGTTGTTCTTGTTTTCTGTACCATGGAATATAAACTGTACGTCACAAAACATGATAACGTTGGCATAACCGCAGGAATGCGAATATTTTGATCTCGTTCAAATATTTCGAGGCCAGCGCAGGGGAGTGGGGATTTCCTAGTAATACAACGAAGGAAGCATTATCAATACATGTTGTTCTAGTCTATGCAAGAGAATATGTGAGTGTAATTGACGCGAATGAACTTTTTACTCAAGAGAAGCAGAGGCTATGAGGTCCTCATCAGATACGAGAGATCTGGCAGTCGTCTCGACTGGAGGCACGCCGAGCGACTCAAGAGCGCGATTGGCGAGTTTGATACCCTCGTCCAGACCCATCGCTTTGGATTGCTCCAAGCTCTCGCTGAGAAGCTGTCGTGCGCGGTTCTTGTCCCCCGAAAGCTATACCAGCACAACCTCGTCAGCACATTGCGCCGTGTACGTGATGGAGAGCCAGACATACCTCCCGTACCACCGCCAGGTTGTAGAGGAGCACCGCATAGGCCTCTTCGCACGCCTCGCATTTCTTGGATACCTTCTCTCGCATTGTGGTTGCGAGCTCGAGGCCTTTGTTCGCCCACGCCTCGGCTTGAACGAGTGCTTCCGCAGGTTCCCCGTCCCTGATCTGGTAGCGCACAATCATCTCAGAGATGTTACCCATGAGTGCAGCGCCGCGACAGTAGTCCTCGGCGTTGGTCACCGCAGGCGGCGTTGGAATGAGGATCGAAATTGCTTGTAGGTACAGGGGGAGGGCGTATCTAGTCGATGGTCAGAAACAAGTCCACTATTAAGGGCGTGTCAACATACGTCGGGTTGCCAGTTCGTGCATAGAAGCTGCCGAGGGCTTCAAAAGGCGCTGCAATATTGTGCTGATAGAACATGACTGGTAACCCGAGCTGCTTGATCAATGCTCGGGTGTGCTTGGAGTTCTTCTCCGGCGGAACGGACAGGGCCCCAAGCGGCGGCGGCGCGTTGAGCAGGCGCAGGAGCGCCTCGACCGACACGACGAGCCATTTTTCCTCCTCCTTGGGCATGCTCAACTTGTTTGCGAGCTCGCCGAGGCGGTACGCGAGCGCGACGGTGCGGTAGCTCTCCGGGCCACTGAGCGACGCCTGCAGCGTGTCGAGGTCGGCGTTCGTGTTCTTCGCGATGACAGGCCCGAGGTGCGCGGTGCGGATATACTGCAGCACGTCCTGGTACATCTCGAATGCGCGCACTAGCTGCCCCGCCTCCTCGAGCGTGCCCGCGAGCGCTATTCCGATGCCCGAGATCTTGAGCAGCGCCTGCTCGTTGAACGCATCGCGCGGCATGGCGCGCGCTTCGTTCCACGCGCTGGGCGCAGGTCAGACAGCACCGGGGAGACGGGGTGCGTGCGAGACATACCGCGTCATGTACTGTATCGCGATCTCGAAGTCGCCCTTGCGCTTCGCACGCAGGCCGTTGCGCAGGTCCTGGCGCACCGCGGCGGGCCACATCGTCATCATCTCGTACAGCCCGTACCTGCATAGCTGTGACGTGAGCGCGCTTGGCCCGGGGAGAGGCTATGTCTTACAGTCCGTACGCTACCAGCCCGCCGCCGACCGCCAGCAGGCCCATGAGGTACGGCGACAAGCGCCTGCTCTCTGGCTGGATGAAATCTGGGTCTGCGAAGCTCGGAGGCGGCACCGCGCCCGTGTCGAGCGTGGGCTGCTCTGGCGCCTGTGCATATGGGTTGTTGGCTTTCTCCGACTGCTTTTGGTCCCAAAACGAGCGCGCTGTCGTGCGCGAGAGCGCCGGGAGTGCTGCGCCTATTCGTGTCGTCGGCGATAATTTCCTGCTGATCCTTGCTATGTTCCGTGCTGCTAGCATTGTCGTAGGGGAGTAATCACAAAATATAGTAAGAAACAGTCGGATATGAGATTCCCCGTAGATCTGGATCTGTTTGGAACACTGGTTCAGATGTTAGACTCCTCCGAGCGCATAGTAAACCGAACCTAAAGCTCGAGCTCAAGGTTGGCTCAAGGCCTATGGCTCTAACTGACTAGCTCCCCGCACTCCCAGATTGTCTTTGGCCGTTGATAGATTGAAAAAATGTAGCCAGCTTAGGGCATAAGTACAAAGCACTGCCAGTGGGTGGCGAATTTTGGAGAGTGTGAGCTTCTATGATGTACGTCACCGAACGGCATCGGAGAATGGATGCCACGTGCCTCTTAGCCCCGGAATCTGCGGGCCGCGTGCGCTCCGACATTCCTTCTTGGTTGCGACAGAAGGTAAACAGAAGGCTGCTTTTTTCGCACCTCAGATCAGCTTCATATAACTATATATTGCGAGTCTGATAACGAATAGTCGTGAAATTTTTACTATAATTGATACATCCATAATAATTTACCGGTTATTTTCACGCCTGCTAAGTATAGGGCAGCTGTGACTACCCCCGGTCGCTGTTCACTATGTACATCCTATCCCAATTCCCAGCGCTTCCCTGCGTGAGGCAGCGCCCTATCGTACGCGTAGATTAGAAGATATTCGCGATATAATCTGTGGCCGCTACAAGCTCTCGCCTGAAGCAGAGCGCGCCATCAATATGGTACATCTAATTCAATCTTCTTCACGGCCAACGCTCCATGGTGGTGCCCGCTTTTGGTACGCTTATACAAAAAAGAATATTGCATATAGAATACTTTGCTCCTTTAATCTACTCTCCCCAGCACAATTCCAACACAATTCAGTAATGTCCGACTTCAATGGAGTTAAACGTTGAACGTTGAACGTTTATAAACAATCATGCTATTTATCAGCTCCATTGTGCTGAATATTTCTATTCTCAACGTTGGGTATCTGTTGGTGTTTATGAACGGCCCCCGAAATGCTATATATCGAAAATCAGCCCAATGCAAATCCGTGCTCAGCTATTCTTATATTCTAATTTGGTAACTGGACTTATAAACTTGGCTGACTTCCTCGCGAAAAATACAAGCGAGTAGTCTGGAATGACGGCACATGATGCATGATATTTGTATACAATGATAGTCTCCACAACTATCATGTTAGGACTGTATGTATCACACGATTCACGAGACACATTTCTGCGTAGTACTACGTGATTCTCCAGCTCAGCTGAATATACTGATACAAATTATGTCTGTAACAGTAACAATATGCAACCTCAACGAAAGCCCTTGATCCGTCGATGGTTTATCACGTTCCGTATGCATCGTTGGCTGACTACCCATTTGCATTTTATCTTCACTTTCTTTGGAGTGCCGCCGCAGGATTTCGGAGCCTGGAAGGCAAGTCAAGGCATCAGATAATATAATCCGAATGTACCTACCGCCCGTACCAGTTCAAGCATTGAGTCCAATCCCAATTGAAGCAGTGCCTGGCGTTGCGCAGAAGCCGTTCTGCAAGGCGGTCCCACAAGTGTCAAATACGTGGCAAGAGCCGCTGCAGAATGTCTCGTCGCAAAACGAGACTTGGCCGGTGGCAAATAGGCAGGTGGTCCCAGGAGCGTTGATGCATGCAGTACCGGCAGTGATCGTCGTGCATGGCGGGGAGCAAGCCGCTGCCGGGGTGTCCGAGCTGTTGCTGCAGAATGTCACCGTCACCATGTCCGCGGTGTCGCGCTGGTGGAGAGGATTTCGGCGGGCGGCGAAGGGATCACCGAGTAAGGTAATTTTGGTGGGATCCTGGGCATCCACCCAGGTCTTCATCTCGGCTAGGGTGACTATGCCAGCTGCGCGCGTGTTCTGCATTCAAGTAAGATGCATTAAGAATACATAGAATGTAAATTTAATGACACTCACCAGAGGGGCGGGTGTGGAACGGACGGCGAGAAAGGGAGCTCCAATAGCCAACACAAGTAATAAAATGAATTGCATGTTGGAAGGCGCTCAATGCACCGTTCACTATGAGAGGTAAGACGATTCTGGCTGATTCTGAGGTAAATTGAGGCGCCGATATCCCGATTTCTGAGAGCTCAGAGGACGATACTAGGTGTAAGAGGAAGAAGCAGTGCCTGGAAGTCCAGCGAAGAAAGCTAATATTAATTGAAAGGCCGGAACAAGGAATTGACCGTTGAAGGCATTACACAGCCACTTTTGAACATCTGACGCATTATTTCTGTCGTCTTGCAAGATGCCAAACGACGGCCGCTTCCTGCATGGCCAAATCCAAGTTCCCGGGACCGGGAAATAAATAAAATTCACCGATTTTTCTCTCAGAAATTATACAAAAGACCATGGATACTTCTTCTGACTGCTGCGCGACGAGCGGCGATACTTATCATCAAATCACCTTGCAACGGGCGCTGCGCCTGTTCGGCCATGAAAAGATCAGATATGTGATGCCATCGATGACGGGAATGGAGTTGCGATGACGAACGGCGCCCATCTTACATCCAACTTTAAGTTATGGAGTAGATCAAGAGCAACTGTGAATATAATTTATGGGCTGAATTACAGCATTTATGTTATAAGCTACTTAATGCAAAGCTAATGAACGGGTTCAGTGTTCGCGTTCGCACATACAATAGCGCGTTCTCGAGCGTGATGCCGATTCTCGAAATGATCTCGCGGAGAAGCCTTGCGTATCGATTCCGCAACGGCAGGGCGTGCGCGTGCTCCTTCGCGTGTGCCGCTTGTCTGCGGTGATTGCGGTCCGCTCCATCCCTTACGTAATATGCACAGCTCCGTGCAAGTCGACGTCTACAGTTTGACTTTGGTTTGACTCGGACTTCAACCAAACTTGACCGTGACTGCCACCGAACTTGAACGCAATTGAGACGCAACTACGGGGTCCAACGTGCAACAAAATGGACGAGAAATTTCTATGACCCGCCTTCCGAAATCTTTGGGTAGAGGTGCATAGGTATGTGGAATCGACAAGGAATCAATATCAATGTTGAATCAATGCGGAATACTTACGGGAAGATTCATTTCCCCAGCAACTTGAAGGCTCTGAACTACGCCTCTTTTGGAGGGCCGGGTTTCTCGAACCGTGAATGAGAGCACAGCATTGTCTGGAAACTCTTACTCGACGATTCTGTACATGAAACTGAGATCAAGTCGCGTGTTCAACCACAGCTGACTATATCAGCGCGACGCCAGATGTCACATAGAAGACTGTCCAACCAAAAATATTCCTGGACTCTCACAACCCCTGTGGCTATAAAAGTGTTCTGCTTCTCAAAACAACCTGTCTGTGTGTCCTTCAAAAATGCGCTGGGCTACCCTTTTGACGTGTTCGCTTACTTTTGCACACAGGACATTTGCGAATTATCCTGCTCCCCAAGTTGTCACCGGTAACACAGCTGTCCACGATCCGACCATCTGCCAAGACCGTAATGGCACGTACTTCGTTTTCTGTATGTCGTTCGACGTCCGATTCGTCGAAGACAGCATGATATAACACTCTACAGGTACCGGAACCGGGATCGAAATTCGAACCTCACAGGATCGCAAGAATTGGACCTTCATCGGGACTATGTGGCCGGACGGTGCCCCGTGGACTGACCCATTCACCCTCACTTCCAACGGGTAAGTGGTGATCAGGACGGCTTTCTATCTTACCTGCTCATGGATAATATAGCGTTCTATGGGCTCCGGATTGCACGTACATTGACGGTCAATTTATTGTAAGGATCTCAGCTCGTACGTCTCTCTTAGTTACTGATAGATCATAATACACCACGGGCGCTAGATCTACTACGCCGCATCAAGCTTTGGATCACAAAATGTATGAGCTCATCATGCACGGTATGATTATATCAGGAGGCCTAACATAACTGCCCCCAGTCCGCAATATTTCTTGCCAAATCGAAGACTGGGCATCCTGGTACGCACATCAATATGTCACTACAAGTACGAGAACTTGATTAAGCTTCAGGAAGCTTCACGCATGAAGGCCTAGTCGCCCAAAGCTCAACTTTACTTGATTATAACGTAGGTTGACATGATCGTGCGACTGAGTTGACTATTCAACGTTCCATGCGTATGTCCCCGAAGGCCATTGACCCCAAGTGAGATTCATTTGCAATGTACTCAATGAAAATGCTCGCAGGCTGACGTCGTACATTATTAGCCTGATAATTAGTCGGTCTTTGTTGATTATTTCATTGATGTGCACTGCTGAGCGCTTTGTTAAACAGCGGGAAATTCATGGCGCCTTTCCCTCGGCAGTTTTTGGACAGGCATCAAGGAGTTCGACGTCGACCCCCTCACGGGGCTCCTTCTTCAAGGGAACGCCACCTCGCCCACCTCGGTCTCAGAGCGATTTGTGAACAGCAACTCCATTGAGGCCAGCGTTATCTTCCAGCACAAGTCGTTTTACTATCTGTTCTCGTCCTGGGACTTCTGCTGCCGCGGCGTCAACAGCACGTACAACATCCGCGTAGGGAGATCCCTCACGTATGTCATTTTCATCTGATTACCTTGTTTACAGAAGAATCCTTATCAATCATTGTTGTTTAGGCCCTCGGGCGGTTTTGTAGATCAAGACAATATTGGTCTGATCAACGGCGGAGGGTCGCTTCTACTTGGGACACATGACAGCGTATGTATCTTATAACTTTTCGACTCGCGATTGAGCAGCTTAATAAACATGTTTTATCAGATCATCGGACCGGGAGGGCAGGATTTGCTCGAAGATGAAGGTGGCGTGATTATGGTCTACCGTGAGTTAGCTCTAAATGATCAATTTTGGTCAACACTGTCTCATTGATCGTTCGCAGACTACTACACCCCCAGTGGCAGCTTCGTGAGCCCCTTTCCTTGCGCTGACTTACTCATCTGATGATGTATATGCAATTTCTTCAGCTTGGTATTAATCGGCTGGATTTCTCTACTGGCTGGCCTGTAAGTAAAATTGTCCCCAGGACCCGATTATGTCTCGGAAAAAATCTGACAGTATATGCCTCAGGTCGTCATCCCTACATAGATGTCTAGTAGTAAGGATTTGGGTGTGATGAGAAGAAATTTACGTATCCTTTCACCGTCGCTTATTTAATTCTCACGCTCGCAACAAGTGCCGACAGTGGCTTGTACATCTTTCTTCCGTCCCGCATCTCAACCTATCCCAACTTTGCTCTTCCATACTCGCTATACGGAAGAATTCGTCTGCGTCTATGCATTTCGTAGATCTTCCCTTTGATATTCTGGTGTGCATTCTCTCGGAGCTTAATACAGCTGCGACGTGGCAGATTCGAGGGCTCCGCAACCTGGTCCGCTCCGTCAAGAATTCCAAGGAAGAGGACCTTGTTGACATCGTCGCTAAATTTGGCCCTCTTTGTTCTGTGGGGATTGAATGCACTACTAACAACGCCAGCCCGGATAGCTGGGTCTGGCGTGCGTCAGTCATGCACACCAGTCTTCGCGCGTCGTTGCACACTCTCCACACGCTTATATTCTGTGTGTCCCTAGAGTTCATATCAGTGTTCCTGCCGCCCCCCACACTCGTGTTCCCCAATATCCGGACACTGGTGATCAAGCTGTTCACCATTCCCGTTACCGCGGCTATAGGGGGGCACCCCAGTATGAACCCGCTGGTGTTGAGCGCCTTTGAGACTCATATCAAACCCTTTATCGCACGGCATTCGCGGTCGCTCTGCAGCCTTGATCTCACGTCGCCGAAAAGAGAGCTGTCCAAAATACTCATGAGACACTCACTTCGGATAGATAATTACACAGTCGACATCGCGCTCGTGCTGCGCGCTATACCGCCCATTGATCATCTGGCTGCAATCTCCTTCATCGTCCTCAACACCATACCCGCAAACGAGCTGCCACACATTGCCAAGTTTCTCGGCGCACACGCTGGCACGTTACGCACGCTCAACATAAGCTTCAGCGGGACCTACTGGTCCCCCGCCGAGATTGCATGCACTACTCGCCTCCTCGCCTCCATCCGCCTCCCCCAGCTTGAAGAATTATCTATTGACTGTGGACGCTACTCATGTGCACCCGACGCAGTGCTCGAAACGGCCATCTTGGAATGCATTCGTTGCCACCCCGCGCTGAAGTCTCTGAGCCTATTGGGAGTCACACAAAGCCCAGCAGGGGTGGACCAACTTCTTGACCCTGTAGCGGGGTGCTTCAGACAGGGCGTGCATCTGCACCGTCTGCGGCTCAATTTAGAGGAACTCACGCCATCTGTTCTGCGCATGTTCGCCAATAACCTGCCGAACCTCCACGAACTAGAACTTCGTACGCTTCGGTGGCGGCGGCGCACGGGGTGCATTGGCGTACACAGGGACCGTGTTTACGGAGAAGAGTACGAGGTACGCCGTGTTCATATTTGGGCATGCGATTGAAATACGAACACTCACATTCCCTTCACACATTTGTACGCGCATTTTCATCAGTTTGCTGTTGCGGTGAGCCGCCACCGCTATCCGAACTGGCGGCTCCGGCATCTATTTCTGACATACGGAAGCGGGATAACAAAATACTGCGCCGTAGCGGTAATGACGGCACTCCCGGCACTACATACGTTGAATGGGCTGGGAAGGACACAGTTCCTTGAAGAGGCACAGGAGAATATCACAGGCTACCAGGCAGAGTGTCTACCTTGGGATCTACAACGTTCTGTGACTTAATATACGACCTTTGTCTTGCCAGATGTCGATTCCGATTAGATGTCGAATGCATAGATAACTCTTTTATGCCTAAATGAAGTGTTAAAGCCTAGAACATGTAAGGATTGGCCCCGGTGCAATCAACTAGCAGCATCATCCCAACGTCTGTGTACTCATTGAGGAAAATCCTGCATCCGACTTGCATCCAGCGCGGTTTTATTTACTTTCAAAACAATTGTGTCATGAGTCCATTATGAGCGCATGTGAGATCCGCTCCCAGTTCGCAGTTGGTGCGCAGTGCAAAAAAAAGCACAACTGGAAGAGACCGTACCAGAAGATCGACTCGGAGCCATCGCGTCTGCAGCGCATCAGCCTCAGCGTCCGCTCGTCAGACGGTATCTCTCGTTGGATCATGGATGAACATGCGCCATGAAAGTTGCGGCAGACAGAAAACCGTCCCAGAATATATTCGAAAACCAGATTTTGAACGGACAATAATGTGGAAAGTAGGTATAAAAATTCTGGCGTTGGATCTAAGAGCCAGAGACTTTAATAACAAGCTTCACCCCCTCCATTTTATCTAGAACAGCAAACAACTTGCGCATATATGGCTCGCATGTCTCTTGAAATATGCTTGGGTCATAATCATTAGCTACAAAGAAAAGGAAGCGAATATCGAATGTTATAGTTGCCTGGGTACCTGTCAATGAGCACCTATTCTCGAGCCATTGAACCAGAGACGAATGATAGATCCGAGAGTATACATCGTCAATACCATCGCAAATGGTCTCCTGAAGGTAGTGATATCTGTGAAAAACTCGTATCTTGAGGTCGAGTACAGGGGGAGGGACGGATGGTAATAGATGAAGCATGCCTAGAAAAAATGGTTGGAAGGAGTCGTCGAGAACGGGTGGCCGTGTGTGTTCTGTATGGTGGTATAAATATGATTGATTGTATTCCCTCTGAATACGAAGACATTGCAACACATTGGATTGGATGTAGTCCACTGTGGCGAATGGAACATCGAGATCTGTTTAGATACCGATATAAGTCTCGCCGCAGGCTACCTGATGTGATATTTCGGAAGAGATCTCACATTCGTGAACAATGACTTCTAGCGTCGTCGCAGCTTTCCCGATTCTGGACAACCCTCCGTATTCTTCTTGATCACGAAGCCAGTACTTGACTTGAGCTATTGGCGCAGTGTGTTCATTTTCACGCCCGTAGTAGCACGCAGGTACAAAGGACAATGCTTCCTGGACTTCCAGGGTTACAACGCTCGGTAGCGGTGGACAGCGGCCCGGGATTTCTGAGGCGGTGAAGTGGGCATGGTTGATGTGCAACCTTTTAATGGCGGAAGAGGAAAAAAGGCTGTTTGGCACATTCCAGATCTTTTCCAGGCAAATTGTCATAGAGTATTGGTTACAGCATGATTCGTGCACAGCGGCGATGGTTTCAATACCCAGAGTGTCGAAAGAAAGGCCGGTGATATTGTATAGGCCGTTACTAGGGCCGTTATGGGGATAGTGGCAATGCCTGGCGGTACAGATAGTCAGCGAGCGGGGAGGTGGGTCGGATGAAGCGTTCACATCTCCTTTGAAGACCGCCTTGAGGATATTTGCGATGATTCTGTCTCTGGGGTCGCTAGGCAGCGGTACTCTATTGTCTCGTCGCCCAAGCATGAGGAGAACGGATATGATATGTGGCGCAATCCCTTCTTGCTGTTTCCATGAATTCCAATTTTTTTTTTTTTTTTTTGGCCAACTTTTCCAGATGATCGGATGGTGTAGTGTGGATATATATTTCGAGAGCGGAAAAGCAGTGATGATTGACACGATGCCTGCAGCTACGAGAAGTAAGAGCAATGTTGGATAGAGTTGATTTGGGGCCGGAAAAACTAGTAGCAAGTGTGTCAATTATGCCATCCAGTATTTCAGTAGGGATATGAGGTTGGTGAGGTCGCAATGGATGCATTGGAAAGGGGAAGTTCAAGTGAATGCAGAAAGTAAGGTATCAAAATCATTTCACCTGACTCGGACCTGGCCCGTCGAGCGTGTGACAAATTGAATTGATCTGCTCTTAGCGCTTGCTCAGCGCGCAGCGCTCAACGAGAAACATGGGACTCATGTCCACACTCGTCCACGGGTAAGTAGCATTTAACTCTGGAAGCCAACACGGAAATATCAGACCAGTGCCTCGGTAAGTAGGATTTTCACATTTTCCTCCTTCATAACTTCCTTCACAGCTAGATAAAATCTAAATGTATGCCAGTAGACTGCCAGTAGACACACAAAATTAAATATAGCAGGAAACAAAGCAATCCCGATCAAAAAGATTGAAATGTATCTACCTCTTGGTGGATGGTGTGTATGTGTATATGTGGACTGTTTGAAACTGGGTTTTGAATATACACGGGTGCTTTGTGCGAGGCAGATATGCCCATCAACCGCAATAGACCTGCTTCCCCTCAACCTGTTCATAGCCGGCATAATTCACCTCCTGCGCATAATACGAGGTCTCATAAAGGAAAAGAAAGAGAGACGCACTCATGAGCGGAACAGGTAGCATCTGGTGCGTGCAATATTACTAATTCCTTTTACATACTTCGTAGACATGTTATTTGTCGATCTTACTGGACATTGTGGGACGGCTGCGGCGCTATGCAATAACGACGCTCGCTACGCCTTGACAAGTGACTCCAGCCTCCAAATCCGCTCGCGCAACGCCATGTTCGCGACGCTGAAGAGCAGGCTGAACGCGAGGGGCAGCAAGAGCGCGAACCAGGCGAGCCACGCGAATGCGATGAGCGCAGAGACCACGCGGCATGCAGTGGACCGCCTGCAGAAGTCCATCGCGGCTCATGGTTTCTGTGGAGCGTAGGTGGTGTTCGCGGCGGCGTATATATATGTCGAGGATAGGGTAGGAGAGAGAAGGGGGGGGGGAGCAGGGAAGAAAGAGGAATGGAGGAAGAGACGCACCGTGCTGAGCCACCTCGCCCACGGCAGCGGCGTGGCATTAACATTACGCCTTGCACAACTACACCCACAAAGACACTCGCGTGCGGCCTTTTCCGCTATGTGGAAGAGAAAGCTTAACGCGAGGAGGAGCGAGCGCGTGAGCTGCGTTGGCGCGCGTTGGCTGACTGGCTGCGCTGGCTCTCGCTTGCAGGCGCCATCTTCAGTCTTATGCAGAACGCCTCGCCGTACAAAATTTCGCTTGGTGCGGCGACCCGCGCTCAGTCAGGTGCGTGCCCTCCCTGAATACATTGTTTCAGTTATTTGTCACTTGCTTACTGACGGACGCGCGCGCCACGCTGTGCAAACGCTGGTGAGCGTGGTCGATCGGGCCGGCCGCGGCGAACTCACTGTCGCAAACCAGAACACCCAAGACACGCACAAGCTCACAAAAGTCCACAATCCCAGCGGTGACGCTCGAGTCTGTCTATCCACACATGCAACCACCGTGCGACGCTCGATTTGCGTGGGAGGACGAGTCGGAGGCGGCCTTGATCCACAATTCCAATGGGTCTGATATCAGCCTGTTCCGCAGCCGCTCAAAGACTCGAGATGAAAGAGCATTTCGTGTCGGTTTAACTCCGCATTTGCCGCGTGGAGAGAAAGTGGGCGGGGATGATCGAGGCCAAGTCCAATCGTAGATGCACCCGCCGTGCGCGTCTCTATTTGCAGGCAAGGGCGACTTGGAGGCGGCATGACGAGGAGCTGGCGGCGGGATACAGACGCGGAGACAGCCTACTGCTGGCAGATGCGCGGCGTATTTCATCACTCGAGCACACAGCGAAATATGAACTCAATAACTTGGACAGGCGGAGGTCACTGGGCAAAGAGCAAACAAATATTCTACAAGGTGAAATTGTGAATTATTCAAGAATGAATATATATAGACTCACGTAGATGTTGGGTGAAGGCTACATGGATGCTAGTTGAATCTGTTCCTTTTTCCCTCATCCGATCGCTGACAACCTCCGCCGCAGCCTTGTTCGCGATGTTGAAGATCAGGAACGAGGGAAACGAGAACGCAGGCCACGCGCGTCGCGAACGCAACTGACACGCGTTGAATTGCTGGTAGATTCGGGAGTCAGATGCGCCCCATGGTCTCTACAGAAGGCACGAGGGGTCACCTGTTGAGTGTATGGGCAGAGGTTGGTCGCGTTGGGGGAAAGGGGGGAAGGAATGGAAGGGAGGGAGGCCTGTTAGCCGGGGCGCGGTCGATGGGTAGAGCGACAGCGAGGACAAGGCGATGGTCGACGACGGCGAGGTCATATACACGGGCCGCTGGCGGAAGGCACGCATACCGACGAAGGAGGATAGAGGACCCGCCGGACAGCGGAGAATTTGCGCCCTATCAGCAACCCATCGGTGCTAAGTAAGTAACGGGGAAAGAGTCGGGACGCACGGGCCCCGCACTGCTCCGGGATCCCATCCGGCCGAGCCGGCAGTCCCGGAAAGTAAGTACCGCACTGGTGTATCAAGGGATCCTGCATCCAGCGCGGGTTTTTTGATATTAAAAAAATAATGCGGAAAGCAGATAGTACAACAATACGGGACTTGGATGGATTTAAAAGGCATAGATTTTGATGTTGAGCTTCACCCCTTTGATTCGACCCAGCGGAGCAAGTAGCTTGTGCATATATGGCTCGTAAATCTCTTGAAAAATGACCGGGTCGTAATCATTAGTTCTAATTTCGAATAAATCGAATTCGATAACGAGTGTTATATTCGCTTGGGTACCTGTAGATGAGCACATTTTCTCAAGCCATTCGACTAGAGAAAAATGATAGATTCGAGAGTAGACGTAGTCAAGACTATCGAAAATGGCGGTCGGAAGGTAGTAATATTTGAGTGAAACTTGTATCTTGAGGTCAATTTCAGGTGGAGGAACGGATGGCAATAGATGTAGCATCCCTAGAAAAAATGGTTGGAAGGGTTGGCCGAGAGTAGGTGTTTTTGTGCTTTCTGCATGGGACCATTGATCATATTTCCGCTGAATACGAAGACACTGTAACGCATTGGATTGGATGTAGTACACAGTGGCGAACGGAACATCTAGATCTGTTTGGATACCGGCATCAGACCCTCAGCCTACTTTATTTAATATTTCGGAAGAAATCTCACATTCGTCAACAATGACTTCTAGCATCGTCGCGGCTGTCCCGATTCTGGTCAATCCTCCGTATTCTTCTGGCTTACGTAGCCAGTACTTGGCTCGAGCAATTGGTTCCATGTGTTCATCTCCCCGTCCGTGGTAGCACGCAGGTACAAAGGACGGCGCTTCCTTGACTTCCAGGTATACAAGGCTCGGCAGCGGTGGCCCGTTTCCAGATATTTCTGATGCAGTGAAGTGAGCATGATTGATATGTAGGTTTTTAATGGCGGGAGCGGACACAAGACTGGTTGGAATATTCCACATTCTTTCCAGGCGAAGTGTCGTAACGTATTGGCTGCAGCGCGGGTCATGTAGAGCAGCAATGGTTTCATTACCTAGAGTGTCGAAAGAAAGGCCAGCGATATGGTATGGCCCGTTATTAGGATAGCGGTAATAGTCGGTGGTACATATAGTCAGCGAGCGGGGAGTCTGGTTGGAAGATTCGTTTCCACTCCCTTTGAACACCGCCTTGACGACATGGGCGATGATCTTATCTCTGGATTCACTGTGCGTAGGCACTCCGGAATCTCTTCGCCCCAGTATTAGGCGGACTGATCTGATATGTTGCGCAATCCCTTCTTGTTGTTCCCATAAATCCCAGCACAAGATCTTGGCCAAGTTCTCCAGACGGTCGGATGGCGTAGTGTGGATACATATTTCAAGTATGGAAAATCGATGATGATTGACACGGCGCCTGAAACCACGAGAAACAGAAGCAACGTTGGATAGTGCTGGTTTAGAATGAGGATCGCTAGTAGCAAGCTTGTCAATGATATCGTCAATTAATTCGGTAGGGACGTTTGACCGGCGAGACTGCATGGTATACGGGAGCAAGTTGTGAATGAGGCAATCAAGAAGTTGGGATGATAGGCCCCTCCGACATCGAGCGTGTGACGGATTAATGACAAATACAGAACAAAGGCCGCGTTGAACGTTAAAACGTTGAAGCTTGAAGATTGATGTGGCCGTGTACACTGCTGTAAACCAATTCGTCCATCATGCGCCCAACGTCACCGGTGACGTTGGGCGCCAGATGGACGACGAATTGACGCGAAACATCGAAACTTAATCAATAAGTGTAACCTGTGAGCACGAGGCGGCGAGTCCATTTTACGGCCTACTCATGAACCACCCGAGCCAAGCGAACACGACAAGCGCAGAAAGGACGCGGCATGCAGTGAACTGTCGGCAGAAGCCTAGCACGGGCCCATCGTTTCCGTGGAGCGGAGTCGCTGTTCATGGCAGCGCCTTTATATGTGGAGGGTATGGAAGGGAAGGAAGGGAAGGGAGAGGAGAAGGAGCGGAGAAGAAAGAGCCTAGAGGCAATAGAGGAAGAGACGTACGCGCTGGCGGGTCGCCGCGCGGGAAGTGCGTCGTGTACCCGAACAGTGCGGCGGCGAGGCAGAAGAACACGAAGTTCCAGAAAAACTGCACGGCGCGGGCTAGCCTTGGGATGGTGCGGTCCCGCACGGCCTTGAACGAAGCGCAGAACGAGGAAGGCAATTTCACGAACGCGGCATACAGGATCACTCCGATAACGGATACTCCTATGTGAGTCTAGAGCTTGAGCGACGAGAGAAAGTGAGGTTTGTGTGGGGGGGGAAGGCGGCAGCCGTCCACTGGGCACGCCGACGAATGCGCCGGAAGGGGAGGAGAGGAGAAGGGCAGGTGGAGAGAGTAAGGGTGCGGTAGACATGCAGCGTGCTAGACATAGATCAAGAAGTGTGGAAGGAAGGTAGGCTGGCAGTGCGCAGCGCAACGAGCGAAGGAGTGTATACACCGGAGTCGGCGGCGGCGTGACATTAGCATCATGCCTTACGCAACTACACTCGCTCCCACAAACCCACTCGCGCGCGGCATTGTTTACTACGCCGAAGAGAAATCTGAACACGAGGAGTTCCAGTGAGCGCGTGAGCTGCGTGTTTTGCGCGTTGGCTGATTGGTTGCATTTGCTCTCGGTGGTAGGCGCCATCTTCATCTTTATCCAGAACGCGTCGCCGGACAGGGCCTCGATCGGTGCGGCGAACGCGCTCAGCCAGGTGTGTGCCCTACCTGAATATATGGTTTCAGTTACTTACTTACTGACGGACGCACGTGCACTGTGCAGACATTGGTGAGGGTGGGCGATCGGGCTGGCCACGGCGATTCAGAACTCGCTGTTGATGGGGAATTCGAGCGGCATTTGGCCAAGTGAAATATATCGCGGTGAACGAACGACGTAAGGCAGAGGCACTACACCTATGCGCTGCATGGGGTGCGCCACCTATCTTCAGCGCGCACAGTAGCACCGCGTATGAATTTCATCGGCAATTAGAGTGCACAATGTGCGGAGCTCAGACTTCCTCTCCTCCTGTCACATGGGTCGTTCGAGCGCGAAAATTGGAGATCGGACAGTCGAAATCTCCCAGGTTGGCTTGACACTTTTACAATTCTCGTATCTCCGAAGAACTCGCACGCGGGTTCCAGTCGCCATATGTCAGCTAGCGCGGCGCCCTGTTCGCGATATTGAAGAGCAGGCCAAATGCGAGGAGGAGCGAGAGCGAGAGCGACGCGAGCGACGCGAAGGCAGCCAGAAGGGACGTTCAAGCCAGTGATCCAGACTCAGAGAACGAAGTTAGTCAGGTCCAGCGAGGAATGTCGAGTACATGGGGTGTCTCCAGTGCTTCCGTATCGAGAGGAACAAACGGGTGGCTCGGTGAAGGCTCTGGGCTGATAGACACTTTAGTTTGCAGGTTCGATCACGGCACATATCGGGGCATAGACGATAGCCTCGGTTACCGGTTACTCGATGAAGATACCGCAAAGTTGGCAAGAGGATGATGGAAGACAAGACGAAGATGTTGCGAAAACAAATGCATTTGAACGACTCGCGTCAAACTCACGCGGACCGGGAGCCGAGTTTTCGAAACACGTGGACGCGTATTTTTTCCCAACAATGCGCATGAGTGCGGCTGCCGGCATGGGCAGCGACGAGCGTTGGTGAGTAGTCTCCCCAAACCAGCCACCCTTAACTTTTTCAGCCTTTGTGAACTGCGGATATCCGTGTCGGGCGTCTGCTTTTTGATAGGGGGTGCTTAGGGGGTGCTCTTCAAGTTTTTCAAATTCCGGCGGCATCCCGCCATGTCACGTTTCTTCGGCTACGCGTCAATTAAACACCTTGCCTGCAACCGTCGAAATTTACTGCTGACGTGTTTTCTCATAGGGAAAACACGGTGAACCTGTAAGAATTTGCTTGCCTCACTTTATTTGGAAAATCTACATTATTGCTCTTGAAATTATGTGTATAAACAAAAATTACAATCACAGTTCCGTGTTCTCGCAAGTACGTAGTCCCAAAACACGGAAAAGATCACACCTTTCACGTTCAAATGTTCACCTTCACCGTGAATATGGCGTAGGTTAATAACTGTTGCTACGCAATGCCCCCTCTGACCTCAACCAAGCCTCGACCCACAAATAATACTGTGATAATACTGTCAACCAATGAAGTACTGACCTCTCACAGTTCAGAGCAGGCACGTCGTCGCTGCGTCACCTCATCATCACTGGCACGTCTTTGGGGGTGGCATTGGTGTGGAAGCAGTGGAGGTAATTACGCCGAGTCCCAAACGCAACCCAAACGTCAAGTTGTACACTCCGAGTCCAGTCGATCCTTTTGCGTATGCCTAACACGTCGAGCCCGAGGACGGCAAGATTGCCGCACTCTTCTTCTTCGTCGACCCCATCGTGAGACTTCTCAATGAAGGCACACTGGCGAAGGGAGGCGTCCTCTGGCGGCGCAGGTGAGTTAACGCCGAAGGCTAATGCCATTGAATCAAAGACGTCTACATCACATTTTCAGTAGGTAAACATGGTGAATAGACCGTGGTAGCCAATAAACCTGTAGCCAGAAATACTAATATTGAGCTTCACCCCCTCTATCCCATCTAGCGGAGATAACAACCTGTGCAAGTGTGGTACGCACTCCCCTTGAATCATATCTGGGTCGTAATCGGCGTCTAGACGGAAATCGATGTCCACATCGAACGTTATAGTCGCCTGAGTTGTCAACGAGCAGTTGCGCTCAAGCCAATGGACCAGCGATGGGTGATACACTTGGGAGTGAAAGTTATCAAGGCCTTCACAGGCTGTCTCCGGGTAGTGGTAGTATTGAATACAAGCATTGATTTCGATGTCGAGTATGGGCGGAGGGACGGACGGCAATAAATGCAACATGCTGAGAAAATACAGTTGATGCGGCGTTTCAGGAGTTATTTCCTTGGTTGTGTCATCATATACTATGTATTGATAATATTCCATCAGAATACGAAGACGCTGTAACACATCGGATTGGATATAGGCGACTGCAGCATACGGAACGTCCAGAACTGCTCGGGTATTTCGTTAGACTGGTCATCTTGTTCTAACAGTGAAGAAATCTTACTTCTGCATATTTCCCAATTATAAGCAAGCCTGGATATTCGTCATTGTCCCGTAACCAGAATTTTACACGATGAATGGCTCTTGTATGCTCCCTTTGTTGTCCATAACATGCAGGCACAAACGTCGGCGCTTCTTTAGCTTCCAGGTACACGAGATTTGGCAGTAGTGGATGATAGTTCGAAGTTTCCGATATGATGAAATGAGCATGGGTAATGTGGAGGTTTAAAATCGTCGACCCAGAAAGAATACTACTCGGGACGTTCCACATTCTTTCCAGGCGAAGGGTTGTCAGTTGCCGGTTTCGGGACAAGTCATGCAGAGCAGCAATAGTTTCGCTACCCAATGTGTCGAACGCAAGGCCGCTGACCGGATATGGGCCGTTATTGCTATAATGCCAAAATCTGTGGCAAGTACCTATACGCAACGAGTAGGTGTCACCACTTCCCGTGAAAAAAGTCATGAGAATTTCGGCAAGGACGCTATCTCCGGATTGGATATATGGAAGCGTCCCAGAGCATCCTTGCCCAAGCATCAGCGAAACCGATCTGACGTGCTGAGCGATTCCTTCCTGCGGTTTCCATATACTACAGTCCAAAAGACTGGACAGGGCTTGCAAACGGTCGAATGGTGTATCGTGAATGTATATTTCGAGGTGTGAAAATCGATGAAAGTTTATGCGGTGCCTACAGCAGCGGGAAGCCAGGGAGATATTGGACCGCGTCGGATTGCAGTCAGAATCACCAGCGGATAGTCCGGGGACTTGGTCAATTATGTCGTGGAGTACTTCTGCAGGGATATATGGTTGGTGCAGATGCATTGTACAGGCCAAAAAGTGCAGTATGGAGGATTTGTGGACGAAGTTGTGTTTCAAATTCGAACCAAATCTAATTAGTATAAATACGCACATGCGGCGTACTTAGTCAGATTGATTGATAGGAGAACTAATGTGTAATATCTGGGACCCACAAACCGACAAACGACAAGCCCTACTAGTAATTACAACGACCTGCATCAAATTTATCCACATTAGAACGTCACCTCAATCCTTATCCACAACATGAGGCCCAGATAATAGATCGAGCTGTGTTCGCTATGTATTTTCAAGGACTCAGCATTTTCACAGAACATCGGCTACAAGTCGAACGACATGTGCGAACCAACTGGCCCACAATAAACCCACGATGAGTAAATTCCATGCTGGTCGTAGATTTCTCTAAATATTCACCTCTGTCCTCAGCTCTTCCTCTATCGTGCCTCCAACAATTTCCTCATCATGCAATAAAGCAACGCCAGTATATATTCGACCGGAGGTCAAGCCAAGGCCGCGGGAATAACAGTAATCAGCGACGCGTAAAGACTCCCACTCCTGCAGACCACCCCAATGTTCCAGTACTCGGCGCAACTGGCACATATTATGATGCAGTTGTGCGGCTCTCACTACCAGACATAATGGAGAGAGCGCCATTTTTGTCAGCGCTACGGTGGGGGATTCCAAGAATACGAGCGAGCTGTTCCGTCGACACCTGTTTGCTTGATACAACGCTGAGTCCGTGCTAAAAGTTGTCTTCACATTCAACGGCCCTGACACTCACCCGCGGATCTAGTGGCCTGATCCAATGTGGGCCATCGGCAAGATCTTGATTGGTGGCCTATCATGCAGGAGTTTCGACGTCAGTGAACGGCTGACGCCTACATACGCGCAAGCGCTATACACGCACATGGATTTCAGACGGAGCAGCCACGCCTCCGGGTAGCCGATGACGTACTTCCGCTGCTCCGCGAGGTACTGCGTGCGCGCCGTCCAGTTCAGCGTGTGCAGCGCGGGGAGCGCGGTGACCACCGCCACGGCGCAGTATTTTGTGATATCAGCGACGGACAGGACGAGGTGCCGGAGCGCCCAATGCGGGTAGCGGGCCCGCCGCATCGCGAGCGCGAACTTGCCGATCGCACGCGCGAATTCGTGAGCGAGATGTCAGCGCGGCACGAACAAGGCGCACCTCGTACTCCTCTCCGGGACGGTGCTCTCCTGGCGCGCCATCTGGCCCCGTGCACTCACACCACCGCTCCGTGAAGATCTCCAGGCTGTGCAGCGCCGGTAGGTTGTCCGCGAACAGCCACAGCACGCCCGGCGTGAGTACGTCCACCGCGAGCGCTAGTCGACGCAGACGGGCACCCGTGAGCCGGCCCGCGCCGCGCGCGCTGAGGGCGACGCCGTACAGGCCCAGCGCGGTGAGCTCCGCGTGCGCGCGCACGCACGCGCAGACGGCCGCCTCGAGCGCGGCGTCGGCCGGCCACGCGGTACCCGTACAGCGGATGCTCAGGTCCGCGAGCTGCGGGAGGCGCAGTGCGCCGAGCAGCGCCGGCGTGGTCGCGGCTTGTGCGGAGGACCACTGCACGTACGGCCGGCCGACGGTGAGCGTGAGAGCGCGTAGGGTGCCGCCGTACGCGGTGAGGAATGTGGCGATGGGCGGCAGCGATGCGAAGGACGCAGTGCTGAGGACGCTGAGCGCGACGGTGGACAGCTGGCCCACGGGCGGCACGGCGCGCAGCACGCGCGCGGCGTCGACGGCGTAGTGCTCTATCACGCGCGGGGCCCCCAGAAACCGCGCCACGTATATAGGCGGCATCGAGAAGTCGAGGCTGCACAGCGAGCCCGTGTGCCGCGCGACGAAGGCGCCGATATGCGCCTCGGCGGCGCGCAGTGGGCGCGGGTCCGCACGGGCGACCACCCCCGCTGCGGAGACGACGGGGAGGGTGAACAGTCTGACAGCGAGCGTATGGAGGCGGGGGAACGTGAGCGCCGGCGGGAGGAAGGCCGGTACGATCTCCAGCGGTACACAGAGGCTCAGCGTGGTGAGTGTGTCCAGCGACGCGCACAGGGCGGCGTGCACGACCGCCGCACGCCAGGCCCAGCCGCCCGGGCGGGGGTGGTCCGTGCACTCGACCGTCACCGCGCAGAGGGGCCCGAGTCTAGCGACAGCGCCGCCGAGGTCCTCGGCCCTGGAATGTGCCCGTGCGCGGACGAGGTCGCGGATGCGCGCGAGTGTCGTTGGCTGTACTACAGCGCGAGCTGGGGCATCCAATCGGTTCAGCCATGTTACGAAGACCACCTCCTGGGCCCAATTTACGGCCATTCCATTGCTAATATCCAGACACGATTTATTCGTGGTTAGTTGGTAGTTTCTGCTCGACCCTGGGAGAAACTTGAGACCCACGTAACAGCTTCGAAATTCTCCAGGTAGTGTTTACTCGGCGGATAATCGAACTTGACGTCGATGCGCTTGAAGAACCAACTTGCCGTGGCATGGTAGAGCGCGCGATTGACCATCCGGACCTGCCATAAGTCGCTGTAAACCAGCAGAGAGAATATGTGCACGAGAATGTCAGTGGGAAGACTCAGAAGCTGCATATAGTCGGGCGGGTTTCCGTATTGAGGGCACAGGATGTATGGGACGAGGCCGGGATGCGGGACAGAAGAAGGATGTGCTATGACGGCTTCAGAACGCTTATAATAGGTGGCAGTCCATTAAATATAGCATCCGAAGCCTTACGAACCGTTACCACGAACTGCTATCAATTGTTGCGAGCCAGAACTTGAAAATAGGACAAGCAGTGTTATCAAGACTACCCCTGGGTATCGCGGCCGATCAGATATTATTTCGATAAAAGACATGACTGATAATATGCAGAGAGTGGATGGTATAAGAGTACGGGACTTGTATCTACGTAGAGGAGATTTTGATAATGAGTGTCACCCCCTCGATCCTATCCAACGGTGCGAGCAACTTGCGCATATATGGCTCGCAAGTGTCTTGAAAAATGTTTGGATCGTAATCATTATGTACGAAGAAGTCGAAGGAGATATCCAATGTTATAGTCGCCTTGGTACCTGTCAACGAGCAGTTATTCTCGAGCCATTGGACTAGAGATAAATGATAGATCCGAGGGTAGATATCGTCAATACCATCACAAATGGCATCCGGAAGGTAGTAGTATTTGTGGGAAACTTGTATCTTGAGGTCGAGTACAGGTGGCGGGACGGAGGGTATTAGATGCAGCATTCCTTGAAAAAA